>JAFREQ010000122.1:600000-873032 GCA_025331565.1 Holacanthus passer | reverse complement strand
ACTTCGAAATAAAAGTCAAAGAAGACAAGTTCAGCAACGAAACAAATCAAAAAGAAGTACAATCATCGCTTCGCGGCACTGAGCATCTGTCAGGGTGGGAGACAAATGTTTTGTTCCTCTCGTTTTTTTTTTTTCTGCCTCGTGTGTTTACATTGATAAGATCTTGAGAAATGGAACAATTGTCTGTAATTCATGTCTGCGTTATGAATGAACCAAACATGCCTGCCCTGTGCAGCTCAGAGAAACACACACACACACACACACACACAGACGCACACATCCTGTTAGATGCTAGAATGTGAAGCCCCTTGAATTACTCATGCTCGTTGTGGAGCTCAATACACACTTGCACATAGACAGACACACACACACACACACACACACGCGCGTACAAACGCACCATTCACATCAGCAACGGAAGAGTGGGCAAACCCGGGGTACTGAGGGGTGGGAGGGCAGAACTTTTTATCTCCACACAAAAAGAAACAGAGGACAGGAAGAATGAAAGAAAGTAAGTGTGTGTGTGTGTGTGTGTGAAAAAGAAGTAGAGAGAGAGAGAGATGGGTTTCACATTCGACACTAACCTAAGCCAACTCATTCCCTCAATTATCCACGGTAGGTTCTCTTCTGGTAAAATTTGTTATTAGTTTCCAAATGAGACATTTTCCATTACTCGGCACTGGGGGCTCCTGCAGTCCGTTCACTCTTATTGCCCTCTCGAGGCGCACAGCACACGACCAGCCCCTATCATACATCCTGTCATGTATCCTGGCCTCCGGCGCACCGTACACGGTAATAAGACACTTGTATCCCACATCGGTGACTTCACCGCAGCCCGGCGCTCCTGCCATCTTGTAACTGCAATATAAATCAGCACAAAAACACCAGTTGGTGCTGTCACTTGTGAAAGAAATCCAAGTTTCTCCTGTCAGTTCTCAACACCACAACCAATATTTACCCCCTGGTTGATTGACAGGGAAAATGCCAGGCGTGGGCTGGTGATTCAGAGAGGCCAAGTAATGGGACTCTTTCTATGTTGGAGATGTGAGGTGGGCGACTTAATGACTAGGGGAGACGTGGTGGGCGAGATGCCTCCATTGTGCTGCCTGGTCCGTGCGAATGTTGCTGTTGCTCAACTGGTGGAGTGCGGCGTGCTGTTAATTAGCCAGACGCTCCGTCTCTGAGAGAGGTGAGTGATTGACAAGACGCCATCTGTGGTCGCAGCGAGGAAGAGGGCGAGGCTGGCGGCCCCGCGGCCCGACATCTTTGCTGCCAGCTGAGGTTTTAAATATATACAGAACACCTGAACTGAATGATATGTGTCAGGAATCTATTTAACTACTCTCACCGAATCACTAACACTAAACATGTACATCTATCTATCTATCTATCTATCTATCTATCAATCTATCCTACTGTTTCTATGTTAACTACATTACTTCATGGACACTGATCTGGATCTAGACCAACATTTACAGTACATTTTGCAACTGTCAGGTGACTTTTTAATTAACAGCGGCGCCGTTTCCAACACCTGAAGTGCGCCCGTGCTCACTGTTAAGGAGACTTTCCTCGTCACAATCCTGTCCAGCGTGCTGTATACTAATGCACTCATTAGCTGTGGTAATGGAAAAGTACTGGGCCTTAATAGACTTGCAACATTGACTTTGCCCAAGAGAACTGAATGAGCCTGTTGGTAAACAATGGATAATTAGGATAATATATGGGAATTAGGCGTGCTTTGCTGTAAAGGATGTGAGCAGGGGATTTAGAACAGTGATAATCATTCATATATAATTGTCACTTTACGTTGCACGTCCTTTTGTATACTGACTCTGGCGCTGCAACGTCTGCATTTGACACTATTAAATTTGAATCTGTTGCATATAATCATATACAGTAATACTGCACACACACTTTATCTTTGTGTATTTTACACCCAGACATAAGCCTCTAGATACACAGTGTCAATAGCTGCTGACATTGGCAACTGCCAAATGATCCAGATTACGTCTCTTGTCGTTACTAATAAAATATAATAAAACTTTACAGCAGCCGCCAAACTGTACGTCCAGGGAGCATGTATGGTTAACAGTATATTTTGCAGCAAAGCAAACACCAAATACCAACCTGGACTGACTTGAAGAGAAAAACAAGTGATTAATTCTTCATTCGTTGGATCTGAACCGTAGCTCTGAACACATAGTTTACTGAGCTGACATTACAGCTTGCCCAAATAGTTTCAGAGAAGGGCTTAAAATCGATGCGCAATTAGGGGTGTCTTGTATCAGGCATGATGAATTATGCTCTCTGTTCTAAGGCTGGTCTATAGACACTTGATCAATTCAGCTTCTGGGGACCTGGTAAGGCAGGCCGAGGAGCAATTGCTCTATTCCAAAGCCATTCAGTCGAACGTATTGATTAACCATTGCATTCTGAATTGAAAGTCTGTCCGGGATCTGTTCTATGTGGGGAGGGTGTTGCAGGAAAGAGCCTGAGCCTGCCACGTATAAGACGAAGAAAGCAGTACATTCACACGTTCTCAATGCTAACTGTACACTTCTGTTGCTATTCTACAGTCTTGGCTTTAAAGCACCATAATTATTTTACTATATCAGTGCATCAGTTCAGGAACGACGTGCAGAATCTGTCCAAACTAAAGAGCTTCATTACCTGACTCTTCTCAGCAAAGGCACAGCGCCGCGACTGTTAAATGCATTTCAGAGTATTTTACAAACCCTACTCATAAAATCTCACACCATCGCACTGATGTGTTAACAAAAATACAAAAAAAACAAAAACTGCCATCCATTTTCAGGTATATAAATTCTCCTCCTTTTCCAGCTTTCACCTGTGCAAACCCATGAATTATAAACAACAAAAAAAAAGGTACAGCTATTAAAGTGCAATACAATGCGTTGTACTGTAAACTATGTGCTAGTTTTGTGAGCTCAAAACATGAACTTCATGGCACCTTATTAACAAAGATTCTGTAAACAGATCATCATAACTTTCAGCTGCAGGAGCCAATCAACAGTTTCTCATCAGGGTGCACCGAATGTAATTAGGGGCCGAGCAAACGTCTTGTTTATATCACTGGAAACTCATTGAACCCCAGTTGGGGTGTTATTTATACACTTGAAGTAGGCCAGACTGTGTTTGTGATCAAGGCTATGTTAATGCTATTCGTATTACATAGTGCAACCATAAATAGTGTGTGGTACACCTTCCCCTGGGGGTGCAGAAGTTTGGAAATGCAATATGAGCGCCTGTCTGTCTTCTCCCCCTAAATGGAGAGTTCACTGTCTGGTTAGTGTCATCCCATCTCCCTCTGGCTCTCAGCTTCTGGATTTGCATTGTCAGGGTATCCTCCCACAGGCCCGTCGGACCGGGTGCTCTCTAACAACATCCTCATCTACCCTCCAATCGTGCACCCAGGGGATCCGCTGCCTCCTTGCCCACACCCTCTCCAGTCCTCCTCTCTCACTGTGACTCATTTACATACGTCATGACTCATGAAAACATGTTGTTTTGCTGTTTGTTTGTACAAATGCCCACATTTTGTTCATCACCACTCCATGATTTCAAGTCACACTGCCCAAATCTAGGACCCTTTACCCATAAACCTGAACACAACATACAATGGTTTTTTTTTTTTTTTTTCAAAATCCACCCATACACGAACATTGACGTGCTTTTTTTCAAACCCACATTGAGAAACATGACAATATGTTATTTTTTTTGTCCGTTTTTTTTTTTTTGATGTTTTCTTCTGTTTTTTTTTTTGTGTGTTCTTTTTCATCATCAAGGACAGATTATGTACATACAGATGTTATATGCCACTGACAAACCCAGTGGGACGCTGACATGGAACAGTGTACAGTATGTGAGTGAGGAAAAAAAAGAAAGAAAAAAAGCATGAAAGACAGAGAGGATGGAAAAAGTGACAGACAGAGAAAAGAAGCGCTGACCAAACGACCTGCTCTTGTGCTTGAAATGGAATCCGTCATTATTTTTGGAGCGACAAGATGCATGCACAAACAGCGTGTGTTCTGTCACGCAGACGACCCGACTACATCGCAGAGGGCGAGACTTTTTGAGTACAACATGTAGTGTTTTAGATTAAGGGCCATTTAAACAGAGCTTCACAATCATTTCATAGTACTGTACACAGTCAAAGTACAACAACAGACTTATTTGATATACCTTGTTAATGGACATTTTTCAGATATCACACCACCACAGCTTTAACCATATCTGATACCTCTTGCACAGTAGAGTTAGGGGTTATTGCTGGTTTGAAACAAAATCAAACAAAACACATTCAGACAATTGGTTCGATACTGAGTTATTCCCCTTTAAGGTCGCAGTAGTCAGGGTTCAGCCGGGGGTAAACTCATCTCTCCGTGCAGGCTTGTTATGGCAAATTTGCATATAGTCGCTGCATGTGAGTGGAGCAGTGTTTCGGCGGAGAAACGAGTGCCACCGTATTGAAATATGGGCTTACCTCCCACTGTTTGTGCTGTGCAGGGGAACTGGATGGATAATTGTGCCATGGGGGTTTTGTAGTGCCCATGCCTGCATGTCACAGGTACACATTGGAGGGAGTACTGGTGCACCAAGGCGAGGTTGTCCTTGAAGAGGATTCCTGTCAGCGGCAGGATTGAGCTTGATTTATGGGGGCCATCACTGGCTGGCAGGAGGGACAGGTGGAGCCCGGGCTCCTTCACTTAGCCAGCCACAGGTAATGGCTAATTACATCTTTATCTCCCTGCGGTCTGGCCGAACAAGAACCGACTTACAGCCACGACCAGAGACTGACATGGATCCAAATCATTTATCTAGCTGGTCGGAGAGAGACACACTATGATAAGTGAACAAATATGCTGTAAATGTGTGTGTGTGATGCAGTTAACAGCATGAGAAAAGAGTCCAATACATAAACTGTTACAAATTATAAATTACATCGTCATTCACTGCTTCTGGACTCTGGATGAAATAATCCCTCAGACTGTTTCAAATGCGTTTTTAAAAAGCTTGTCATGGCAAAATAGAGCACATCACTTCGAAAACTTTACATCTTTTTTTTTTGTTTGTTTTTTTGTCTTTTTCCTTGTAGTCGTTCAATGTGTGTGACTTCTCAGAGTAAAGTACAAAAATTATTTTTCCCCCACGCACGGCTCATTACCATCAGATTTTGTTCATTTTTTTTTTTCTCACATGGAATTACTATTCATAGTTATTCAAATACTTATTAACATCATCATCATCTGTACTATTATTAACACCAAAAAAGTAAAAGCAGGTAACCTTGCAGAGGAAAACAGACACAGTGCAGGGAGGGAGGGGAGGGGGAGGGAGGGAGTGTGGGGGAGTATGGACTCACGACAGGAACATCTCTAACCGGTACATGCTATCAACAAGCGACAAAGAGGATGGAGCTGCAGCTTTGAAACAGAAGACGTTGTTGTCACTGGACAGTCTCTTGCTGCTTCAGAAGGCTGGAGCGTAGTCGAGGCTGATGGGAGATGTTGTTTGGCGCCAGGCTACCTGCGGCCGCCGGCGTGGCCTCTGTACTGCATATATTTACACTGGGGAGGAAGACGGAGGGGGAAGGGGGGGGTGACACGGAGCAGAGAACACTATAGAGGTGCAGAGGGCGACTAGACAGAGCACGTTGAACAGAGGGGCTGGGGGTGGGGGGGCTAAAAAGGTTTGGGTAGTGAGGGTGTCCACATGCGAAACCTTGGTATAAACCCCCAAATTACATAAAGGGGTAGTTAAGACTGACGCCGTCACCACCCACCCTTTTTTTTTTATACATTTTGACATCATTCATAGCAGCTTCACTGCTACACAGTTAAAATCAAAAATCCATACGTGTGTGTGTGTGTGTGTGTGTAGGTGTGTGTGATCAAAGGGTGACACTTCACATGGCCACCAATTGGACAATTTTCAAAAGGTCACATGACCGCCAGTACCACATTATAACTATAATTTCCATAAATATCCACCATAATATTGTGATTTTATGTATCATTTCCATAAGGCAAACATTGTAGGTGAGTCATTAGTCTATGTAGTATATTACATAAATGATCGTCCAGTTGTTAGATTATCTATTTTCTCATTGATCACCGACACAATAATCATTAATATACACTCTCCATCAGCATCAGCCGAGTGGTAATAATGAGGGGGAAACAAGGTGAGGAGGGAAGTACCAAGTCAGACAAATCTGCAAGGCATTCTGGGAGACAAAAAGAGAGAGACAGACTGTGTGTGTGTGAGAGAGAGGAAGAGATAATGACAATGACTTGACCTCGAAATTGAATTGAGGGTGCTGAGGTTTTTGAAGGGGAGCGACGTGGTTGTGTGTTTTATGCGATGACTCAATGGCTCCTGGATTAATGCATATTCTTTTTGTTCACAGTGATGGGTTCGTAATTAAAGAATTTCATTTCCTTCTTCCTTTCCGTAGAGGGGAAGAGAGGGAGGGAGGGAGAAAGAGGGAGGGCGGGGCTTTCGGGGACGTTTAGGGACAATTCCAGGCGGAGCTCGACCTTTACACCTTCAGCAGAAGAAAAGCAGAGAGGGAAACCCAAGCGCACACGCCGACACTCATTCCTGCATGTAAAGCAGTCCCTCGCCCCTGTATGGCCCCCGGTCCTGGACGGGAAACAGAATGGCCAGAAGAAGAGAGGAGGGAGGGGGGAGAGCAGAAATGTGTACAGTTAAATACAGAACACTTCTGGAAGTAAGAGGTCTCTGTTTGTCACAGCTTCTTCTCAACATATTACAATTAATTAACCAAATTGATTCTGATACCTCGGCATAATTACTGTAAACAATTAAGGCATAGTCTGCGTTTTACAATAGTGATATGTTGTTTTTAAATTAGAGCTACATTTCCTCTTTTCACTCACTGCATCATCTGAAGCCTCATTTCGTTTTTAATATGATGAAAATGACTGAACCCCATCTAAAATCTCTGTGCACTTAAAATGGACAAACATGGAAGGCTGTAACATGTCAGAGTCATCATACAGTTAACATGTTATAGACCTTCAGGACTGACAGGTGCTATTAGTTTCACCTGTTTTTGTCAAATAAAAGACAGGTCTAGTGAAGTTAACGCGGTTAATTGCAAGTTACAAAGCCACAAAATGCTGGAGTTAAGATGTTATAGACCTTCAGGGCCGACTTGTCAAACACAGGTGAAACTAATAACATTTATAACGGCTCTATTTCATTTTTCATTTCATGAACAATAACAAGCAACCTGGAACACCTGAATGAAATACAACTCATATTAACGCCATTAGTTACACCTGTGTTTGACAAGTCTAATTGTCCACAGTGAAAACTTAAATTATAGAATTCAGCATGTCAACTTCATCTCAAGTTTCAAAGCCAAGGCAGTGATCACCTGAGAATTAATTGTTCTTCAGAAAGCAAACAAAATATTCAATACACCATCAAGAATGTTGTGTTTGAGACACAAAATTGCACCGTGATTGAAAGGACAATTGCAAGAAAACCTTAATAAACCTCTCTTCCTGTTTTGTGCCATTAGACAGTCTAGTAGATTTCCAAAATCTAACCTGGTGGCTTATAATGTGACAGTGTAGAGTGGAAGCTGGTACAGGCTGCCAATGGTCTCAGTAATAGCCTCATTGGTTGCGGGTAATTACGATAATGTGCCAATTTTGATGTGATAGTGGGTTGTTGATGTTAAAATGCTACATGTGGCACCTTTAAAATGGCGAACAAAGAGGTACAAAAGCGGGGAAACAAAGTCAAGGGAGGCAATGACAGCGAGGGACAGCGTATGAATAGAAATGCCACAAAAGTATCCGATTATGGTCCGATTTTTTGTGCCTGGTCCAGAACAGAAAGGGGTTTGTTGTCTTCTAATGATGGCAGGAGGAGATTAGGACGGAAAGAGGAGGCAGAAGGACAGATGATGGAGAGATAGGCTGACAGACGAGGCAGCGGCGGTGGAAAAAGAGAGCAGGAAGATGTATGGGTCTGACGGGGGAGTGAGTCATTGAAGGGAGACTGGCCGAGATAATGGGTAAAGGAATGAAAGAAGAAAGGGGATAGATGAAGGACTCACTTAAGATGGTAATGCTGAATGCACTAAAGGGGAGGAGGGAGGGTGACGGGAAATGGAAGGGTAGGAAATCGCTCATTGGGGACAGTTAATGTGAATTGGGCTTAGAATGAAATGACAACTTCTTGCGTAACGGGACAGAGCAGAGCGACAGTCTGTGTGTGTGCACGCGGGGGAAGTGTATGGGCGAGAGATGGAGGGTGAGAGCGCGAGCGAGAGAGAGAGAGAGAGGGGGTAATATAGGCAAGCAAAGCTTTAATGGGGCGGAGAATAACGAAAATGGGGAGAAGGAGGGAGGAGGGGGGCTGAGAAAATGCTGTGCTGTGTGCAGAGCAAAAATGAGACGAGGCGAAGAGGGAAAAGAGCATCAATGCATATGTGTTGTTTTGTGGCAGTGTGTCACATCTGCTTGCACGTTGATTGATAGTCACATGAGATAAATGCGAGCACGCTTTTGTATTTGTGAAAGCTCCGGTTTGCATACATGTGTACACCGCCTCGTCGCACCTGCATGTACTTCCTGCGTGTTAACTTACGAAACAGCAGCATGCTGGCGTTGGAAGCCCCCAGACGGTTCGAGGCAAAGCAGGTGTAGTTGCCAAAGTGTTTCTCTGTCACGTTGGTGAACAGCAACAGCGAGCGCGTCTTCTCGTTTTTGATCCTCAGGGTGTTGTCATTCTCTACCGGCCTGGGTGGTAGTGGCGGGGGAGCGAAAGAGGAGGAAGGAAGCGGGAAGAAAAAGGAAAAAAAAAAAAAGAGTGTGACAGAAAGAGAGAGAGAGAGAGAGAGACAACACAACATCACACCTAGTGACTCAGCTCGCCTAAGAGGCTTTTTTCTCCAACTCTCTGGAGACAACCGTGCAACACAGTCCCCCTCCGCACATCGGCTCCGTCTCACCTTGTACTAATAGTGAAATCTAACAGTCCATAAATAACAGAGACCTCCTGCTGGGGCCCATTATACTCTATTAACAGCTCTCTCTGGCTGGCAAAAGCTTGTCTAAGTACTTTTGCATCTTGCTTTGCCTGATGCCAAATCACCCTCACTCTTCGACGCTCTCTGGGACCTTTTACAAACTTGGAAGGACAGATTATGTGCAGGTAATAGAGAGCAAATAGGTTTCCAACAAGCTAATATTTCTCCAGAGATGGCAAAAACATACATGATTATCTCAGACCAATACTAGTGTCGGAGGTTAGGCGAGTGGACGGCGGCCAAGACTGCGTCTGCCGGCTGAATCTGAAAATGCTGTTGATGAGTGAAAATGAGCAGCTTTTGAAGATTTTTGTGAAGATATCTGTTCACATGGAAATGCCGAGACAATAATCTCTTTCTCCTCTTTGATTGGCAAACAACAGATTATCTAAGAAGAGGGACAGTTATTCCGTCTGAGTCACAGCTGGTTACATCTCTGTTCTGTTCCCTCCTTATTTCTATGATCAACTAATATAAGCTGCTGAACTCACAAGAGCAGTTTTTCAAAAAACTTCCAAAAAAGCATGCAGTTTCGATTCAGCTGGTTTAAAGAATGAGCAGTGAACTCTCACCTGTGGTCATCTCTGTACCACTCGAAGGCAGCTGGTGGGACTGCCATGGCTTCGCAGCGCAAGATGGCTGTCTTGCCCAAATGGGCTGGCATGTTCTTCATGTCTGTGATCATGGGAGGGTCTGTTGGAGGGAGGAGAGAATGGACAAGCAGAAGGAGGGAATCCAGCAATTAGTATACATCTGCCTTCACGGAGAAGTCGAGTCAGGTCAGCTCGGGGTTGCGAACAAGGTTGAAAACCCCCCGGAGGACACAAAATTAAGATGTATGAATTCATACATAATAATGCATCTACAGTATTTACATACAGTATCATTAATGCATCATTGTGCTATAACATGGGAGGCCCGGTGTGAGCTGAATTATCATGCCTGGGCTGAGAGGGATACTTACAGTTGACCGTGACCTTGACCTTGCGTTGATCGGGCGGAGCCACTCCATTGTTGGTGATGCATTCGTAGTCCTCGGCCTGCTGCCTCTTAATCTCTGTGATGTCTAGGAACTCCCCCTCGCTCACCAGCCCATCTATTGTGATAAGGCAGATGTCAAAGGTCGCTATATATCAAATGCGAGGAGACCCAGACTACTGATTTAAGGTTTACTACTTGAGATTCAGCTGCAGGTGGACTGACTTATAGCTAAGATGATTGATGAAGAGCAGGGGGTAGACATGGATGCATATTTCATATAACAAGATATAATGCATGTTGAGGGAAGGCTGACATAGAGGGCTGGGTGATATGGTGGAAATCAATATCATTATATGTATGTGACCATTGTCCGGAAATGATATATGTATAACAAATCAAAGTAAAATCCGCAATTTGATTTGTTTTCCACGCTTGAAACTTTGGCTTATTTTCAATCAAAATTTGCTACTCGAACAAAACATGTTACTTAATAACAATACGATACTGAAATATCACAAGGCCTTCTGTCACAATCATGTTTGTCCCATGAACCAAACTAACGGCCTCAAGCTGGTTTCTTCAGTAAAATAATCGGTCGGTCGCTGAATGTTTGTATAGATACAAAGTAAATAAACATGATTTGACAGAAGTAACACCATTACTTTTATCGTGTCGGGGGAAATTGTAAGCTTTCCATTCCAAGCAGTGGATACACCAGGGGGCGATGGCTTGTTCGCTGCATTACGTAGCGAGAAGAATATTTGGCTGTTATTTGATGTTGACAAACTCCCAGGTGCCCCCAAAACCAAATTAGTCAGTCTCGCACTTTTCACTCTTTTTCCGCGGGCGACAAACAGTCACAGAATCTCTTCAGAGGGGGAGAGTCGAAGGGACGGGCTACAAGTTATTGCTCCTTCATGTGAGGGAATGGATGTTGGGGAGGGAGGGGGGGGGTGTTATTGGATCGACGGCGGCTGAGAGAGAAAGCGAGCAGAGAGAGAAGAAGAAGAATGAGAGTGAGAGCGAACCCCCCTCCTCCCCTGAAAATCTTAGCAGCCAGCTGTCTCACAGCCTCCAAAACCATTAGGCCTTTTTTTTCCCCCCTCCCCTTTACTCCATTAAAGAAGTCAGACAGTGGAACACGACATAATATATAATCTCACCACTAACAAGGAAATCCAGCTCTTAAATTGCAGCTCACTTTTCCCTTTCAAAGCCCCCCCAAAACATGCATGCAACCACTGTCAATCAGTGGACCTTTACTTCCCCTCGCAAACACACCAACGGCTCATGAGCACGTTTGCGAGCAACACAGACGCAAACACACACACACAAAAAAGACACTAAACGCCATGATTATTCCTGTCAGAGATTAGCGCGGCGGTTCTAATTGAAGATTATACTGGAGGATTATTAGTGCGGCTACTGAGCTGGAGACGATTATTTGCAGCTGCTGCGGCAGCGGCTGAGCAGCGAGCGACAAGCGCGGTGAAGGCTGCTTGTGCCACCCGAGCGAGTGCGGGCAGGCGGCGGGTGATGCGGCGGGGTGGGCGCAATGTTATTCACTTATTCCATTAGTCTAATAAATATAGCTCTCATGTGACATCTCTGTCAAGCAGGCAGAGCACCCAAGTTTGCCAGAGGGGGGGGGGAGCTGTGAAGGCATAGAGGAGGGTGAGGGGGGGGGGAAGATAGAATCAGACAACGAGCACTGGAGAAATTACACACGAGGCTGTTACAGATGACTTCCAAGAAATTAAAAAAAAAGACAAAGAAAATAAAAAACGAGAGCAAGCGAGCACCAGAGAGCACATTACAGGCACCGAGAGGTAATTTGCAAGAGATACGGAGCAAGAGACTGAAAGAGATATACAGATATAAAGATAGAGGGAAAAGAGAGAAACCTCAACATGAAGAGGGAAATGGAGACATGTCAAGTTGGGTATCTGATGTGTGTCGGTCCTTTCATGGACTTTTCATCCCCAGCACCTGCGTGTGATGTAATATGACAGTGCAAAGCAGTCCTCTCACTCTGCCTTTCTTTCCCTCCCTCTCCATCCCCTGAGATCTCTGGACAGGCATCGCACACCTCTCTCCACTTTGGTGGGAGATCATATCTGACTGGAGCCGGCCCCTGGCACTCCTACAATGGCCTGTAAAATACAGCTCCATCAACCACTTATGGCTTTTGAAGGAGCCTGACTCCTGACCACCAGAGATAGTTGGATTGCACCTGAGAGTAGAGGGGGGCATGAATAAGAGGGAGGAGGGGTAGGGGGGATCAGATGTTCTCGACTGCCCTACAGTGAAACCGTGCTCTATTTCCCCGGCAGCACTTTGAGCCTGACTATCATCAGGGCACTTGATTTCTCAGTTCCTCTTATCCATTTCCATTACAAAAACTACCATCAAGGCAGAGAGGTCTGATGTCGGGTTAAAACAGAAGAATGGACAGACTGACAGACTGTAAAACCTGTCATTTGGAAGAGGAAAAGGCTGAAATGTGTCTTAGTTGAGCTAAATGAAGCCACAGCAGAATTGAAACCAGGAAGGCCACCTTGCCCTGGCGCTCCTAAAACTGCTCCTGCTATCCAAATAGTTTATTCCACATTATTCCCTCACTTACATTTCTGGTTCTAGTAGACCCTGACCAATACTCGACTTTGAGAATACCTATATCAATATCATACAACCCCGATTCCAAAAATGTTCGGCCGCTAAAATAAAACAGAATGTGATAATTTGTTAATCCTTTTTGATATATACTCAAGTGAAAACAGTACAAAGACAATATATTTAAAGTTGAACCTCATCAGCTTTTTCTGCTCAAGTCTGACCTATCTTCTTCCTCTGTGCCATAGACCTCCATCATTGTCCAAATATGATTACAAACACATCAATGAGCCATGTTGAATACAGTTCCAGACAAATGCAACATTTACTCCTGTTTGAGTAGCATTTGCGAAACACTACAGTGGTATAGGAAATTCATCATCTATAAAAATATAACTTTATATTCAGGACCAGTTTTTCAAGATTTATGTCTTCAGTACACAGGCTGAGGGCTGAGAGCCAAAGGGTAGGGAAGTCGGAGAGACGGAGTAATGCACTGTTGCAAAAATATATAATATTGGCAGCTTTAATTTTTAACATAGGCACATAAACATTTTGATGAAGGAGCCCATTTGATTATTAAAGACTTGGTGCTGAGTGAGACATTTTACAGTTGCAAAATAAACTCGACAGTGTTTCTCCACTTCTTGACTTTCCTGCCTTTTCCAGTCGTCTGATTACCAAACCCAACCTGCACACCTGCTATTCATCCTCTCGTCGAGCCACACCTGTCCCTCATCAACCCCTCTCAGTATATATACCCACACACACGCTGCTGCTGGAGCTATATGTGCTCCAGCTTCTGATCCTACCTGTTCTTCTGTTCTTGTTTTTTCCCCCTGCCTGTCTCCTTTTTGGATTTGTTTGCCTCTAATGACTCACCTGTTGCCAACCTCTGTCTTCCCTTTTCAATCCTACCTGCACTGTTGTCGAGTTGAGCTTTTAGACGCACACAGCACAAACCAGCGACTTAAATTATTCAACCAGTCTCAAAAATCATAAACCTCCTGCTAAATGTACATATGTTTATCATCATATTGCTGACTTCTTAGCAATAAGCTCATTCCTCCTCCTCCCCAGCACCGCAAGCCATCCATCCATTCATGCTAAGCTTGTGTGCCTCTGTGTGTTTTAACGGATGGGATGTCAAATGATAAGGCTCTGAAGCGCTGGTGTATTTAACTGAATGAGACAGAATGCCTGTATGTCTCTGAGTGGGTCAGCTGATGGATGCCAGCGAGACTGAATGGGTGCGACAGATTGCATCTTTGCTCTGGTGAAGATGAAGGAGGGGGCGTCTGCAAACAACAGTGCACAGCAGCATCACTATCTGTTTGTGAGGGAGGACTCTGGTATATATGGACAAGTTGCAGAAGGTTTCAAGACTGTTAGCAGGTCTTTGTCTCACCTCTGAAGTGGTGTACCTCCTCCTATCCCACCACCTCCTGATGTATGCTGCTCATCCTCCAACCCCCCCCTCCTTCCCTGCAGTTTCTCTATGCAGTCTCTGAGTAATGGGGACAGATGGCTGGCAGCTTCTTGCTGTTTCTTTGGGCTCGTCCACCCCCCCTCTTTTCTCCACCGCCCCTGGTCTCCTGCAACCGATGGCTCGGTTGCAGAGACTCCCACAGAATAGCAATGCGGCCCCTATCTCTCTCTCTGTAAGCTGAGGGGTTACTGGGGGAGAGACGGAGAAGAGGGGGAGGAGGCGGTGTGAGATGGTGAGGGCGGTTAGAGAGGGAGGATTACTGCTGACAGAGGAGAAATGCTGTAGGCTCGCAAGTGAGGACAACTGCACAGAGTTTGTGATGTAAGGTTGTGAGTGTATGTGTGTGTGTGTGTGTGTTTGCTGCAGGTGTGCGTTCGTGCATGCTTTCCTTTTCTCCTCTCCCGTCCCCGCCTGAGGTAGTGTGCTGTGTAGGTTCACAAATACTAACTGTGCAGAGAAGGACACTGCATGCACAGCAGGCTAACCCAGGGACATGCAAAGGAGAGACAAGGAGGAACAGACCTCTGAGCAAGCCCAAAGCTGTCTGTAAGTACAGCAGCACAGTATAGGTTGTGCATTTATTGGCCTAACAGTATAATTACATCATGTTGTGTAGTTGTTCACACTGACCTATTTATTATTGCTGTCTCTGTGCTGCATTTGATCTGTGCTGCTGCTGCTGTAGTCAAGCTACAACTCAGCCAATATTGCTGCGTGATAAAAATGCTTTCACCATGACTTTGTTGACACTGATGCAATGCCGGCCGCACAAAGATTTCATTATTTTGACTTTCATTGTTTTGTTATAGCTCTCTATGGAACTCATTTGCCATATTCAAAAGATCAATTTAGATATTGTGGAACTTCTTGGCACACACATCCCCAAAACACACACACACACACAACAAACAAAATTCGGCAATTAATATTCACCAAGGAGGTCACGGAGCTGTGAGCAATTTATCCTGATCGATAGAGTAAGTGAAAACAACAAAAACCACATCACAGTACAGTTGCATTATCAGCCAAAGCATCACGTCACAGAACACATAATATTCCAACCTGTCTCTGAACCAACCAAACACCTCGCATGTCTACTTAGTGTTGATATTTTTGCTATATGCATGCTGAGTGTTGCACATGCAAAAAAAAAGAGTCAAACTGACAGGAACAACAAATGTTGTATTAGAAAATTACATAAGTCAAAAGAGACAAGTATTCTTTGCTTAAATGCCAACAATTACTGCAAAAATACACTTAGGAACATTGAGTCATAGCACAGAGGTATATTCAGTGAGTAGCAATTTTCTTTATGTGCCAAACAGATGACATAGTGCCACCATTACAGTTCTAATAAATCCTCAAACCATACAATCTCCAGAGGCCACGTAATGGTTATTTTTCTGACTTTGGACATTAGTGGTGACAAAAATGGAAACAGATAGAGAATAAATGCTGTGCTGATCAAATCACGGATTTGACTTCATCTATCAAGCCGCGCATCCTGACCACCGTGAACCGGTTCTGATTCCACGCACTGATGGGAGCTAAAAATATCTGATTTAACGTCAAACGCGGCTGTTAGCATCAGTTGGCATCGTGATGCTGGTTGACAGGGCGGATGAAGACAGATGCTCATGATTACAGGTGGCGCAGTGGGGATAATTATGTATAATGTGTGGTTATTTGGGACAAAACACTGGGACATTGGGAAAATCTGGGACTATGAATTTAAGATGGGGACAGGCCAAACAGCTGGGTTTAAGAATGATGACACAGGAATGGGGGATAAAGACGTGGACATAAGCTGAATGCTGATAAGCTTTTAGGATGGATGGGGAGGAAAAAAAGACTGTATAGGGTTGGGGATGAACCTGAAGACGGGGAGATAAAGGTGAAGCAGCGAACAAGAGATCTCTGGATCTGAAGACAAGCAAACAAGAAAGGGTAGCTTACATTTCTGGTCTTTCCAGGTGACGGTGGGCTCAGGCCGGCCCACTGCCAGACAGTAGAGGTTTACATTCTCTCCTTCGTTCACCGACACGTTTTTTGAGATGTTGACGATTCTGGCCGGCACTGAAAAACAAGATCACGCTTAAAATCTGACCTCAAAACCCCCTTTCATTTCATAAATTATTGATAGAGTGTGGCCCTACAGCCTGTTAAGGTGTTTAAAGTACGATGCAAATCCCTGCACCTAAGACAGACAGGCAATCAGTTGATTAATGATCTGTGCCCGAGTGCTTACTGAACTGTGCAACAATATGCTTGACCGTCTACTTAAAATGCACTGAATTCTAAACGGCTGCAAATGGGCATTAAAATGTCCTCATCGTGACATCTAGTCTAATTTGATCTTTAAAAAAAGGACATTTGTAGTGGTAGCTGGAATTTTTACTTGTAGTTTGGAAGTGAAGGACCACCCTCAGATAACGTTTTTGCCCCAAACTCACCGTGTGGGAGCACTATGCATGTAGTTATTTTGATAATAAGATGGCCCTTGAATTTAAATGGCCCATTATCATTGTTTTTAATGAGCCTGGCCCTGAGATTGCTTTTTTTGCGAGACATCTACAGAGGATCCTATTTTTCTCTATCTTGCTGGAGTTGAATACTCGCAGCGATAAAGCACAGATTGGAGTGGCGGCGAAGCTGCTCCTGCTTGATGCACTGACTTGAGGGTGTAATTATTTTGTGTGATATCAAGCTAGGGCTGAAATTGCAGGCAACTTGGAATTAGGTATATATGGTCATCTGTGCCAAGCTTTGGACCCTGCAGACAAGAGTGTTTGTTTGGCTGCAGTGCGATGTGAAAACTCTGTTAGTAAGCAGCTAACATTGTCTGTGCCACCTGTGAGCTGCGAGCCAGGCCCAGCGTTTTTCGTTCAAGCAGAAAGTACCCAATATATCCTGTTAAAAGTTTTCAGTTTCACTCTGCTGGTGATGAATAACTGCAATCTGCACTACACAGAGTCCAAAATATGCACCAAAATTGACACATGAAGGGGGAAAAGGTCTGAGATCCATCCTCTGGGCAGTCCTGTGCCGAATACATCTTGTCACTCAGGATCAGTCAGACTCTCACTCACTTAGCTGCTGACTTGATGACTGAGCCCCAGTCGCAGTCCTGCGCTGTCAGTTATTTAGTCAGCAAGCCGGACAGCCCCCTTGTGTACCTCATCTCGTCCACGCACACCCTCATCCATCTGATCTGCCTAACTTTCTCTTTTATTAAGACAAGTGACCCCAGATGGCCACATGGAGATAACAAATGGGCTCGGACTCTTATTGCAACTGATCCATCACCTGCACTGTCGGCTTGCTTCACACACGAGTTTTCAAGACATAAGCAAGCAATTACATTTTGATACACCCACCTTAAATGCTCAAACATCACAAAAACATTATTACCTAGTTGTCTATCATATGTTTAAGCATGATTTAACAGAAAAAGAACGATGAAATGTATCCATAGAAAATCTTAATCGCTTCCCTGGATGTCACACCTCAATTGCACCTGAAAGACGGCACCACACTTGGATGAATGACGAAATGCATAATTAAGCCATTTAGCAGATGTTTTTATCCGAGGCTGCTTACAGTATCATGGGTGCACACATATTTCTTTTGCAGCCACAGTGGCAATCAAATCTGTAGACTTGGGATATATTAAGGAAATGAGCCTGCACTTATATGTGATACAGTAAACACTTTAAAGTCACTTGCCGCAGATTCCTATCCTGTCTCATCCCAGCTGCTTACCTTGGACGATGAGGTAGACGTGGGCGATGCGAGGCTTGTTATTGGCCTGGAAGGTGCAGGTGTAGGGCCCCTCGTCGGTTACCTGCACCTTGTCGATGTGGATGGAGAAGTCGCTGTTGTTACTGTTGGCCAGCGTCACGCGCTTGTCCAGCGACCACTTGTCCGTCCCCGTGAACAGGATGTTAGAGCGGTTCAGCCAGGCCTTGTGGGTCACCTCCTCGTCGATCCGACATCTGTGAGAGGAGAAATGATCGACGGGTTAGAGGCGTGTTTAGGGTTGATACTAAATACTGCCGAGGGGTGTTTTATCATTGCTACAGATACACAAAAAAAGTACAGTGTTGAGCATCCATGAGCCACCAGAAGAGCTTCAATGCACCTCTGAATAGATTGCACAAGTCTCTTAAAGTTTACTGAAGGGATTAGACACCTGTCTCCAAATTTTTTCTCTTTTAGTGTTTTGCTCACAGTGGGGAGCGCTGTTTAACATATGTTGGTCCAAAATCTACCATAGGTGTTCAATTATGTGACATAAATCCAGTGACTGCAAAGGTCATAGCATATGATTCACACCATTCAAAGACCTGTCGTACCCTGTACTGTATGTAAGCATCTGCATGTGTTATGTCTCTACACTCCTCTGTCAAGCTTTTTTCTGTATTGTCACCTGTGTGTAACACAGTACACATGATTATGCATCACTCCTGTTACACATGTGGAGCAAAACGGGTCAAATCATAGCTATAGAAAAGTCATCAGCTTGCAAGAGGTGCATTGCATGAGAAATGGTCAGTTACCATCATTCTCTTCAGAGCTTGGTTACTTCGACTGGCCATTCACCTCAAACGAGAACGGATTTGAAAAAGTGAAATACGATATCAGAGTGGTGATTGAAGCACAGCGAATCACAACTGTTGTTCTGGAAAGATGTGACAGGCTTCAGGAAGAGGAACCGTGGCCCCAAGGCGTGACTTCAGTTCTTGACTTGGCCACTAGATGTCCTTACCCAGCTTCAACTGGCTGTGAGGACATGCCTGTAGTCCTCATGTTTAATTGATTTGACTTGGATAAATATCACTGTTGAGGTAGATCTTAGATCACCTGCCAAGTCAGCGGCAGTGACACCAAAATGCATAAGAGGCACAGTGCAGGTAAATCTTTAACAAATAGGCTACAAGGCACGAGGCTGACGCTCAGGTTGCCACATGACCTGAGGGCCGAATCACTTCTAACAGCTTGGGGAATAAAAGAAATGAAGAAAAATAATATTTCGATTAAGATTTGGTTTGTGGCTGGTGGGCTTAAATGAAGAAACAATGTAGTAAGAAATCCCAGCATAAAAATTCATTATCTGTGT
Source organism: Holacanthus passer (assembly GCA_025331565.1). Classification (NCBI taxonomy): domain Eukaryota; kingdom Metazoa; phylum Chordata; class Actinopteri; family Pomacanthidae; genus Holacanthus; species Holacanthus passer. Next base: position 853,736 of record JAFREQ010000122.1, on the reverse strand, counting down.
ACAAACGCTCTATTAATCTATTTTTAAAATTAATCACTTCTGCACTGATGATGTTGCTACAGGACTGCAAGCCCAGAGGAAATGAGCACCATAATAGCATCAAATGTGCCTCATCTTAATGGCCCGCATCAAAGCCAACACAACAGCCTTGTCTCAAGCATAACACAAGCATTTGTGCCACTTGGGCAAAAGTGATTTTACATGAAAATGGAGTTTATTTTAAGCTCTTTAGTATTTTGTTTGTCGGCTATTGACAGTCGAGTGCAGATTAAACTTAGACACACATCTGATTATAAAATATGCCATCACATTTCTAGTGATGAAGCTATAAAGGCAGTTCTGTGCCGTGCAATCAAACTTCCAGGATGACAGGCACACAAACCCGAGCTGTCGCGAGATGGTTAAGGAAGAAAAGATATTTCTGCCACCAAAAAGGTTTACTTTTTTGAGAGTTTAGTCTTTGTGTTTCTTTTTGGATATTGCTCCTTCTTTGGGTCTCTAAAAAGTCTTTAGATAAAACAAACTCAGAAGGAATAATCAGCCTTTTGGTTGTGCTGATCAAGCCTGCAGATTTATGTGTAGAGGAGCCACAAGTCGTGGTGTATTTTTGTGGTTAAAAGTCAAACTGGTTTAAAGAACTGAAGGGGATTACCACTAACATGAAAACGTTCTTAATGTTCTATGCACCAGTAAGTCATGGGAGTTGGCATCAGCCAGAAGCAAGAAAGAGACGCCTGTAATGTAACACTACTGCACAGCTTTCCTAATAGCAGACTGGAAATGAATAAAAGGTGACATCGAAGCTGAAGATATTTCCCACCCAGGTGAATTCAGTTTAGAGTATTACATGTGAAAATACCCAAATAAATTCTAGAGATCAGACTTGTCCACGGCATCAATAGACCAGCTCCGGGCTACACGTCTTGATGACATTATAGATCAGCATCCTGTTTCTTTGAGAGAGACTTGCTGATGTTAACAAATATTGACAGAACTATACTTGGCTTCAGAATAACATATTTGATTTCGGCGGAAGGCCCGCTCTTCTTCCAAAGGGAAAAAAAAGGGGACTGAAAGAGGAATTTGTTCAGAGATGCGGAGCAGTGCAGGCTTAAAGGTGATGAAAGTAATGTTTACTTTTTTTCTTTTTTTTTGCACTGCTGAAAGTACTCGCCATGTCACATCCACGCCAGGGAAAAAAGCAAGCTGGCTGTTTTTCTGCTTCGCCGGGGAAAGCTATGATTTCTGCTCTCATCACTCACAGTTAGTTAGTTGGACGCGGAGGAAGTTTACCCACCGAACTGACCTGTGTGTCATCGCTGTTACATCTAAGCGGAAGGAGAAGGTGATCACAGGCAGACGGGACGACTCGAGCAACATCTGACAGGTATTATCATTCAATTAGCTATAGGATGGAAGGACAGAGCTGGGAAATATGGCACAATGTGGGACACGTAATTGAAGTTATGTGACAGAATTGGCAATTAAAGCGGCCTGACAGGTGGGGGGGAAAACAAACACGTTTTTCATGTAATTAGTAGGTGCAGGTGTAGGATCAAGAGTTACCTCAAAGTGACGCTTTCTCCTTCCAACACTGTAATGTTGTCCGGCAGGTGTCCGAATTCTGCTCCGCGCACACTGGACCCTGCCAAGGAAAATGAGAGAAGAGACCAATGAGCATCCGATAATGGCACCAGACGCTCCGCTGGTGTTCATCAATCTCAGGTCGGGCGCTTGAGGATCGACTACCTCACCAATTCAGGTTTGGGCGGGGATGCGCTCTGCGTCCTGCTTACTTATTTCTGAAGGGAAAGTAATAAATATACTAAACAAAAGAGTCACAATGTCTGCACTGACCCCCATACTTGAATAATGATTTGGTTTTACCCTGCATTCTGGTGGGGAGCGTGTTCATTGAACAGCACTGATAATGAGCCAAGGGAAGAGGATTCACGCGGAGCTGCCAGAGCGTGAAATGAAGGGACAGCAACGGTAACAGAAGGGATGCTCATCCTGCCTACCAATACACACACACACACACACACACACTCGGAGAACAGAGGCACATGCTTACAGAAGCACAAACACACACAAGAACAGACACACATCCTGAGAGGCATTAGTTGAAGAAGAAATACAGAGTTTGCATCTTGTGTGTGTTTGAGGAAAAAAGGGCTCAGAAGACATTTTTGTGAACTTACTTGGACTCCAAACAAAGATAACCAAAGACCTTATATGCTGGCAGTGATATTGCCCACTGAGGCAGACTGCTCCCCACTAAGACACCTGGCTCTGTCCATCTAAACTCCGCCAAATCACAGCGTGACACCGATACCTCAGCTCGTGTCCTCCCTCTATCTCCGACAATCTCTTTCTCCCTCTGCCTGCAAGATGACCTCAATATCTGAATAGGCTTTTGCCGTGGTCTAGCCTTGAGGTTTAATAAATGGTGACTTTATGAAACGAAGCCGCTGCAGCGGGGAGCTAAGAAGCACCTCAAGGTTTGTTAAATAGCCATGGACATGTTAGGCAAGCCGACTGGGAATCCGCCGAGAGATGAGACCCGAAATGACGGCAATGCACCACTTAATGGACAGGAAGTATGCCAGGAAGTGTGGGTTTTAAATAAAAGGAGAGTCTTTGTGGAATCATGGTTTGATTACAAAGAATAATGAGAAAGGCTTCAGAATTCTAATGAACATCACGGACTGCTAATCAAAAGATTTTCAAACTGCACAGCAGAAAGTCCTGAGAAGTGCCAGCTACACTAAATAATAATTAATCTTCTCTTAAATAAAGACAAATTATGCCTCTTCTCTTTGCATGCGTGTTTGCAAATGTAAGAGTGGGGATTGGCATATTTGTGTGGAAATGCCAAAGTAAACATCATCTATATTCACGCTTATGTATTCATATATTAATGTGTGTATTATTGCGCGTGTGCCTGTGTCGCTCATGGCTGCCTATATTAAGCCGTCTCTCTCCGTCTGTTGCTCATGGGTGCGAATGTGTACGTTTGTTTGCCGACATACCGGTGGAGAACAAGAAAAGAGGACAAACTAATGACGCCTCAAAAGAAAACTGGCCCTGAAAATCTCTCGCTAAAAGCTGTAATCGCATTAATGGGTGCCGCTGCTGCCACTGCTGCTGTGCTATCTAGGCCAGCCAAGGATCCCAGAACTGGCGCCATGTCTCTCTCTCTCACTCCCTCTGAAAGCCTTGGGGGAGGGGTGTTGCACATTAGCCATTGTGTCCAATGTTCAAAAACTGTCACAAGCTTTCGTTTATCTGTGGTTTTTATTACAAAGTAATGTTGCATAGCATCGCTGTGCTCATGCATCCTGTCTTAGACTCAGACAGTCCTCAGCTCAAGCCCTCAGCTGTTCCCTTTCAAGTGCTCTGTACTCTACACACTAGACTTTATTTAGGTTAATTCAATTCAGTTCCAGGGCTCGGGGCTTGGAGACGGGTGTGACATGTTGTCATAAATACACGCTACCCTGCATTCACAATTACAGACACACATGCAGAGACAAGACGCTCCCTAACACATAATATAACCACGGGGACACACGCGACGCACACATTTTGATTGAATGAATGATGAATGCATACGCTGAACAACATTGCAAAGGTTACAAACCAGCAGTCAGCTATTCCCATTTCCCTACTCAATTCCCATTTTCGCAACTCGATTGGCACCTCGCATTCGAAAAACCTGCATCACCCTGCCTCCGCTCCCAGCCGCCGCGCAGCATGATAACCAGGTCAACACACTCGGCCCGCACTCCCTCGCACGCGCTGAATCACGGGATCAATCACAGACGCAAGTTTGCGCACACGTACGCAAACACACTCATCGATGAGCCAGACCGGCAGAAATGAGGGTTTGTTCGCTGTTACAGCAAACACAGCAGAGATTCACTTCTCAGTCCTCGTTGAAAATACAAACGTGACTTAATCTGGACTCACAAAGTCGAAATACACACAGAGAAACACACACACACACACACACAAACATCCAGCATCCATTTTTCCTTTATGCACACCTCCACTACTGTACGACCCTTTCTGACCTCTGCCACTCACGCTGAAGGCTCGGTGTCCAATGAAAGTGTTGCTTTGACTTTGGCTCAGGTTAAGGTGATCGCTGATACTGAAAATGTGGAAATCGGCTGCTCGTGCAGGAAAAACAAACAGAACAAGCCTCTGAATTTGAGAGATGGGAGACCACCTCTGTCCTGAGAGAAAACAGTTCCCTTTTTTCACTTTATAAGCAAAGCATGTGGTGAGAAGCAATTACAACACAGATTCCAAATAAGGTCAGATTGCTGTGTTAAACAGATGAAACAGAATATGATACTTTGATGATCCTTTTCTGACATGTACTCAACAGAAAACAGTGCAATATATTTAATGTTTGACCTCATCAGCTTCATTAGTTTTTGTAAATATCTTCTTATTCTGAATTTGATGGCAGCAACACGTTTCAAACAAGTCGGGACAGGAGCAAGAAAAGACTGTGAAAGTTGTGGACTGATCCAAAAACACCTGTTTGGATCATTCCACAGGTAAACAGGTTCATTGGTAACAGGTGATAGTATCATGATTGGGTATGAAAGGTTCATCCTGGAAAGACTCAGTCGTTCACAAGCAAAGATGGAGCAAACACTTTGTGAACACATGATTATACAAAGGAGATTGCGACATGGACTCAGGAACAATTTGTAAAACTGTTGTCGTAAAGACATTTAATTTGCAATGGTTGCATAATCTTTGCTTGAAAGCCCGACTACTTTGGTTTGGCGCCGAGATAACATCAAAAACTAATGCATACCATAATGCGTACAACCCAAGCTCTCAGGAATGTCGACTGGCAACACGCCTAGGACCGGCTATAGATTTATAGTTAAGTGCACCGTGAATATCTGTACCCCCAATTACATGGCAATCAATGCTGATAATTTATTCTGAACAAAGTTGGTGGACTGCCTGATGGACATTATCATTCTAGAGCCTATGCTGCTATTTCGATTAGAACTTGTTTTTTCAGACAGCATCATCTGATAATGATGGGTTAAAATTCAACGATGGATTATCTCATCTGATCTTGGTTTTCTCATAGTAGATGAGATTTTGAGCCCAAAGTTTAAGAGCGTTGACATTCAGCTGAGAAAATGCCCAAAGCAATCAAATAAAATAGAGTATTGTAACACATGTAGGTTATTCTATGGGCTCCTATAGATAAAAGCTTATTAAAGTGCACATCTGCAGCATCTCATCAACGGAGGAGTGTTGGGTGTAAAACAACAAAATGTAAACATCATCTGGCTGAGCGACAGCATGCGTCTCCCACCCTTTGATGTAATCCACATTATTTATCCCTTTCAGGCAATTAATTCAAATGTTGCCGGCCAAACACAACGGACATGATCAAACAGAACAATAATGAGTCCAGAGCGCAGCCAGCAGCGTGCTGTTGCATGGCCAAAACAGAATCTTCAGCCATCACTTCCAATTTCAGGGCTTCTTTCGGTTTTATTGATCCCCCCATCTCAAATTCTGCTTTTTCTCTCCTCCCTCCCGGGGCTCAGCGTGCAGGCCGAAGAGCTGCGCCCACCAGGAGGATTCAGGAGTCTTGCCCACTGACACTCTAGAAAGGTAGGGTGCTTGCCAACGGGGAAGCTTAAACCAACGGCTCCCCTGCAGACTCTAAATGCGGAAACACAAAAACAATGTGAATCCCCGAAGAAAGCTTTTTGTCGGTGCCGCTTTAGTACATTACTAAAACAAAAATGGATTTGTTTATGAGAGGGAAAAATCCTGAGCCTATATAAAACACCACTGAGCTGAGTATGAATAGAGGAATGATAAATAACCATGTAGAGCTCTGTTGGTGGTGAACACTGCAGTGGCTCCTGGTGCCGGTGTGGACGCGAGCATATTGAATTACCCTGCTCACTGTTGTCTACAGCAGATAGATAGAGTCTGTCCTGGCCACTGGTATCTCTTGTCCTTGCTATGACCTGCAGCTTTGGCACAAAAACGGAACCCCCATCTCCATACCATACATGCACACACACACACACACACACACAACTTGTACGCTGTCCAAAAAAACCCCCTCAAGCCTTTGTCTCCACAGTATTGGGCCTCGGGTCAATGACATTTTTAAGAGAATAAAATTTTATGGACATGCCCGAGGGACTACACAGACATCGTAGTAGTAGACCATCAATTCTGCTATACTGTAGGTCTTTTCAGCTGCTACACACCCTGCAAAAGCACAAGTCTTTTCTGCTCATCTGTGGATAACACTTTATGTATTCTGGCCCATAGGTCCATACGTTCACATAATTCCCTCCACTTGGGGTCCAGCGTTTTTGCCTCTGCGCTCTCGTGCATTGTGTCTTTTGTCTGTAAAAGCGTTGAAAGGCTGCTCGCTCAGTGCTCACGAGACGTCTATTATGTGATTTGTATTCTCTTGACTTTTACATGTGCCTGTTTGTAATTGCACTTGCTACTGCCAGACACTTATGAGTAGAGCTCTATTGAGCTGTACAACTTTACCCTGCGTAGTCCTTGCGAGGCTGTCTTTGTGCTGTTCATCTATTTCACATTGCCCTTGACGATCAAATAAACACAGAGAGGAGGGAAAGCTACTTCTGAAAGCATGATTGGCGTCAGGACGGATAACAGCAGAGGCTATAATGAAACCCATAACAATAATCCGTTTTAACGGAGGCTGCTGAGGTTTGGAAATTGAAAGGAGAAGGGGAGAGGCACAGCACAAGGTTGGAAAGGAGAGGAAGAAATATATAGCCAGGGTGAAGTGAGGTCCCGGAAGAAAAAGAGTTATTGAGAATGAGGAAAAGTTGATTTGAAATATGGAATTACACAATGTTGTGTAGCAGCAGTAGTAACAGTAGAGATACTTAGATGCTTGTAGTAGCGGTGTGTTCGGTGACGATAGCAGTACTGACTTCAATAGCAGCGCTAAGAGAAGGAGCGATGGAGTAGCATCAGTATGAAGAGGAGGGAATAGTGTGAGGACACAGTCAGTGATGCTGGGGCAGAGAGCAAAGCAAAGGAAAGACACACCCGCATAATTAACACCGGCATGCTGCAGCCAATTAAATATTTACAGAGGCGCTTCCCTCCGACACCTTGATGATGAAGAGAGGCAGCCCAAGGATTATCAGATGCTGGGAGCCTCAGGCAGGAGACAAGGGGTTGGGGGTGGGGGATTAAACATTAACCGGCACAGATATCCCTTTCTCTTCCTCGTCTGATCCCATTTACTCTGAACGGTCCAAATCCAACCTCGTGTCCACCTCTGTGAAGGCCCGTCTTCCTGCCCCCTCCCCCCTCATCTCCTTCACTCCACCACTCATTCAGCGCCTCTGCTCCCTGTCGACGACTTCCCTCCCGACTCCCTCCACCCTCTGCACCACCTGTCAGGGACGGAGCAACAGGAGAGCGGGGTGAGAGTGATGGGCAAGCAGTGAGAAACCACCTGGATGTCTCGCTCAAACAGCGCAACATGATGGATATGCAGGTCGCCTGCTTCTCACAATTGCTGGTGAAGCAAAATGGATGTCAGCTGGATTCCACTTGACAGGAAATCTAAGAAATGTCAGAGAAGTCACGGTGAATGAATTGTTTTGAATCTGTCTGGTAAAGTCATTTTTCCCCCCTCTCAGACCAAAGATGTTTTTTCCTGTTGAGGAATGTGGTGGAATGACTAACATGAGTGTTTATGTGACTGTGGCTTATATTGAAATTAGCTGCTCTGGTGAGCTCATTCTGAGGCGTCAAGACCACTGGTTGGATATTTAGCTGCTTGTCATTCAAGGTCATATTTGACTGGGCTTGCAGGGCCTCCGTATTCCAACTATTGCGACACACATAAATGTTTAACACAGCTCGATCTCAGAGGCGTGCCAAAACCATCAACATTTACAGAAAAGCAGGGCATCACCCTCGGGTGTCCGACTTGGCCTCACCAAAGATGTGACATCTGCCCCTTTTTATTGTACACATGCTGCATCCACAGTTCTGCCTCTGGTCGCTCTGCCCATCCCTCCCTCCCATCCAGCATCTCTTCCTCTCCCTCCTTCCCTCCCTCCCACTCACTAATCCCTCTTCACACATCAATCAATAGAGCACTGCAGAGTGCACAGAGCCATACAGTACTCAATGCAGCAGTTGTACAACTTCAATGGGCAGCCACAGACCTTTACCATTGAATCAAGCGTGGGAGAAAAGCCGAGCGTGCTAAAACCAGGGACGAGCCCCTCTCCGCTTTCTTTTACCCCCCATTTTCCTTGGACCAGCGCCTAAACCCCTTAGCACTGTTGAAATCAATACAGTAGTTAAACTGTTACTTCCTCTCCCAGTGAGTACACACACGCCCGCCTTACACAAGGCCCTGTAGACTCCCCTAAATAGACCCAGTGCACTGGTAATTTGACAGATTTGTGGGCAAGCGCTGTCACAGCTTTAAAAGAGAAGCTTTAAATACTGATTCACCCCAAGTAGCTCTGCATCTAACATCCGCTCACAATAACATACTTCATGAGCAACAAAAAGGAACTGAAAACCAGTATGTCATCTACCAGCAGCGTGGTGCCGTCTATGGCACTGAGCAAATCTGTATTGTAAATTCACATTCTGGTGTTAATAAAAGCATACGGTGAGGGTACAGTTGATGGATAGGATGAAACATTAGCAAAAATACTAGCTTCTTATTATTGTATTCTTGTTTATTTCACTGGACATTATGATAAAAATCTGTATTATTTCTTTCTTGAAAAGATGTTTACATGCAAAATAGTTTACATGCACTGCGATGCATTGTGTGTATCCTCGAGGTCTAACAAACATGTTGATTTAATTTTCTTCCTCAGACATTTCATTTTTATGTTTTGAAACCTGCATTGTTTACATCTGTGTGTGCAAGCCGGCAATCTTCTCCTTCCTGCTTTTAATATGGTGCATTCTGACATCTCTTGCTGCCTTGTTGTCATTGTCTGTTGAATAGTGCAAACCTGTCAGGAATGCGTGTATGTGCAGGAATGGTTCATATGTGCATATAGAAAACCACAAGATGGAAACAAGACAGAGACCTGCTCTTCAAACAATGCTCCATATTGCCAACAGTGGTATGCAAAATCCAACAAGTCCTGCCAATGAAATGAAAACTTGCAGCTTTTGTAATGGACATGCTGGGCAACACCATTTGTCAGTGTCTTTAAAAACGGTTAGAAAATCACTGTTGCATAAATAAAACTGATTGGACGCCTGTAGGGTTAAGGTTTAGTGAGGTTCATGAGGTTCTTTCACCACAGCTATGATCGTTTCCTGATCTTGATCGATGTTGGCTGTTGGTCGAAACTTGGAACAAACAACAATCTCCTTTGAGTACGAGAACGTCACCTGACTTCCTCCTTTGTATCCGACAGACAAGAATCATAATTTCTAAAGCCGCTAGAAGGCTTTGTTATTGACTAAATGAATGTAAGTTGTTTTAGGCATTTATTGAAATGAATGATGCTGTCATTGTTTCTTGAGAGAGCTCTCACAAAAACAGGTTATTCTTTAATGCAATGAACTGATCCACTGTTGTGCAACAAAAATAAATCAGAATTTACACTGAATCACTGATTTGCGACAGAATTTTATAAACTTTCTACTAAGAGGTCATTTAACTTGAGGTCTATGAACCGTAATGTTGAACTATTGCCCGGCCTTAACCGTGTGAAAATAAATAAATGATTAAATAGTAAAGCTGTGTGGTCAAACTGACTATGTTCTGGTGTTCCATATTTTAGCTGTTTATAAGAGCTCATCTGTCAGATGCCGTGAAAGTGAACAAATATTTCCAGCCATGCGGTTAAGCTTCGAGCACAGTGGCGAGGCTTTACCCTATAGTTTACACTCGAGCCTCTAAGAGGCTACAATAAAAACAGCAATTACTGGGCGATAGTGACAGGAGACAAAGGAGTGTAATAGCATGGGAGCAGTTATTTCGATAGGACCACTGGCTGTAAAGTGGAGTCAAAAAGAATGAGGCATCAAAAAGTCAGTTGAGTATGTGTGTGAAATGGATGACCAGCCAATACAAGCTGCCAATGGTCATTTATGACACACTTGGAAAGTAGGACTAATGAGAAAACCAGAGTTTGATGAGAGCTTGAGAATTACTGCCACTGTTGTTAATCTGGACATTAACTTACTCTGAAAGAGCTGAAATCATGCAATTTCCATCAAAGACAAAAGACGACGTGCTAAAAAATGCATTCAGTAAATTCTGAACTAAAACTTGAGTCAATGCGGAGCCGAATAAAAGATCTCATTTTGCTTTTGTTTCAATTTTTTTGCATACATAAGCCTTTACACCACCACCACTGACTTAGCTTATTAATTTTCCTCCACCATTCATTTCCTACTGATAATGACATGTTTCTGTGGAAATATGCAAAATATGTAATATACTCAAACAGAGTAATAAGACCAGTTAATTGTGATGACTGAATGGAGGGCAATTAGCCGCTGTCTGAAGCCGCCATAGTAATGAGCAATCTAAAATAAGTCATTCTTTGTCTGTGCCTTTTGCAAACAGCAAAACAAGAGGGAACAACATTTTGGCTACAGAGGAGCGGCAACATTTTCACATCAACACACTTAATCTCAATGAATGCACAAATAACTGAGTGCGCTGCTTAAATGTGGTGGTTCAAAAGCACCTGGGTTACATCTAAACATGTGCGTGTCATTATGCATGTGTATATTTCCTGGCATGTGTGTTTGAGTTTTTAAAGAGTGTGTGCAGGTACAGCTCAGCATGCATGTGTGTTTTGTTTGTGTGTGTGTGTGTGGGCTGATGTGTTGTTAAGAAACCACTTGGCTGCTCGTCCAGGGGTCTTGTTACCTGCACCACAGGGGGTGGTAAGTGAGTGAGGATGAAAGGAGGAGATCCAGGCAGGGAGGGAAGGATGGAGGTGCAGGGTGCAGGCAAAGAGAAGGAAAAGAATCGTGTGCAGGAGGGGGGGTGAGGGCCAGAGCCCAGGAGTAAGGTGCTGTCAGGATAATTCACGGCAGCAGTACTTGCTGCGAAGAACAAAACAGAAGCACCTAAGGGAACAGAAATCAGCTAACACCTGCTTAGGAGGGAGCTCCTGAGGGATGGAATGGGAGAAGGAGGAAAAAAAAGGAGGGAGGCATGGTGCAGTGCACTAAGACGCTGGCAAGTACAGAGATGAAGTAAGCACCAGTGTGTGAGTGTGTGTGTGTGTGTGTGTGTGTGAGAGAGAGAGTGAGAATGAATGTGCATATGTGTATTTGCAAGCTTGTGTAAATCCGTTTGCTACGTGCGTGTTTGTGAATGTGTGTGTGTGTGTGTGTGTGTGTGGGGGGGTGTTTAAGTGTGTTTTCGTGCATGTGTTTGCATACTTCCGTCTGTTTGTGTGCAGTTGGATTCCGCCTGGCTGTGCCCACAGCCATCCTTACAGCTGTGGATGGGGTTCATTTGCATTCTGAATCGCAGCAGCTCTTGCCATTGTTGCTCCACTGCTGTGAGTCGGCACCGCTAGCTCCTGCACACATAGCCGCCGTGCCAGTTGTGTTTGGCTACAGCTGTGCTGGAGAGCTTGTGGCAGACATTCAAACCGCCGCCACCGGCTCGGGCCTCGGTGCGCGAGTCGGAGAGGGTTGGGTTGACGTCATTTCCCTTTGTGAGCTACCTGCTTCTCTGGGCTTCATTGTACTCTCTCGAGAAATCTCGGAGCTCCCTTCTCTTTTCTCTCAGCATCCCTGTCTCACACCAGATGGAAACCGGATGACACCCTGGGTAGCTTTTGGCGGCACCAGCGTGCTGCCTCTGCTCAATTGCAGTTAAGCCCTTACCCATTCCCTCGACAGAGTGAAAGTCTTGCTCACGCTCACGTCATGCTCCCTGGCTGCTCTCTTCATCTTGTGGAGCAAAGATGAAGTTAAAAATACACCCGTCTTTGGACACAAGTCTCGCTGTCTTTTCACCCTCCCACCCCTTCTTTCAGCCTGGGTGATGACACGCTTTTGGTATTTCTTTGGAGAGGCCGGTGCATTAGAAAAGAGCAATCGATAGAGAGCCCATTTAATCTTTGCAGCTGAGCAGAGCTGAGAGGAGTCTCGTGTATGACATACAGAAATAAATACAGAGAATCAAGAAAAGAGAGATGAGAACGGAGGTAAAGGTGAATTAATGTGTCACAGTCTGTTTGAGGAGGAAACAAGCATGCAACCAGTCACTTGAGGCGAAGCTAAGCTGTGCGTTTATGTGAGCCGTAGTGGACTGAGCCGCTGATGAATCTGCTGGCTCACGTTACTGATGAAGCTGTTTTACCAAAGCCGGGGGCTATCAAGGAATATGAGGAAATCAGGGGCATAACTAAAGCTGTGACAGAAGTAATGTGTAATTAAATACAAAGCCACTGGCTAAATTGCCTTTCATTTATCTCTACACATCAGTTTCTCGTGTGTTTTCTTATTGTGTTTTCTTGCAGAAAGGCTTGTGTAACTCTTATTGTGGAGGTTATTAATCTTTCGGTGCACTGTTACAAACATAAACAAATTCCTAAGTCACCATAAGTTATTAGGGGGCAGTCTCCTCGGAGCTGTTTGAATTGGATTAATGCTCCTTCATGTGGAGCACTGAAAATGATCTCTGGCTCCCCTCTCCCTCGTGTGTGAATGAGCCGCAAAAACAATTTTACTACTGCGCCACAAGCACACACAAGCATGTGAAGACTGCAGACTTTCCTCATGCATATGCATGGGCCAACAAAACTATATTATAGCAGGTATTACACATATACACACATATTCTCATCTGCTCTGACAGCAGTCAAAACCGTCGATAACCACAGCAAAAGAATTGTGGAGAATCATCTATTTTGCAAGCGTCGCACAATTTGCAGCATCGAAACAAAGGGGCCTCAAAACGTAGCCATCTTCCTGAGACATGGATCGAAATATTAATAATAAAACATGCACAGCTGCCAGGATGTATTGCAAATGTCAAAGTCTGAGTAAAAATGAGTGTGTACGGCAATGAATCTTGCTCGAGCGAAATCTTATTCTGTGCTCAAAGGAATATTTTCCCCCCCAAATACTACGAGCCTAGAAACTTTGTGAAGTGGAAATAGAGGTATCCTCCTTTCGGGCTGCATCCTAATGTAGCATAACAGTTTTTATATGGTCTCAGTTTAGTGTTAGACACACTAAAGACTATCAGACAGCTTCTTTAATTTACATGTCATTCATTATTACTATCCGGCAAGCAGGCAAGAGAATGTGTCATAGCCAGATCGCTTTTTATCACATCATTTCTAACCTTTTTACAAGCTGTCTCATTATCTTTACTCTCTCCGTAAAGCGTCGGCGCCGACTTCTACTGCAAATGACCCGACGAAACATTATCCAGATGTTTATTCCCCACATTTGCACAACAGTCTGGAGTAAAGGATTAAAATCAACCCCCTGAGATGTGAGTTAACCTCCAGAAAGACATGACTGGGCCTCACTCAGTACATTTAGAGTCTGATTGAAAAAAAAACTTTCTTGAACAAAGAGCAGATTACGGAGAAGACTGGTTGAACATTTTCAACCAAGAATCGACCCTTGGATTCTTTTACACCGTTATATAACTTATCATCAATCTGTGATGTTCAACGTGTTCCAGGAGTTATTTTGTGGTGAAGTAATTTTTTTTTTTTCGTGCACCCACTTTGTCGCAATCTGCCTCATCTACTTTTATTAGAACTAGCGATTTCATACAGCTCCTAGAATCGTGCTTTTAGAGCAAAGAGAGCGAGATGTCAGATCGAGAAAATATTACCCGTGTCCTTGAAACATAACAGTTTTTAAACTTTGCTTTGCATTTTGATCTACTGAGGCAGAGCAGAGAAAACTGGTATCTTACTCTAGTCTACACTGAATTTCTGCACATTAAATTGTTGGACTGAAACCAAAACTATTGATTTTGCTCAAAACAAAAGCTAAAAAAAAAATTTTCGAGACACTGCATCATCTGCATTTGCCTGGTTATCTGAGTTGGTTAGAAAAGACTCCATCGAACCACAAAATGGTGTGAGTCTGTTTTAAAGGCATTAAAAATGTATTTTCCTTGAGGAACAGGAAGATGTAAGAAAGAGAAGCTGACAGGAGGATGAAATAAAAAAAAAAAAATTCAAAGCAGCAGCTCATTCCTGTTTTTAAAAGACTTTTTCTGACCTCACACCTCTAGTCTGCTGCTTTACCTCCTGCAGGAGTTGTCAGCTGTACTTTTATCAGGGGGACTTTTTCTCAGTTTAAGTCCTTTTTGCACCCAGCTGGACACATTGTCAGAATCTAAATTAATTCTGATGCTTTCCTCACTCTGTTCTCACCTTATTTTGCTCTACATGCAGCAGCTCTGTTTGCACGGCTCTTTCGCTCTGCGTCTGCCTGTCAATCTCAAATCAAATATGTTGTTGTTTGCCGCGGGGTACACAATTTATGTTTACAACGTTGTGAGCTTGCGTGCAGGAGCCACACGTATTTATGGTGATGCACGGAAATGCAAATCTAAGGGCTGGCAACTAGCCGTTTGCTGAAGCTCTCCACTGAACAGCAGTTGTCTGATCAAAGCCTGGCAACTGTATTTGTCCACGTGGACACAGTATGCATGAGGTTGAATAAGAGTGATGCTTGGTATTTAAATGTAATATTGGCATGTTCAGCTAACTCGCTTACAGCAGTAACCAAGCTTGGCTCCAAAGGCCAAAGAGGTTAAAAGGCACAGTATATAATTTATGCCACTTGGTCTCTCACTCTAGTTTCATTGTGTCATAAAGTATCATGGGATCATGGGAGTTTTCAATGTTAAACAACCACCATTGAAAATCAATCTGACATCACTCAGGCAGAAATTTCCCCGAAGTTATATCAGCCACAGGTGTTAAAGTGGATATGAATCCTCCTGACCTTGAATAAAAGTATTGATTTCTCTTGGTTTGAATATTGCTGGAGACATTTGGGATCATGTAAGTACACAACTGGACGAAAATATATAACCTAGACATTTTAATGTGGAAAAACTAACTGGGCCTACATAGGTTTTTGGATTACTTTCACAGCAGATATATCCTCTGTACGGAAGCTCGTCTCGGATGTTATGAGATTTTAGATTAACAATGAGGTGAAGCCTAAAATTTACAGTTATCAGACAGCTATAACACCTGTACACCATTTCAGATTTCAGCCCACAAAATCAGTGGTCGCCGGCCAGAAATGAAGAACCTGCTTTTGTCTACTTCTGCCTGAACTGAAAGGTATAATTTAAAAATCTACTTAAAATTTTGACAGGTGTAGCAACAGTAACTCTCCCCATCTCAGCGCCTTTCTACATCCAAATACTTTCCTCCCATCTCCTTTCAACCCCATTTCCTCTCTTCTCTACACCTCCCTACCCTCTTATCTCCTCACCTCCTCGCTCACCTCCTCTCCCCTGCAACGCCACAGCTGATCTTCTCCACCTTCTAATTCAGGAGCTTATCTGAGCATACAAGTTCCACAAAGCTCTATGATCCCTGTCACCTCGCAGACCTCGTGGGAATCACGAGTCAGCGCCGCAGATAGATGACGGTGTAAGAGCTGGTTGGGGGGGGTTGAAGGAATGTGGGAGGCTGAGGAGGTGACAGAGAGAGCGAGAGGAAGTGCTGTCTGGGAATGTTGAGGAAGCAAGAGGTGGAGAGAAGGAAATGCAATGAAGTGCAGAAAAGAGGGCAAAGATAATAGAAATCTGAAGGGGGTCACAAATGCAATAATGGCTGGAAGAAGGAAACGAAAGAGATCGTGTTAGATGGACAGGATAAATTCATCTACCCGTCGAGTTTTCGGGTTCAGGACCTTTGCTGCGTTTAATCTGCTCTCTATGCTTCCTGTCACCTATCAGTGCGGATGATGTCAAAAAAAAAAAAGTTGAAATGCCATGAAGCCATTTTAAACTAAGGGAGAAACAAAGGCAGAGGTAGGAGATAAATTAAAAAAAAATATGGAGAAAGAGAGAAGAGAGAGTGAGAGACACAGCTCCCCAGATAAAGACAGCGACAGACAGATTGTCGTAGAGATTTAGTACAGATGTGTCACACAAATCCTGATCTTTAGTCAGACTCTGACAGGCACAAAGAACATCTTGCTGCCACACAGGCCCCCCGTTAGTCCTCCTCCTCCTCCTCCTCCTCTTCCTCATCATCTCCCCTCTCTCGGTGCCTCTCACTCCGTTGTCACTTCCTCTCTGCCTCGTTTCTCCATTTGCTCCACTCCATTCCTCCCGTTTTTCTCTTCGGCTCTGCATCATCTCTCCCTTCTCTCGTTTCCTCCGTGCACCTCGACCATCTCGACTCTGTTTTCACGCTCTCAGTCCGTCTCTGTCCGTCCGTCTCTCTGGTTGCCCCTCTTCCACGTTCTTTTGAGAGAGACGTTTCATTAAAAAGCTTCAAAAGTCAGCGTCCGCCGCCCTGTCCACTCCGGCCCCCTCGGTCCCCTCTCTCTCCTCCTCGTCTCTTTCTCTCCCTGTGTGTCGCTCTCCCGGTGGATTTTTGCTCCTCATCTCCCTCGCCTCTATCCACTAATGAATTTTGGGCACTTTGCAGCCACAGATGGTGCAGCAGACAGCCGCTGGCGGCAGGGCCCTGGCTTAACAAAGAGAGAAAGGGAGCAGGGAAGAAAGACAGAGTGCTGCAGCGATAGACCGTCTGCCATCACCTCTTTTAAAAGGAGTATAGAAACCAACACATCGCTGAACGTGCCCTCACCTCAACCTCACTTCCTCCCATCTTCCATGGAGATACTGACATACTCACTTCAGTCAGACAGTCGATGTGTGCACTCTCTTTGCTCTTTTCTCCGCCACTCTCTCACCACACATCCTACTCTCTTTCTCTTTTTTTCCCTCACTGGCTCTCTGGTTAATTGCAAAGCCTTGTTTCTTTGTGGCAAACTTGAAACCCTGCCTTCGGGCAAGGAAAACAACGCCGAACTTGTGTTTCTTTCTCCATATTTTCAGCGCCACACCCTTATCTATTTTTCCTTTTCTTAATTCAACTCTCGCACCTCGCATGATTCAATGCTTAATTAATTCTACCCTCGGTATCTGAGAGCCTAAAAAGGCATTAAAGAGTGGGTGAAGGAACCAGTAATGGAGGTGTGCAAAAGGTGGAAGGAAATGTTTGAAACAGTAACTTGTTCAGTAAAAAAAACATCCAAGGTCTCAATAAAAATATTTTAAAATTCCTCTATATTACAGCTTGGATTTCATTTTTGTGTTTTTTCTTCGTCTGGTTTCATCTCTGTCAGCCATAGAAAATAGAGTGACTACCAAATGTAACTGCTGACAGCTGGGCAAATGGCATCATATAACTTATGCATAACCTATGTAACTTAAGTTAGATGGGGCAGGAAATGAGTGTTTAGTCCATCAGTGGTTGACCTACGGGTCAGAACTGTCCAAGGGTTCACAGAATAAACCGGAGAAGTCACAAGATGATTTACAGGAAAAAAAGACAACTAAACATATTTTGGGTACAGAATAAAAACTGGAAAATTTCACCTTTTCAGGCCTCTAAAAATTCTTAAATAAATAAAACAATCTGAGAAGGAAAATCATTTTTTCATGGATCTACTCACAACCTGTCATGTTACACCAGGCTGCAAGTAGATGTTCATTTTAAGGTATCACAGTGTAAAAAGGTTGGGAGATCTCAGCTCACTTTCCTTGGTCCCAAATCTCAAAATCTCAGTCCTTGACTTGAGTGCAATGTTATTATTACTGATACAAAAAATGATTCCTAACAAACCAAAATGATCCTAAAGGATGATTCTCTGCAGGATGCTGCTGCTGCTCTGAGCTCAGGTGTAAATGCCAGGTGAGCATGTTTGGTTTCCTTTGCCCAACTCGAACTTCACGCTGTAAATACAGGGACATCAGAGAGAAGACTGTGTACTCAGTGTATCTTGTGTGGGCATCCCTATATGGTCAGCACATCCTGAGGTAACACTGAATGATTTATGAATTCTGGGAGATTTAACAAGCTCAAATGGCGGAGCTCTACACTATTCTATGGTAGCCTCTGTAGGGAGCTATGTATAGCACCGATGGGCGCATAGGTTAATTGTGCTAACTCAAGGGCGCCCCAGCTGTGGCGCCTTTGAGAGTCGGCCCATTATACATTTTAGGACCAAGCAATTCTTCCCTACTAAACATTTCCTCTGTGCTTTTCTACCCTTTTCTCCTGTTTCTCTCCCCTCTGCAAACAAACTGCCTCGTCATCATCATCATCATCTCCCTTGACAACGTTGGTTGCTTTCAGTGCCCCAGGTGAAAACAGTTCTCCCACGCAGAGGTCACAGGTTCAAGTCCTCTGCGTACTCCCAAACTTTTTGGGGAAAGTGGGCATCATCACCTTGCTGTGCTTTTGTACTCTTGACACAGTACTTGTGATATAAAAAGAAAGGGAAAAATGCCAGACTCTGGGGTTTTCTGGATGTTCAGGGAAACAACACAGACTATTGATGTAGACTTGAAGTTATATCTGTTCTCCCTGGTGTTACATGATTTTCTGTGTGGCTGCTGTACTCCATTTAAAATCTCACACATTTACTGAAGGTGCAATGTTACATGCTGAAACGTTAACAAACATATTATATAATAACCTATTAAGTACATTTTTTCGTCTCACATGTTTTTGCACCTCAGGAAAACAGCCTTTATTGTGCTGCTCCCTTTCATCGCCGTTTCAAACCTTAACTAACTAAGCATTTGGTGACTTGGACACAGTCTACTATCACGTTATATATCATGACAGGGACATATGTGAAAAGAGAAGAAGGATATAAGGAAACAATAAAATAAAAAACAAGGAGTGTATGACCTACAAAATAGAAGTAAAAAAAAATCAAGAGAAAAAAGACAGAAAGGCTTTAAAATGGTTTTAAAGATATGCACTGATTTGGCTTCTCTGGCTTTTTCTGGAGATTTAATGACAGAAATAACAGATGGTGATGTGTGTTTTTGGCTAATCCAGGTAATTAAATGGCAGAGAAATCAGATTGTAGTCTAATTTAACAATGGTTACTTTTATTTATTGATCAATCTGTCATTTTCCCAATTAATAAAAAAAACAATTTAGTCAATAAACTGTCGGAAAAAAGAGAAAAATAACAATTTCCCAGCGCCCAAAGTTTTTAAAATGCTTGTTTCGTCAGGTTGAGCGAGCGAATCACGTTTGCAAAGCTGAAACTAGAGATTTCCTTGAAAATTAGTTGAACATCATTAATCATTTATCCAAGCCGCAATTGCACAAAAGTCAGTGATGCAAACTGATTTGCTCCAAATGGACAACAAGCAGTGACATTAAAGAAATAACTACCTTAGTAAAAAATGGTTTAGCATCATCTCTAACCAGTTAACAGTCTCCATCAACTCAGGATATCTATCTCCATATCTCCCAACCTTAAACTGAACTAAACTCCACTTCATCCAAACACGGAAAGCGTGCGGATGCCGACTGCAGCCTCCTTCATCTCCTCTCTTGCCCACATTAACGCATCACAACTCCTCACTTGCTCACACGGTCCCTTGTCCCTCCTTCCATCTCTCTCCCAGCGGAATAAACAAACTGCAAAACAAGTTTGTTCCAACTTTTTTTTTTTTCTTCTCTCCAATTCATCTCTCATCGTCGCTCTTCCCTTCTCTGTTTCTCCCTCTGTCGTTTTCTCATTCTCCATCATTCCCCGAGGTAGGCGGCGGTGCGGGGGAAACTGACAGCCATCATTGCATCGTTTGTCGGCACGGCTGCTAATCTGCATGGCGTTAATAATTGATTGAAGCCTGCAACCACAGATCTATGATGGACTCTCTCCCCCTTCGTCTCTCTCACTCTCATTCGTTCCATCTTTTCTCCTTCGTCTCTACTCCCACTTCGCTTCCCCCATGCTATCAAAATGCATTTTTCTAGCATTTTTCTTCATTCTCTCTCTTGATGAATCTACTGAACCATCCTAATTCTTTTCTCACACTCTCAGCCTCACTCATACATACACAAACACACTCCTTGCCCTCCTCTGCCTCACTGTGAAACCTTTACATCTCTGTTTCAGCTTTTCATCCACCTGTTCGGTTCTTCAGAAGAGCCTTTTCAGGTTGTTCAGCTGTCTCCGCTGTGTGAGGTGGCTTTTTATGTATCCCTTCTCCAACAAACAACAACTGAACAATGCTGTGTCAATGCCTCGCCACCTGTCCTACTGTAGGCAGCACCACATTAGACACATACAGGGGCACGCATGCACGCACACACACACACACACACACGCACGCATGCACACACACTCATTTTTTACTTGACAACATAATCCTGCCATGCTGCTGTCTGTGATTTATGAGACCCAGTTAAAAGGATGTGAGGGTTCTCTCTTCCCTTCACCTCTCTCTCTTTCTTTCTCCCTCTTCCTTTCTATCTGCAAGGAGTGTGTGTGTGTGTGTGTTGTGAAGGAGGGGGTGCATCTATATGAGGCTCGGGGCGAATCGAGTCACATCGGTCCTCCTGTGATTTCTAACCACAAGCTCTTGCACCAAATCACTGCAGTGCTCATCACTCACCTGCCCAGTATGTGTATGTACACACACACACACACACACACACACAATGACACAAAATACATGCACGCTGGACAAAACACTCACACAGATGTAATACACATATGCACACATCCACACACTTGCTCCCACTCCTCGCTGGCCTGCTGGTTCTTGTATACAAAGGTTGCTACTTATAGATGTAAGTCTGGATGACCAACCAGGCAATGTGGGCAGCTGCCCCGGGGTCCCGGAGGCCTCAGCGACCCCGTAGGCCTCAGGTTCACTGTGTGGCAATTGTGTGGATAAACTGCATATAAATTTGATTGTCAATATGCAAACTTTAAATATAATATCAACAAAAATGACAGGGGCTTGTAGGGAGCTCATGCACAGAGGGACCACATCTCAAAATCTTGTTTCTTTTTTTTTTTTTGATACTGAACATAATGTGTCCATGACAAAAACTAAAATAGCAAAAGCTGGCAGCAAATGTCTGGTCAGTCTTGTCATCTTGTGTACTTATTCTTTGATCAAATAGTTCCTGAATCCAGCCAGATTCCAGGTTTATGAGTTTGTGTTTAAGCAGAGTTCTTGTACGGCTGCTTGTGTTTCCGCAAGGCTCCTTTTTTTAAATGAAAAAAAAAGAAAAAACTTTCCACAACTGCATACAAAAAAGCATTTATTTAAATACTTGAGTATTTCCATTTTCTTCTACCAAAATTCAGAGACAAATATTGAATTTTTATTTTGCACAAAATTTATTTTAAAACTTTAATTATTTGTTACTTTGCAGATTCAGATCAATAACAACATATCAACAAATAAATTATGATGTGTTGATGCAAATTTATGAGCTAACCAGCAGTACATAAGTAAGTAGCAGTAATCAAAGTTAGCTCCACCTTTACTGGCTCCAACATTAGAGTTGATGTTAGTGCACCAATAGTTATAACAGAATAATATAAGACACTGCATTATTCTGCGTAATGAGTGTTTCTACACTGTAAGATCTTCGTCCTCAACCGTTTGCATGTAAACAAGGATAATAAAAATGCATGTAACTCAGATACTTAAAGGCGACAGAATTAGTTAATGAAAAGACATACTGGGGGCTCAATGGGACCCCTGGCTGGTTAATACGGCCCTGGTTTAGCATTTTGCTATGCCACACACGTCCTTGCTGTATTTCAATCTCCTCCTTCCATATAGACGCACTCAGCACATACATGTCTGCTGCACTTGCATACACATCACCGCCCTGCAGACACATAAATTCATAATAACATCTTAAGGCAGTCATGCATAGCAACGTAAACACATTTAGAGGAATCTAAGCAGCAGGAGACACAGTGATGTGTGTTTGTATGTAGGGGTGTGTGTGTGTGTGTGTGTGTGTGTGTGTGTGTGAAGGGGGCTTGGCTGGGGCTGGGGCTTTGGCAGCAGCCAATCTGCCCAGGCTGTTAGTCACGATGCTGTGACACCCCCAGCTCCCAGGCACTGCACGGGTCATTAAGGAGCAGCAGCACAGCCGGAGGATGACCACACACACACACACAAAGACACACTGACACACATACGCACAGAATATTGTGTTTGTGGGCCACCAGGGTGGTTAAAGGGGACTGAGAGATAGATACAGCACATGCGACACACATCCATGCAAACACACATACTACTTCCACTCACTTCCACAGGGGGAGCCAGCGTGGCACGAGGCAGCCAAATCATCTATTCAATTACTTAATTAAATCCAGAGCCCCCAAGGGCCCGGGAGACTCAGGAGGAGGCTAATTGAGAGGATGGGATCTTCTTTGCAACCCCAGCGCTGCTCTGCATCCTGACCCTTGTCACTGCATGATACTGAGGCCAAGCCGGACAGCACGGGGACAGGGTCCAAGATATGATCTCCCAGCAAGACGGAGTGAGAGCGAGAGGGGTCAGAGCTGGATGAATCGATAAGATAAGTGGATTAGAGTTGATTTCTGCTTCCACAGACTTAACTTTGAACCTGAGGTGGGGTAGCAACAGGATAGATAACGGTGAATTGGTGTGGCAGTAGAGCTCCATTTGGACCCCCTGAGAGCGGTTGTTTACTATTGCGAGGGGAAAAAAAGCACTTTTATGACCCCCGTTCTGGACGTTAATTGCGCTGATCTATAGGTGTAATAAAAGAAGCTGAGAAATAATCAGTGTCCCAGGGAGTGTTGAGTGGTTTCTCGGTCACCAAAGTGGGATGCGCCCCAGCCGGAGGGGAAAGTTGTTTCTTTTAAGGGCAATGAAGGAGGAGGGAAAAAGTTAAATGGCTTTTAATTAAATTTTAATCAAGAGATAATTTTCCCTTCCCCGAACCAGTTAGGAGGAAGGGATGGAGCTGAGTAGAAGGAGGCCATGGCCATGATGGATTGGATGTTAAAAGCCTGCAGAGAGCCCATCACTGGCGTCTTGTTAAAATTTAATCGATCAGTTGATTCTCAATGAAGCTGCCAGATCATATAAAAGATGAAGCTGCTATAAAGGTGAAATTCTTCAATTCGGCTTGTCCCTGCTCATCTTAGGACGGTCTTTAAGAGAAGGAAGTCTCAAGGGGAAGCCTGTTGTCAATATTATTGCTTTAACATCAGGTCAAAGTGAGACAGATCTTTGTAAACATATTTGTGAATGAATACAATTAGTGTTGTTGTCCTTTGGAATTCAGACATCATTGTTGGTAATGCTACCAGTTTCTGTGCAGCCAACACCTTCGCCTGGACACCAAAAATGACCCGACCTTTAAGCAAACCCCTGCTGCTCAGTACGACTTTATTACTTTATTGACTTGGCTGGCTTAGCAGTGCCGGTGCTGCACAGTAGACATTTCATTCTGAATGTCAGACTGCTGATGTCATAGTTGCTCAGGAAGCTGGACCCATCTTCACAAAATCATAGAGCCATGTAATCATCTAAAGCCCTCAACAACCCTTTCGCTTAGCTCCACTCTCTGCTCTTTATGAGATGCTTGGTGGGACGGGCAGCCTGCATTCTGGCCCGAAGCCTGACCACAACATTGCATTCTCCGCACTGATGTGCTGCCATATAAGAAAACACCACCAGTAATCACATTATTATATTCACGCAGCATCTGTGTGACTTATAGAGGAGCGGTGACGATCTGCGAGCTGTTGCATTGGATTACATTTCAGCTGAGTGTTTCTTGCCGTTACGGCCGGCTATTACCATTATCACTTTCCTTGCTAGGCAGGATAGGAGGACAGCGGCACATAAAGTGAAAATGTCACGGGGGTTTTAGCGGGCAGGAAGAGGTTCTGAGGAGGGGGGGGGCTTGTGGTAAGAGGCTCTGGTGCACGGGGCAGAGTGTGTTTCTGACATGGTGTGTGACGAGGGGCATCGCGCCGACCCCTGCTCATGAATAAGACATGGGCTGAGAGGGCTGCCGGGGCGCCCGCTGTCCATTTGCCATTTGCACGCTTGGCCAAAGCCATGGAGGACGACTGGTGAGGGAGTGCTGTATGGAGTCGCTTTAGGAATACAGCATGGAGATACAGAGTACACAGAGGAGACCGCTGCATGCAGCTGTGCCATTTGTGGATTGAGGTTTTGAGGTCTACTACACTACCATAATTAATGACCGGCTTGCCTGATTACATGGGCATACACAGCATGTTAATTTGATTGTATTTTTAAGGGAAAGCATCTGGGATTCTGATTTGTATGGCTCTAGGTCTCCACATCGCTCTCCTCCTGTATTGGCATCATACAGGAAAACAATGGAAAATGCTCCTCTGTTTCTGTTCACTGTGTGTCAAACATGTGACACCAGTAAAAGTAGAGAAATAGCTGCAGGGGAAGATTTAGTAATGCAGCGCAGTACATCTTCAGTGCTTACTTTGGATACAGATATTTGCCTTTATCATTTCCGAAGTTGGCCTTGAGCTCACAAATTGATGTCCTTTAACGATTTCCAATAACAACCAAAAACTCATGGTCACGGCATTTGCAAGTTCAATATGAAGGAAGACCGTTGAAAATTGCATGGAAATGTGAATGTTGAGGCAGCTTTTGGAATTAAATAAAAGTCAAATCATGATCATTATTTTGCTTTTTTTTTTTAAAGCTCAGGCTGACAAACCAGAAATGGTTAATGACTTTCATCCGAAATGCATTCGACCCATCCCCCCACGGGAGGTCAAGCTAACATCGATCCACCACCATCCTCCCTGTCTTTCTTCTTTTTCTCTTTTTCTTCTCCCTTTCCACCCGACCAAGGCACATGGGAATCGATAGAAAATCAAGGAAACCGCTGGAAAATAAGTTGGTCGTGAAATGTTCCAGACTGAACTTTTACTTCAAAAGCAACTTCTGAAACAGGGGGAGAGACGGACACACCAGTCACAAGAACTTTGAAGCCCGGGCCTTGTGGATGTGAAGCAGCAAATTGAGGTGAGGAGTCAGAGGGAGGATGCCGGTTGCTCAGATGGAGGATAAGAGGTCAAAAACACTACAGATGAATGGGACAAATAAGTGTTCTGCTGTTAACACAACCTGACACCTGTACAGAGAGGCTAAGCCTTGTTCCACATGGAGGTTTTTGACTGTTCTCTGGACAAAGGTTTGCGACAGAGGTGTGAGGGTTTTATAGAGTATAATGATGGGAAACACAACACTAGCCTCTTCAGTCGTTTTTGTTGGGACTTCTGATTGCAGTCCATACAATCCTCCTGTACAACATTGTGAATCCAGCCCGCCCTCCTCAAGGCTTGCTCAAATGTAAACAACTCTAACTGGTTGACACAGCCTTTAACCTCCAAGCCCATGGGTCTCCTCAAGCTTTTAATACACCTTTCAATTGAAAAATGTGTATTTCAGGAGACAGCAGGATAGTTCGCAGGAGCTGTTAACTGCTGACCTTGTGGCTCACAGTGCCTGTTAGCAGAGTGGCATGTCTAAACCAACTACACTAGGCCAAACAAATTAGGCAATAAACAAGCCAAAGGACTGGAGGCACCCAGCTGAAAGCTCCAGCCAAAACAGCTTCAGTTGGGCATTTAATTTTCCATTGCTACCACGCCCACACCCCAGTGGAGAAGTTCGAAAAGCAGCTGGGGCCCCATACTAAAATATCTCTTATATAATGAAGTGCTGAAATGGAAGGGACAAACCTGTGGAAAAACAAACTACCGCAGTCTGCAAATCAAACAGGGCACAGTTCACCAAATCACCCAGCTTTTTAACCCCTGTTACATAGGAAAAGGAAAAACAAGATTGACTCTAAAGAATTGCAACTTAAGTCTTATCGTTGATATGGGAAATATTGCTCCAGTGTAGCACAACATTCGACTAAATGACTGAGATACCCATTAACAAGCAGTAAGCATTCATTATGTAACACCTATTTAATGAGATCACACTACATGGCTGATGCACGCTCAAGGAAGAGGACGCAGAGTAGTCGAAAAAGGGTGTTCACATCAGAGAACGTTAATTAGATCTGCGTGGAAAACATCTAGAGGACCAGGAAGCTTGCTCAGCAGGGACTTGGGTTGGAAAGGGAGGAAAGAGATGAAGAATATCAAGAAACAATTGGGTGAAAAAAAAGGAGAAACTCGGGTGATAATTGCGAACAAGTTGGAGAAGGGTAAACTGCTGTTGGAGGATTGATGGAGTAGGTGGAGGTGTAAGACAATCAAGGGTACTAGCTCTGTAGGAGGGAGAACTTTGGCACAGCAGGTAATTAAAAGTGATAAAAGCAGACTCTTCGCAGTGCGGAATGTAATGGAAGAAGGAAGTGGACGTGAATAGATTGAGGAGGCACACAGGTGGGGGTGGGGACAGGTGGCAGGGTTGGTGATGTGGTGTGGTAATTGGTTGGCAGGCGGCTACGCTGAGCCGATTTCTGCACTCTGTGGCAGTTTGGCGCGTGTGTGTGTTTGCTGCAAAAGAGAGAGAGAATTGATCATCAGATTTGTTCATTCCTGTGGAAAAGCTGGAAGCAGGACAGGGTACCAGGGGTCAGAAGAATTGGGCTTGTCTAAGTCCGATCAAGGGAGAACAAAGGTAAACAAGGGAGACACGGAGCAGGAGAGAGAGAGAGAGAGAGAGAAAGTGGCGGAGGGAGTGTGGAGATGAAACGCAGGGAGGGAAACAAGCCAAAGGAACATGGAGGGAAAGAGAAACACTGACTCATGGGAGGATTAGGAGCCGAATGCAGTGGAGGAAAAATAAGAAAAACTCATTTACAGAAGCCGGTCAGAGGCATCTTTAAAGTTTTGGAGTCGATCACAGAATTTCAAGTCAGCCAGCCAGATTTCAGCTAACTCACTCCAAACGCTGGTCCGCTGAGAGAAAGACATCTCTCTCTATTCAGGGGGCTCAGAAAACGGAGGCGCCTTATGCAGCCGCAATTGTATGTCCAAGTACAACTCACTCCAGTCATTCCTGACTGAATTATAACTGTAAGCAGTGCAGTAGTGCTTTGACTTTTTTTTTTTAACAGGAAAGGCGGGAAGGTTGTCGAGATTTTTTCACTTTCTCCCAGAAGGGCAGAGGAATTGGAGAGCTGTAGCAGAGCTTACTGTGTGATGAAGATTGAGGCGCAAGTCCATGATGGAAAAAGCTTTCTCTCCCTGCTAACCCTGGCCACATGTCTCAGCAGTCCTTGCTCAATCTGCAATGCTTACATAAACTGTCAGCGAGCAGCGCTATCGAGCATCCCAAATGCCTACCTTTGTTGCAAGCACAATGTTTGAGTTCAACCTTGATAAATATTGTCGGTTCACACCTACACACTCCACGCTTTCTCTTGTGGGCCAGCTGATAAGTGTGCAAGCCTGTAAATCCGTCGAGATCAAGTGGGCGGAAAATTCTGTGAATGAAAAGTCTTTAAACATATGTGTACTGTACGTCTCACTTCAATGTAAAAACTTCATTTTTGAAACTGTGTGCGCTATGGGATTGCATTCGGGTACGTCAATCAGTCATTTTGAAGTTTGAGCTGAAAGAGAGCTAGAGAAAGAAAGACACCACAATAGAAGGAAGGGTAAGGAGATGACAAGGAGAGGGGAAAGAACAAAAACACAAGAAGGTGAAAGAAAGAGACACTGCGAATGTAAGCCGAAGCAACCAAGAGCAACGAAACGATAGAAATGGAAAAGCTTAGATGTTTGTCGCAGTCACATTGCAAACCTCTCCAGAGAGGAAGTGAGGTGAAGGGAGAGGAGTGGATAGCAATGAAGAGAGGCATTAATATTGCACTAAGTCAAGCAAGACTTAGGTGTGAAAATGGCCTCCAGTTTGTTCGCCAGTACTACAGCCAAGCTATCAGCCTGTCCCCTTCAGGCAAATTCTTCACAACACAAACAGGCACTCATATTCAGGGAAAGAAAAAAAAAAAGTTTTCTCGCGGCAGATAATCAAGCTGCAGTTGCATGGTGCTGCATATGTAATGTGTTTTTCCATGCTTAGGGTTATAATTCCAGACTGAAGGATTCTCAAGCGCTTACAAAGCCTTGGTCACTCCGCTGTCAAAATTATAGGTGAGACATTGATAAATCTTCCATGAAACCAGCTCAAAGGTGAGCAGAATAATTCTATAAACCCAGAGGAGGGTAAAATATGACTTGTTGGGGAATTTCAATGGGAGAGAAAGACTGAAAACAGACACACTAGAAGAAATGAGCAACAAGCCGTCTGTAACCAAGCACCCTTGACCTACATGTCAGGCCTTGAGGCAGAGCCACAAAGCCTCCACCCCATTTGCATGGCAATACATTTTGGCAGCAGCTGCTCTGATGTCAATCAGGCCTCCTTGATGAATTTAAACAAACTGGTTTAGCTGAAGGAGGAGCGCAAGCCTGGAGGACGGCTAAACAGACAGCACAAGAGAGCTGGAATTCAAAGCTTGAATGAAAGGAGGAGAGAATAATTGGCCACTGTTGAGGCTGTACATTGAACTAGCGTGCATCCACATTCCCGAGATCCGCCCCCCCAACCCTGCGGCCACACTCTTGAACTCCAACTCTTTAACCCTCCCCTTTCCACGACCACCAACCCAGTCCTCCAACCATCCCCCTGCCCGCCCCCTGGAGGCCACTCATACTTCCTGTAAGTTTCCACTTTTCAGTGCCAGAAACTGGAGCTTGTTGCCATAGAAACAGCCTTGTATAGGAGGGGAGGGGGGGGAAAGAATCTCTGCCGCATTGCTCGACTTGGATGAGTGTTTTGTGTGTGTGTGTGCGTGCGCGTGTGCATGTGTGTGTTTGTCTGATAGAGACCTTATGAATGAGTGTGTAATCAGGCACTTGTGGAGACAGGATGCTGTGTGTTTTTTTGTGTGTGTGTGTTTGAGAAAGAGAGACAGAAAGACGAAGGGGAAAAGAAACAGTGTGCGTTTATCAATTATGTTTCAGTGTACATTGCAAAGTAAAGTCAAACCGAAAGTGTCCATCATCCTATTTTGTATGCTCCTTATGTCTGTGTGGTCGTGCGCATCCGTGGACATGTGAATGTGTGTTACTGATCCAATTTCCTGCTCACTAATGTATATCATTAATGTAAATCAGACAGGATGTTTGATTGGTGACATCACTTACATTTTCTGCATGCATGGCAGGCTCATTACGCACCACAACCCGTTTAAAGCCTCTCAGCCAATCCCAAGATTGCTGGGGTGGAATTGAATCTGTTCAATTTGCTTCAGGATTCCAAAGACCTAACAGCCTTTACCGCTGGCAGGCCCCTTCCCCCCTCTTCTCCGGCTCAGCCCCTCTGGTGACTGAGGTGACATATTGTATTAGACCATCAGAGGAAGGTTACGGAGTCTTGGTCTGCGCCCCCCATTCTCATTCAGGCCCAGCCTCGGCCGCCCTCACCTCCTCAGCTGCTCAGCAGCCTGGCAGCCCCCGTCCTCTATTGATCCCACAATCTCATCAAGCACGTTTCCTTGAAGATGCAATTTCCACCACATCAACACACAGGGCCGGAGCACTTTGTTCTAGCCGCGCCCGCCGTGTCATTGATCTAGTTCGACGCTTGCTCGCTGGCTCCCCATCCCCTCCTCCTGGTTCCGCCATCATTGCACTGCTGCCAGCCTCACCTCCAGCTGCCAGACGCCACCCAACACAAAAACAGACAGTCCCCACCCTCCGACGCCCCGCGAAACAAACCTCTCCTCGCTCCCTCCACCTCAGTGAACGTCCACCCGCTGTTCACTTTCCATCGCTGCCCGCACTTTTGACTGAATGAGGTTCAGAGGAGCGGTGAACCATAGTGCACCACAGGCACGCACACACAAAGCTTATAAACACACATGCAAACACACACCACCACACAGAAGCGCACACACAGGCGCAGGCATATGCCCCCCATCAAAGCTGTGGCAGCAAAGGCCATGAGGGACTCAATGGGGAGGTTGATGGGTATCCTCGTTCTGAAAAAAAAATCCCCCACTGAAAACTGAGTCACACTCAATCAAACCTTTACACACAAACAACAGCTCTCACCCACTATGTAGTTATACCGTACAGTAGACAGAACCACCAACATAAACATTCCCTGTATATTTGCTTTATATTTCACCCTTATTCCCTCTTAGCTCTCTTTGTTTCGCACACCCATACAAATCTGTGCACAAAAATATCTACACAAATACACACCTCATCTGCCGGGCTTCAGCAGTGAGGTCATGGCGGCCTAACTCTACACCTCGGGGCCTCCGAGACCTCATCCAATTCCTGCCTCCTCCTACTTCTTCCATTTCTCCTCCTCCTCCCCTCTCGCCGCTCTGTAATCCGCTTCTATTTTTCTTTATGTAATCTTGTCGCAAAAGCGTTTCAGATATGACTAACGCATCCTCCCGTCCATTTCCCGTTCCCTTTCTTCCACTTCTTTCTCGCCTTCTTTCTTTAATTACCGAGGCAATCATATTTACCAATTCCCCCCACTTGTTTATCCCTCCCCGCAACTGTTTGAATATTGAAATTGCAATATTTATTTGTCTTCTCTACTTACATTCTTGGAGAAAAGGGAAAACGTAAAACTGAATCGTGGGGATTTTAATTGAGTGGGTCAGTGGCTTTGGGATGAATTATTAAATAAGCAACAAACATTGCTGACATGCAGGCGGTGGCACTGGCAAAACTGTGATTAAAAACACCACACGCTAGTTCTGCCTCCTCGCTGTGCTCCTCGCCTTCCCTTCCTCCCACTTCTTCTCACCTCATCCCCCATATTGGATGTCAAAACTGTCAGTCACAGTTCTTTTTAGCAAGCAGACAAGACACAGACTTTGCTGCAAGTGGCCTTTGAGGCTCTAATGTCACTGTTTATTTTCCGGTGCCCACAATTATTCTAGTCGACATTTGATGACAGTGTCACCTTGAGTGATGCCACGAAAACAGGGTGGGACAAACATGAAAGCAGGTGAGAACTCAAACAAATGCTGGATATTTTTAGGCACGACAAGACATTTGGCTGCATTGCATGTCTCCCTGATTTACCTGCTGCCACTGGATGCCTCCTAACTGATGGCGCAAAACTCTGAACGAGACAACAGTGATCTCGCTTTTCTAATGCTCACCTATCTACAGCTGTTATAGCCCCTGACAGTGTTTTTCCTGCAGAAGAAATACGATGGGACCAATTATCGCATCGCTGTTCCTACACAGGAGGAATGGCAGTACAGTGAGAAATACCGGCTACGTTTTGAAAGGCTGTGTACAGTAGCGGTTGCGTGAACTGGGAGATGGTCTGTTTAAAGGGTAAATAAGATGACTGTTGCTTTGATGAGCTGGAGTCACGGAGCAGCAAGCTGCGTCCACCCTCTAAATTGACAATCATTGGCCATGATTCACGTGGAACCAGACCATCATCAAAGAGTGTCACTGTTGACACATTTGGCAATCAGTACAGAACCCCTCTGGAGGCTGGCCTGATTACCCCGTGGGGGGTAATGACATTTCTGAGTGTAATTAATCACGTGTCAACCGCCACTTTCCTTGTCGGACGCGAATGATGCGAGACAAACGCACTAAGACCATTTCGAGAAAGACACCTTGTGACTGCTTTTCCCAGCTTGTGTTCCGTTTACGTCCAATTACCTGTAGGCGAGAGTGACACACACAAGTGGGGTTTGTTTCCAATAATACATTGACCTTGTTTCTCCTTGCTTATGAAACAGAAATTAGAAAGCCTCCACTGTCTGACCAATCCCTCCAAGTGTCTCATTGCTGTGCTCCTCATGGTTTTAATCAGTAAAAGGATGGGACTTGCTGGCCTGTCTGAGGTAATCAACATCAGGGGCCATAAAGCGATGCTAATTGAATGGTCTCCTCATTGTAATGCACAGGGGGTATTTCTCCTCACTCTTTTCTCTCCCAGTCCTCCTCTTTCCAATCTGACTATCCCATCCCCTTTTCTCTTGTATGCCTCTCATACAAGTCCCTTGGAGACCCTCCATTGGCACTGGCTTTTCCCACCGACAGCTCTAAGAAAACAGGCCTTGTTTGAAGTGGATGGAAGAGCTGCAGAGAGAGTTTAGCCCCTGTTTGGATCCAAATTTAAGGGGGGACTGAGGAGAGGGGAGGAATTGGAAGAAAAGGTATAAACATGCTGAGGAGATCAACAGAGCAACTGAGGTGAACATGTACGTGAGTGGGTGTCAGCCGGTATGTGTCAGACATACACTATATGTTTTGAGGTTTCCATGTGGTGGGTAGAAAAAGACAGTGCTTACACAAGAGTTTGTATTGAATTTCACTTTCATTTCAAAGATTTATGAGAATGTCAATTGCAGAAGTTGGTCATGTGAGGAATTCCACTTTGGCTTTGCTGAAACTGCTAAAACTATTGACTGTTTTAAGTGTTCTTCCCTCGCAATGGCCCCTCACTCAGACTGGCACTGTGAATACCCATAGAAACGAGCCAGGACCGTGACCGAGCACATCGGCTAGAACAAAAGGCCACTGATTTCATATCCAGCTCTGCAGATGAAAGGAATTAGGGTTACATCACGTACCAGGGTATGATAGCACATCAGTGACTCACATCGAAGCAAATGTTGTGGGAGGATATGTTTTTTGTTCTAGACATCGTTCGACAAATTCATGCGGTTGCATAACAAGTCCGCTTAACCTGAACAAATGGCATTGCTCACACTTAGATCGCTGCCTCTTCCGCATATGGAGGCGATCCCCCATTGAGGCTCTTTCCTCCAGGCTACCATGGCAGAGGGATGTCATATGGGAAGGCATGCACGCCACTTCCAGAACCAGAGGCGGCATTCTCCAGCGACGACTCCACAAAGCCGAACCATCGACACAGCACCTCCGGCGACAGAGCGGAAACCACACAGCGGAGAGACTGCCTGTGTGTGTGTCGCACAGCGGCTCAGCAGGCAGACCATAGCATGCTGCCGACAATTGATTTTCTTTAGTGTGTGCCCATTTTCACCTGGAAATGCAACAAAACTGTAATCATCCCCACGCTCCCTATCTTCCTCCCAGAACCCCCCCCCATGCCCTCCATCACCACCCACCCTCCCACCCCCCAGGCAGCTGCTGCTCAGGCTGCCATCTGGAGAGAGGCTGACCACCGCTTATCAGCCCCTGGCTCATCACACAGCTGGCACAGTGGCACAGAGAGAGAGAGAGGGAGAGGGTGAACATGGGGAGAGAGACGGAGACGAAGAGAGAGAGAGAGGAGCAGAGGAGAAAGAGGGAAGGATGGCGAAAGAGACGTAGCCGTGGAGAGACAAAGGAGGGACAGAGGAAGACGAAGAGTGACAGATGAAGACAACAAACAGCATAAAAAATGACACTGGAAGACGAGGTGGAGTAGTTTGACAATGTGGCTGCCAAATCAGGAGATAAGCAAAGAGAGCGCAAGCTAAATGACAATGAGGCAAAATCAGAGGCGAAAGTGTGTGAAAGGGTAAAAAATAGAATAAAAGAGAATCAGGCAGAGGAATCTCAGGGGCTGCGGGGTGGGCAGTTGGAGCTGAACCAATGTGTCTGTCCTTTATGCCTCATAAATTGTCTTTCAGGGCATCATTGTAGGGGCTATTGATCTGAAAAAGACAAACACACCCCCTCAGGTCTGGAGAGACGGCCGCTTGTTGCCTCCATTGATGATGTCGCCGTTCACTCACTCTTTCATTACGATCCATTCACCTCTCGACCGGAGAAGAGCAATCTTTACACGCAACCTCCTCTGTTGGCCTCTTAGCATCTTGGCCCACACCTCCAGAAGTGCAAGAAGGGTGGGAGGCTCCAGGAAAAGCCTCATGGGTCTCCTCTCCTCCTCTACCTGTAATGAGACTTTGTGTTGCTGTGAGTCACCATGTCAGTCAGCTCACCCGCTTGAGGCACTGTGTCTGTCAGACAGCCACTGTGAATCAGGAAGTGTGTCATGTGGGTTAAATGGTACACAGTCCACTGTATATCTCCACATCAGCTGTCACAAAGTGCCTGACATTGACGAAGATTAAATCAAAGCCCCCTGCTTTCCTTTTCCGCCTAAATACCCCGACCTTGTTTATGAATCTGAGGGCCTCTCTCTGTCGAATGGTGGACGCTGCTTGGAGCTGTGATTTCCCCGGAGGCTGGAAAACCTGCCTCCTGTTTGGCTCTGTTGTGTTCCTCCTCCTTGTTACCCAACACGCATTTACATCAAGGCGCTGTTGGAGTGCTTGCATAGCACATCGAGACCCACTTTCACTCCTGTAGGATTTCATGATGAGATCAGTGCGTAGGACCGGCAAGAAATTATGTGTTTCATATGCTCCGCCAGTCTTATTTCCATGATTCAATCGTCCAACTTGGCTCTAAATTGGTCCTCTAGTGCCGGGATCTCCTACTGGGCCTGCAGCTGTGGGAGCATGTTGAGGCTCCGTGGGCTAGAGCGTCTCATAGGAGGAGGTTAGCCAGCACCAGGTGTGGTCCGACTGCCTCTTGAGAGTCCAGCTGGCTTGCTTATTTCCTCTTCACTCCTGGCCTTAATTACCAAATTCAACTGGTCATTTGGATAATAACTCACACTGGCTGTTTCATTCCGTTTTTAAGACTTGAAGACATGTCCTAATGAGCTGATAATTAAACAGTACCTGAACTTGCATGCCCCCAAGAGGAGTGACATTATCTCTTCTCTTGGTTACACTAGATCAGTGCGATGCTGGTTTTCGCTGTCGGAGCTCCCTCCTGTCTTGGAGGCAGGGATAAAACCCACTTGGTGAGAGACAGGCATAGCAACCTGATTAAATCAGCAGATTTATTTTTCTGTGTTGGTCCCTGTTGTCTCTTTGTTCCAGTTTGCTTCCTTTCCAGAATGCTTCTGATGGAGAAGAGGGGAAACAAAAGGAGCAGCAGCAGTAGCTTTCTTCTTCTTCCCTCTAAAGAGATTATAAGTGCTTGTGAAATGACTTCAAGGAAAAGCACATGGAATTGTCTTTTTTTCACTTCATATCAGCCTGCAACCATGAGCTTGAGACGGCTTCCGGGGAGACAAAATGGCTTCAGACATTCTGCCACACACAGAGTTGCAGCAGACAATGGACCAGTCTTGTTTTAAGCCTGTTCCCCCAGCCACCCAGTAACCATCTGGATGGTCTAATAGCTTGTTAGCCCGAATCCAGTGGACCAGTCAGCGGCCTGGTGTAGTGAGTAGAGTTGGCTGGCAAAGGCTAAAGGTCAGAGTGTTGGACCGGGCTCGTCCGCTAGGCATCCACAGAGATGATTTACAGTGATCCCTTTAATTAGTCCGTTCAAGCGTGTTACCAACGCTGCCATGCAGAGCTGCTGACTTATTACACATGCACTGGACAGGCAACACCAACGAGCTGCAGGCCTGGATTTACAAGATACGTTAGGGTGCTGGTGAGCCTCACTGTGATTCCTTTAACGCTTTCTGTACCCTCATTTTCTCCTTACAGTTGAATATGACTGGGGACAGCAATGCCACGTTGCCAGGAGTTAGCATTAACAAGGGTCTGAAGCTCATCCATCAAAGTTGGTGTTTCGTGATGCTTCCTGCCTCTGATGCTACTTGTTTCCCACCTGATCAGTCCGCTGAGCCCACACCACCATCCCAGCGCTCTCCCTTGTGGATTGCTTCTCCAATCCAAAGTGACTGATCCAATTCCACATGTGATAAAAAAATTCTGGTTCTGTATCGATGTGTGGGCTCTACTTGCTCAAATCTTTGAAAGTCAATTGTATCGCTTACTCCCCATTCCCTCTGTCCCACGACACTCATTTCTGCTCGGTGGAAGTTCTAATGAGTTTTTGGCACGGCTTGGGCTGATGCAGGAGGCGCTGATATTGGAGGAGACTTTGATGCCAGGTGGTGAATTGCCCTGTGGAAAAAATACTTGGATATAGTTGCCCTCGGTAGAATCCCATCCAGCTGTATCAACAAATGAAATTGAATGACTTACTGTCTACTTTAGAGTTTAAATTAATTTAGCCTGTGCAATGGGTCTAAATTTACGGAAAAATATTTGTGTTGCATCCAGGGGATTCATCTGAAATAACAAGAAAATGTACTTTTTGATTTGAGTTGGGAATCTTATCGAAAAATTATGTCACCTCATATAAACTAGACAATTTGTATTTCATTGGTAAAAAGTTTCAAAATTAATGATTCAATCAGGCAATCAGACACATTTTTTGAGGACAGGTCCCAAAAATCGCTTCATTACAAACATTGTTTTTTTTTGCAGTAAGAGCAAACAGCTACAGCGTAGATGTGTTTCATAAAGTCCGCAATCATGAATAAACTTTATTGATACTATGATATTAATAACTATCAAAGTGGATAATTACCACTTCTGTGTAATAATTAGTCAATTTGTAAGAAAATGAATGAATATAGTGCTGTTATGATAAGCGCTGCCGTAGCTATATGGATAATGGGGATTTCCTGCAATGCAAAGAAATACATTAGCTTGGACATAAATCTTTACTCAACAATCCTTTTTGCGTGCAGATGAACTCTTGTCAGAATGAGGGAAAAGGGGATATTGCTAATTATAGTTATTAAATGCATGCCTGTCAGTATCAGTTTGCTAGGAGGCGAACATGATGGGCTTACTGACTTATATAGAGAAACCACTTGATTTGCTAATTATCTGAACAGGCTGGGCCACTTACACAGCTTCGTGAAAACATGAGTAAGAGGCCGGGTTCGTCACCATCAAAAGAGGTCCTGAGCTGGCTTTTAGTGCGTCTACCCTGTCGGGTCAAGTCACACTTGTAAACTTTTTAAAGCCATTCAGATGGGTATATCAACGCTCATTTCCATTTGATGGGGGCATAAAAATGCATGGTGGCCTGCCGCTCAGTGTGAAGATATGAAAAAAAAACTGTCAGCATGAGCGACAGCCGGCAAGCCCGAGCCGACGCATGATTGCACTCCACAAACCACCTTCTGGGGAAAGGGTCAAATGAGACTGAAATCCTGACAGGATTCTTGAAGTTGGCGGGCTCATAACTCATAACTAAGTATAATTTAAGGAAGACAACAAGGGCTGCAGCTGAAAATAGCAGCTAATGAAACAGGCCCTGGAGTTGTGTTGCGGAGGCAGTGACAAAGTGATGCTAACGTGATGGGACATATGATGGGATGAGAGTTAAAACAGAAAGCGAGTAGGAGGAAAATGCCACTCACTTTCTCTATCTTACTGTCTTTTTCACACACTGGCACACACACCACGCACACATATTGACCAAGGCAAGTAAAGCAGTCCCAGTGTCGCCCTGGGTGCCGCCCATCAGGGACAATTAAACCCAGTGATCTGTGACCTCCTTGCCACTCCATGTCACTGGTCGCCCTTTCGGAGAGAGACTTCCACTGGAGGCTACAGTGAAATAAAGTGAAGAAATCATAAATATCTGCAGTGACTCATACGCTGTGTTTTCTTTCATTTACTTTCCCACTCATTGCCTCTTCACCTTCCATTCTCGTACAAATGAATTTCAATGTCACGAATGCTCACCTCTTTAAGTGCAGGAACATAATTTAAAATGAAACCAGATAAAAAAAGAAAAGGCTGTTTTTTTATTAATGTATAGATCTGTAATTGGAAGTCTGGGCAGAAATGAGCAAAGGAATGAGGAATGGAGCCACAGTGATCCTGTGTGACAGTGAGGAAGAAATGCCGCAACCATTAGATCATCTCACGGTATTGCTTGTTTTTCTCTTGTTCTTTTTCTGCTGTCCATCATTCCACCGTCACCCTAAATGCAGCACCCTGACATGCATGTGAATTGGCTAATTTGTTGCCAGTTCTTTTTCCCCCCAGACTCATTTGTAAGGCCTGGCGTCTGCCGAACACGAGCTGGATGCACACCAGCAGGTTCACAGTCAATTAAACAAAACACAATGCTACGGTGATGAATAGAAAGCAAATGGATTTGATGATAATTTGTGCCCTTGTAACACCATTTGTGAAACTTTGCTTCTGAAGAGACCTATGATGCTGTTATCACCGCAGAGAGAAAGAAGCAGAAACAGAAAGAAAAGGACAGATCCCATGGAGCTGCTAGCATCAGCATTCAACTTGTATAACAGCCAGCTAGTTATGAAAAGCCTGGGCGTGTGTGGGTGGTCTGCTTTTAGTCAAGTGCAAACATTTTAGCCTTAAGAGGGAGTCCACTGCCAATATGAATGCACCATCAACGCCCACGCCATTTCCAGTAGCTCAAGTACACACCTCATGCACAGCACAAACACACACACAAAACAAGCTCTCTGCATACATTTACCCATGTGTAAATACTTCATGTGCATTCCCACATGCCTCTACATCGCATGAACATGCAAACATGTGAATACACACATCAGGGTAATTAGTACATCACAGCTTACAGTGCCTTAAAGGTCATACAAATAATTGAATAAAATATAGTTTTTTACCACTGATGATACTGTGTCTCCCCAAACCAGACAAACCCTGCGTCAGACTATGTTGTTTGAGAATCTTGTTGTCGACTCCTGAATAAAACTTGGACTATTTAATGAGTTCCTTCTTCATATTCGACATATTCTCACAACCACAACAAAATAAATTGTATTTGAAAACCTTATGACCTTTTCAAAAAAACCTCTTGCACTGAATGAGCATTTCGTGATGTGCCAGCTGTATTATTGAGCTATGTATAACAGTACTACACAGTACTGCAGTACTAAGGCTACGTGGTTAAGGCTAAGTTAAGGTTCAGACATAGGTTGCTGTTTTAGTAAACAACCAAAGCAGTTGATTTTCTGATGAGGAAAGTCATGACACCCTGACAGATCTGCTGAGCCAAACATGTCTGCCGCTCCCTTCATCATTTTTAAGTCAGCTTCCTTGGATTATAAAATAATGAATGTTGGGCTTAACTTGAAATATAACCTCTAAGATTTTTTAATAAACTCTCATGCTCTGAGTCTTCTTGAGTCCTTCCAAATCACAGCTCCACGAGGCTCTGTCAATCAACATAAATCTCTTTCTATCAGTAATGTTTGCAGCTCTCTGTTGGGCCAGTTATATGAGGGAGACAGCAAGTAAAGCAACAATGAAAATATTCTTTAGCGTGCACCCAGTAAAATTAGCTTTCGTAGAGTCAAGAGTGTCTATTGGTAAATTTGATTTACCAATTTGACGTGTCAATTTGGACTCAGAGGACGCGACGGAAATGCTCCTCCCGTGCTCCAGACCTTGTAGCTGACAACGCCATCCTGCACAGGTCACTTGCAATATGTACGACAACGAAAGAAATTTCTAGCATATTGCTCGGTAATGAAGGTGATAGCGATTCTGGGCTGTCATGTGTGCACTCTGCGGGCCCCCATCTGTAGCAGTGAAGGTCACCGCGACATGGCGACAGAAGCGGCAAAACCTCTCACCCCGTCTCAGTGATGAGCGGGTGATGCTGCTGGTTCCCATTACAGATCACCTCCTCACTGATTAATTAGGCTCATTCTGCTAATTGAAAGTCACCCCTCACCCACTGTTCTGCTGTGAGACTGAGGGCAGGCTGAGAGATTGCCACCGTCCCGCTCTGGAATGGCGAGCCACTGAACTGCCACACTTTATTAAATCAACCAGCGACCGCCACATTTTTCTCACGGCGCTTCCTCCTGTTCCCTCCCCTTCGTGTCTGTCATTGGTGTGGACGACTCCCCCTCTTTTACTGTTTGCAGAGGCCTCCGGTGAATGACAGCCAACCCACGCCGACTGCCCTGGGAGCAATGGGCGTAATAAGCCAATTAACTAATTAAGACCTCGTTTGGAGGCCTAACGAGGAACACGGACACTCATTTGTGTAAATAAACAGGGATTTTTTTTTTTGGACTGCATTTGGAGAGCTCGAATGCATGTGTTCTTGCACAGAGGTCAATAAATATAAAAACAAAATAACAGACAGTGTACACGGGTTCCTGCCAATAGACGCCTCCTCTTGTATGCATGAAGCGAAGAAGGAGAGACAGTGCAATATGGTGATTCATTTATTCTAATGATACTGCTGACATCAGCCAAGCAAAGGAGCGGATCAGATCTGTCTTATCGCAGTAGGGAGAAGGGAAGCTCTTAGCCTTCTGACTGTCAACTCATTGGCAGCCGCCGTATCGTAATAGCATGGCTGCATACCAAACTGTAAACAGACGCAAGCCGAATTGTTACTGATTCTCCTGTCGTCCAGTATCAATCTACATCAGAAGACATGACACCCATTAATCTTGCAGCTTGGCACAGGCTCTGATGAAAACGCTCTATAAATTAGGACTGTATGATGGAAAACTGAATGTGTAATGTGCTCCCGCCTTGCTTATTGGACAGTGAATATGCAATACATCAAATCACAGAGCCTCTGTATTAATGCTCAAAAACAGGCAAGAGCAGCCATCATCAGGGTCATTGAGAACTCCAGCATAATTCCTGATTGGTGAAAAATGGAGCATATTGACTAAGCAGTCAGGATAATTATAACATCCTTTTAAAAAAGTATATATATATATCACACCTTTCTTCTAGCACAGAGATAAAATGTTGGATATTTGAGGGCACATGCGAACACAGCAGGGGGTCGGCTCTCCCCTGTATTTTTCATGAAACAGAAAATTTGCACTTTCTCTTTGAAATCCTTGATCGGGTAATATTTGAAGAGTTCTGTTCAAATGTCATCCATTTTGAATGGGCACATAATTATGTGAAACTTATGTGAACTTATGATTAGATATCTCCAAAATACCAGGGGTGCAATGTGTTAAGGTGTTATCATCTTCAAAAAGACCTTGATTTATTTTAATTTTTGTTCCCTTAATAAATATGTGGAGGGAGGTGTCTTTTTTCAATGACAGGTATCACTTTTGCTGTGAGTTTATTAATTGATTTTATGAACTTTGAGTATTTTTGTAACTTACTAACTTAAATAACTTAAATTTGGCACGACAAAACTTTTTCAGGGTCAAATATTTTGTCAGTGGTGCAGATGTTAAATGTGATATTGAGGCCTTTCATTACTGAAATGTCTTCAAAAAAGGACATTTTAAAAAGAAGCTTACGAAGAGCAGTCCAGCCAGCTCCATAAAGCCAAGATACAGGTGGAACTTCAGGCTCAAGACCCCAACGTGTGTGTTATTAAGTGTCTGGGTGTAAATCTTAATGCCACAGATTCAACCTTGGCAACCACAGAGACTCTGATCAAGTCTGTGGCTAATCCCCTATGACTGAGCCTCCAATATGGGCTGCAAACAGCAGGGGGGAAAACAGAGAGAAATGGATGTGTGTGTGTGTGTGTGTGTGTGTGTGTGTGTGTGTGTGTGTGTGTGTGTCTGTGTTTTATCGTTTGTGCTTGGGTACATAGATGTGCAGAGGGAAGCAGAATGGAGAAGATGCAAAGAGGAGAGGGTGAAAGATAGATGGGCAGGAGGTAGAAATATGAGAGATGGGGAGGGGAATTGGAAAATTGGATCCTGGGATGAAAAAAAATGCTGAACACGGGAGCAAACACAGGAGAAAGTCACATCTGATATAGGGGAAGTGTTGTCGGGAGAGAAAAGGGCGAGATGGAAAATGGCAGGTATGATCGTGAGGAAGACCAAAGAGTGAAGGAGTGACCTGTGTTGTTGATGGCTGTGATAACGGAGGGGTTGGAGAGGGAAGAAAAGAGCTGAGGGTTGACTTTTTTTTTTTTTTGGTCTCCCTTTATTTTCTGCCGGGAGTCAGCAGGTTTGGGTGTGGACTGCGGGCGAGCGGATCGATGTGAGTTTCTATAGCCAGAATACTCTCCTCCATCTCTGACAACTGCCACGACGGCGTGATAGACCAATGGGATGGAGGAGAACGATGGAGGCAGCAAAAAGGCAGGGAAAGAGAGCAAAAGTGTGATGAAGTGCAATAAACCCTGTGCAACCAGGATTCATAAATTCACTATAATATTCATTTGATAATGTTTACAAGGTGGGTTAACATCCGCTTATGTGTTCCAAGCC
The DNA here is from genome assembly GCA_025331565.1 of Holacanthus passer. Taxonomy (NCBI): domain Eukaryota; kingdom Metazoa; phylum Chordata; class Actinopteri; family Pomacanthidae; genus Holacanthus; species Holacanthus passer. Next base: position 811,615 of record JAFREQ010000122.1, on the reverse strand, counting down.
CTGCCCCTGATATATGCATCTCACCTTTGCTGCTTCATCCACACACACACACACTCACACCTCCATAAGTAAATCACAACTATTATGTAATCCTGAATACTGGACGTAAAGTAAGGCAGCCTTGGACCGCCACTCCATAAGTTAACAAGCTGTATTAAGAGAGCAAAGGGAGGGTCTTTGTACAAGGTTGGACGTGCTCATCAGGGCTGAACACGCTCATAAACCCACACAAATAAAGGCCTCACAATTCATTATCTCTGTTCTGCCAGCTACTGTATATGTGATGTTAATGTTAAGCCACAACTCTGTCATTTACTAGATAACATTATGCTCTGGCTTAGGTGAGCCGCTGAGAGATTTATGTTTGTCTTTATTTGCAGTACCACCTCACTCTGGGCCTTTCCTCTCATGCAGTGTGATATACTGTCCAGTCAATACGAGAGGAAAAAAAAAAAAAAAAAAAGACATGAAAACAACTAGAACCAGGCCATTCAAGCCTGCAAATGGGTTTTGAGCCACCTATTGAGGAGCCCCAGCGTGAAGTAGCCCTTGCATCCACTCCACACTGGGGGGTGGAGAAAGAGAGAGTAAAACAAAGTATATAAGACAGCGGATGAGTCCAGAGATGAGGGAGTGTGTAACAGTGACAATGCCCTTCAGGAAGGTCCTTAACCTGGCCCACTCAGGCAGTACTAACTCGCTAATGTGCAGTGTATGAAAAATGTAAGTGGCTTAAATTGCATTAGATTAAGGCAGCCATGAAGTGAATAAGTGACAGAATGAAACAATAAGTCTCAATGGGAGTAGCATCAGCAGGAAAAAAAAAAAGAAAAAAAAAAAAAAAAAAAAAAGCATGTGGCATGTCACTTTAGTCCCCAGGCCTGCTGCCGCCGGCTCCACGCCGCTGACAGCCACTTGGACATGCGCCACAGCCAGGTGTAGGAGATTTTATGCTTGTTACCTTGTCCTCTGTGTGAATATTGAGTTAAATTACAATCCCATAACCTCAAATGTGGCCTAGCGACTTTGTTTTTTTATTTATTTACTGTACCTCTACGGCAATTTATATCACAGAAGCGCCATGTGGCCGCGACACACCTGAAAATGGATCAAAGTGCTGCATTGCATTTTTCTTCCCAGCACTTTTAGTTTTTCTGCAGTGCCAGGTAGAACCGTGCTTGGTATGTATATAACACAGCAAATCATAGCCAACTCAGTTTTCTTTGTCCCCAGCTGTGTCCCTTAATCCCAAACTGCTATGCACCAAGTCTTCCAGCGAGGAACCTTGAGGGTAAGCGTAGGATTTGCTTCCAAACACATCTGAGCTTTTTTTTATACGCCCCTCATCGACCCTGTAGCCAACACCTCAGGGTTACAGTGCCAGCAAATGCTTCTATCAGATTAATAATTAGAAATAAAATCAGTTTTTACGCTCTGTTTCAAAGCCGTACTGGAGTTCGTCTGGGTGTCACCGGTGTAAGGACACAAATGTTGTTTTACGTCAGTGACTCACCTCTACAGCTTTTTGCCTCTGCACGTTCTATAGAACAAGGACACGAACAGCGCAAGGAGAAACTCCACTATACATTAATATGTGACATTATAGTCTCGGCTGTGGATGAGACTTCTTCAGTGCAGCGTGGCATGAGATGGTTTTAAATAAGATCAAACAAATAAAAGGAGGATTTGAGAGCACTGGTGTAAATGTGTGCACACATTTTTTTTTTGCTAAAGAAAGACAACTCTGCATATCTACAACTGTATATGTCACAGCTTGAAATATACTTAACTGTTGAATATGTCTAGAAATTTAAGTGATCTCTAACAGTTGTAAAAAAATAAACATGTTTCTGCCACAGCTTTCGACAACCTATAACTGACAAAAATAATAAAGTCAACTCTCAAAATAGAGTAGGTTAGCTAATTAGAGCACAGACCCAAAAGTATAATTTACCCAACAGATGATATATCACTGATTGCCATCTCTTAGTTTGGCTCAAGAACGAGGCCCATTGCCTTCATAGCTTGAAATATGTTTTACAGCAGCCCACTTATTCATACCACCACAAAATCTCAGCAGCTGGTAATATTTCAGTCTGTGTTGTCAATCGAGACTAAAGAGCTGCACGCAACTTGTGATCATTTTATTGCCATATCTTAAAACATGAGAAACATTCAAACATAAAGATGCAGAAATACATTAGAATAAATCCCGATGATATGATGTGAAGGGAGGGGGAAATGTTGGCGAGAGCAGAAGAAAGTTCATCTAAGTAGGTCAAGTATGGATGCTCCCGCTCACCTTGGGGCTCTGTGCGTTTCAGTGGAAGCTCGTAAAACTGTGCAACAGAAGCCCCGGGCCTGCCAAAGATCCCTTATCTTCAAAAACAGAAACAAACTTCTGCAGTCAAAACACTTATGTAACATGTAAATAGCAATGTAGCGGGACAATGAGTGATACATACAGTGTGTATAATATGCAAAAACGCAGTGGTTCTGAATTCTGAACAAACTGTTGAATAATGTAACTAAAAATGAACAATGCAATTACCATAATCGTGTTCCCATTGAAAAGCCGTCGCAAAGGTTGTTATTATCCTGTTTCATCTCAATATTTACTTTACTGATAACATTCTCGAAATGTATTATTACAGAGTGAAAATAATTGAGTCTAATGAGTCAATACTAAGACAAAAAGTGATTCATCAAACAGATTCTAAGTCGCGCCTCCCATTCATTTAACACTCTACAGGTTTGAGTCCTGCCTGTCGACTACGACGACACAATCAGCAAATTAGACCGAACACAATGAAACAGATTTGAGTATTATCATTAATTTGTTTCCCAGTGGAACAGCTTTAGCTTGGTTCATTGACCAGTTCCTCTTGATGATCTCATGGTCTGAAATGGTTCTTTCCTAATGATCCCCTCATAATGATCTGAAAGGCAAAACTAGTTCTATATTGTCTCCACTACTTGGGCTGGGTTTCTGTGTTCAGTGTGTCACCAGCTCAATGCTGAACTTTGGCATTTTTAAAAAGTTTAGAATAATACTGACCCCCCCAGGAGAGGAAATTCATATGCTCTATTGTCTATTGAGGACAAGCTGTCCGCGGCTGAATCCAAATATCCGGACTTAGCTGCTCTTGCAGACTTAAAAGGCGCGTTCCCGGGAAGTCCGCGAGTCCTGAGGGCTGTCCAAATCCACAGTTCTTTAAGTCCATAAGAGGCCTCAAGCGGACTTTCTGTGGACTTCCAGAATGTTGGCTTGGGATGCTGAGTTCAGAAAATGACCCACAATCCACAGAAATAAGGGTGTGATAATGTCAAAAATAATATGTACCATCACTATTTTTTAAGACATTTGCTTTTTTTTTTTGTTTCACTATGTTCATTAATGCAGAGAGGTTTCATAATGCACACAAGGGATATGCAGAGGCTGAATAATTTGGATTTGTTTGTTATAGCCTAATCTGCAAAGTTAGACATGCAAAGTTTGATTTTCAGCCATCTGTGGTGTGAGGATCCTCACTTTAATGCGAATACGATATTAGCAGAGGGAAAATTTCACTGTGCATTCTGAACATATCTGTCATAGCTACTGTGTACAGCAGGAGGCCCCGCACATGCATAAACTGCGTAAAAAGATACTTTGAAATGAGTAACGGGGTCAGGAATTTCAATTCATCGTCAGGTCTTGCATCCCGTTTCATAGCACATTTTATCCCCCTGTGGTTCAGCACCCAGACTTGATGTGATGACGGTGAATTTGTCACGGTATGTGTGACCAAAGTCCGCCAGGGCTCAGTCCGCAAATCACGAGGGTGGACATTTGGATTCAGCCCGTCTCTCTGTCTCTCCCTTCAGCCTCAGATCTCTTGTACTTCTTCTAGGCCCTTTAATAATGGAACTTTTCAATCTCAATAGGGCTGAAACGGTTCATGCATTCGTGCCGAACCTTCGCGTTATGGGGGTCACGGACCGGTGCACACAGCCCTCATGCAGACTATACAGCATGTAGATTGATGCATGTAATGCGGTACCAAATTTCAACGCGAGTTATACTTTCAGCTGGACGCCGCAAGCAACATGTGCAGAGGTTAGCACAACAAGCTGATCGGCACTCACACCATGGTCGAGTAATGCATCTTTTAAATCAGTTGTTTGGGAGCAATTCAGGTTCCTGGTCAGCTGGGTTGGGGACAGGACGGTGTGCCGGTGTTGGTCTATCGTTGCCCAATACATAAATATTTGTGTGCTTTCAATGTTTAAATATGGTAGAATATTTCAAAGGTCAAACGGTGGAGCGAGGTCAGTCTTTACCCAATTATTTGTATTATTATTGGGCGTCCAACATCCACAAGTTGATGTTTTGGATGTCTGATTTTTCAAATGATGAATCTCCAGTTTGGTCTCCAGTGTCACTTTGCCCTTTAATTTGTGCCCCACTACCTTTAAGTTAACGCTATTGGATGAATAATCCAATTATTCATGCTTCTTCAAAGATACGGACTCATTTTAGAATTCATTTCAAACATAAACAGGCTCTTATTACTTCCCCCAATTCTGGCAAACGTCAAATTGCTCCATCTCTCACAGACCCATCTTTTCAATTATGGCGTATGAGAGGGATCAAGTGTGCGAAAGACCTTTTTAACGATGGGCACTTTATTTTTTCTGGACAGTTAAAAAGGGACTTTAATATTCCCCAGTCAGGTTTCTTTAGATATTTACAGGTACGCAGTTAAGTCAAAACACATTTTCAGTAACAACCCCACAGAGTACTTGGATGGATGAACGTTTGAACATGGATCCAGTTGGCAATATCTGGTGTTGTCTGTATTATAGGATAGTATTCACAGGGTTGACTCCCCATTGCTTATTCACTTTATGAGGCGGTGGGAGGAAGAGTTGGGAATTACTATATCAGGTATTAATTGGCAGGCCGCAGTTACATTGGTGCACTCATCATCAATATGCATTAGACATGGGCTGTTGCAGTTTAAGCATAGGTAATAGCTAGTAAGCTGCCCAAACTCCAACCTGCTTACGTGCAGTCGAGACCCAGCTAGTAAGGTAGCTACCCCCCGTTTATCATATGTTAGAGTACTAGGCACTCTTGTGATTGTTCAACATATATATAAAACGCACTAAAAATGTTTTATGTATTATGAATAATAATAAATATCACCAAGGTGGAACTAATTGAACACGCTCTTCCTAATGCACAAGTTTCATTTTCTATTGCTCTATTTATTTTGTATTTTCAGTTTGATATCATAAGAGATGATTTTCAGTTTTATTTGACTTATTGAGTTCAGGGAAAGTGTTCATACATTGCACCTTTTACCTTTAGACCTTAAGAAGAAAATTCCTCCACAGTAGCTAGTGGGTAAAAACTCAGTCCCCAGCATGAGGATTTTGTCTGTCTTTGACACCCTGGCTCTGCTGTGTTCAAAATAAAGAAATGTGTCCTTATGAACTGTGACTCCTAAACCAGGGTATGAACTGAACTGAAGCTCTGAAACTTCTGTGAACCTTTGCTATCCTCCACCTGCACACCAAAGGCTTCCAGCCTTTCCGAGTCCACACTCACCTGCACGTCTGATCCTTATTCCATCATCAAGTCACACCTGTGTCTCATCAGCCCCACTCAGTACATATACCTGCCTCAATCCTCAATGCCGCATTTGCCTTTTCTGGATTCTGTTTGCCTGCATCACTTTATTTTTGTTTGAAATTCACTGACCATCTTCTTGTTGCTGACCTGTTTCCTAAATATTGATCAAGCATACCTCATTGTAACCTCACCTAGTCTGCCTCTGAGGGCTGGATTTCCAAGCTCAGACTATTGACTGAAATGTGTCTGTAGCACTGAGCTTTGAGTGTCAAAATTTGGGATCCAATTCTTAGCTAGATTCTTACTTACTTGTTTCTTTGATCAAATGTGAAAATGTTGCTGCTTTTAAAATATATTATTTAAGCTCTTATGCGATTGCCTGTGTAAGGATGACGTCAAACACTGATGCTTTGTAAAGGCTGGCATATTTTGTTACATCAACAAAAGGCCTTTGTAGTAAAATGTCTCAGTTTAAGGCACTGAAATTATTAAGTATTGTTTTTAGCACTGGCACCAAAACTCAGGTATTGTTGGCACTGACAGAGAAAAATTTCAAACACTAGCCGCCCCTACCCGAGCCAACGTTTCAGGCAGAACAGCCCTGGAAACAAGCATCAAAGTGTAAAAACCAGGCTGGGAAAAAAAATTAAAGGGCCAAAAAAAATATTAAAATAGCAGTCAAATAGTTCCTCTCAATAAAATATTCCTGTGAGATCAGAACAACTGCGCCGAGTCAACTCAGGGCCAGTGTTACCTATCAGAGCTGCCCTGTGTATTACAACCTTTAAACTGTGCATAAAAACACTTCACTCTCTTCCACATCAGCACCGCCACAAGCCGAGCACATCTCCCAGCACTCATCTAATTATGGGGGTCAGTCTGCACTGCAGACGGAAGAGGAAAACTTGACAGATTTGCATTCATGTCATGAGTGGAGTTCAGATCATTTGCAAAGCCATCAACTGGATGTCCTTTCATATCCTAAGTCTCTGCTGTCCTATCACTCCTACACGCAGGGGATCTTAATGATGGCTCTCTTATTTGCAGTTATTTCAGGAAATTCAATGACTTACTTGCCGGGGTCATGAGCAAAATGAACAAGACAAGCATCTTTGAAGATTATGATAATGGAAACGGAGGGCAAAATTGGAATTGTTTTAAAATTCACCCGCACGTTCCACATCTTATTATCCTTCCACTTGGCAGCCACCCATTTTCAAAGGAGTGATAAAAATACACATTAGATACATTCACTGCCACTGCTATGTAGCAGAGAATTTTATGGCCTGTAAAGTTTGGCATTTCAGGATGAGGAAAAATAAACACTTTCTCACAGCAAAAACTAAAAGATCCGAATCAGAGATCTACAGGGAAGACAGATGTTAGTCCATCCACAAAATAGTCATTAGCATTTACTCAGCACAGCAGATGAAATACAGTCCTACATCATGTAATTTACTCCGGTTTTGACGCTCAATGCTACAGACGCCCAAAGTGAGAAGAAAATTGAAACCTTCCGTTCTTGGTGGGAGAATGACTATTCAGTGCTCGATACAGCACTGAACTAAGGACCAGATGGCGCAGACTAAAACATACTTTAAGAGGGAGGATGTTGTTTCAAAAGGCAAACTCATGCAAATCAGGTCCACAGAGAAGCTGTTGACTCATGCAATTTCACAGTGTTTACCAATAACAAATTGGAATGGAACATTAATAGTGCTTTCTGAGCAAAACCCCGGATAAGGCTAAATGTTCAGAGGAATGCGTTATTACAGCTGACCTCAGATCCAAAGCGCTACATTAGCAAATTATGAAAGGTTTAGTAGGTGCCATGCATAAAATGAGTAGTGAGAAGAGGGCGCGTTGACCTCGGAAAATACACACACGTTAAGAAAATGTCGGTTATGGCCTTTGATCTCAGGGAGCTAAACAAGAAGTGACTAAAACATATGCAATTACATCAGCTGGGCAGCCTCCGAGGCCACATGTTCAGCAGTGTCACAGACAGTCTGCCTCAACGCAAAATTATTCATCTCAGTCTGAACCTGCTGCTTATGTGGTTCATTCTTTTAGCCACTAATCAGAATCACACAGAATGCAGAGTTTGCATACATTTGACATTGGTTTTTTTTTTGTTTTTTTTAAAGCAGGAAACAAATTTTAATGTAAGTTGAAATCATTTTAATGAGGCACAGGGGACTTTAGTGTCTCATCAAGTTTTGCAGCATGTGCCTGGATGACTAGACTATATTTACAAATTATTTCAAAAGCCACGCCCATCCTCCATCCTGTTTGCCGTGGTGGACATCTGGAGTGCAGCAGTAGCTAAAGGAGTTTGGAAGGACACAGCAGACTGCAGGGAAAGACAAGTAGGTGTACGGTATGCGGGGGCGAGGCAACCAGGTGCTGTGAAGTGTGAGGCTCTGCCCTCCCAGCTGATGATCAAAGACAGGCATAACAGCCACTGATGACCATGGCTGCTGGCCAGACCAAATGCACAATGTGGACTGCGATGTCAGCAGAGATGAACCGTATCAAGGCAATGCCAGCTAGGAAAATATTTTTATTGCTGGCATCAGGGCAACACGTTGGATTCACACAGAAACGAAAAATGTCTCATCAGTTGTCTATGAAATCCTCTGTCTGCTTTTACTAACCTTGAGTTCCCTCATTTAGTCGGTAATGACCGCTCTTTGGTTGCACATTTTAAAGAGGGTTTCATGACTGGGGATTACTCAGGACGTTGTGGTGGAATTAGAGAGAGAATATGTCCCTCCAGCCAGTCAGCCAATATAATGTTAATGATGTCTTGTGGGATCCTCCACTAGAAGGACTCTTGATCTAGATCCAGGGGGATCCACTGCGACTTCTGGCACCGCTCTGGAGCTCACGATAACTCCTACTATTAATTCCCCTTTAATAGAATTAAACTCTTGATAAAAAAAACCTTTCCATAGGACGATTATCTATCATGTCAAGTTATGTGAGCATAGGTCTTCTCGGGTGTACCGAGGGGGAACTTTTCCCAGTTGCCTGTTACTGAGAGACCTTTGTCAGAAGGATCTTATGGAAGGAAAAAAAACTGTTTGACTGATAGGACACAGCTGCCATTTTGTTTCAGTGCTGTGTTATGAAAAGGTGGCCTTGTGGACCACACAAGAAAAGACCATCAGTGGCTTGGCCAGGACTTGTCGTCCTACATGCCTTCACTTAAAGAAACTTTACATCACATCAAGCCATAAGGCAAAACCAGAACTCCCTTGTAAGTGTATTTCAAATGCAATATATACAGTACTGCATATGTGTTGTGCTGAAATGCAGCAGAGGGTAAATGCTGTACATAAAATTAAAATGATGGAAACAAACAAATTAAAAAGATTAAAATAGATAAATTAAGAGAAGGCAGCTCAGGATGTACGATGATTAATGGTCTGCTTAAGAATGCTTAATTCAAGCAGACAGGCAGAGGAGAATATTAATGATCTGAACCTTGTTGAAAATATCATATTGGCAAGCCAGTCAAAGATATATTCCACTCCAAAACTGCAGTAATGTAACAGACCATTTGTAGGATTCTGCGTCATCCTGGAACCAAGTGAAGAGACTTGAGAATTGCTGAGATGCTTTCAGTAAAGAACGACAGTACTGTGCATTATCTTTGACCATTAAATTCCATTAGTAAAGTCAGCATTTCATGCAGTATTCATCTGGCGTAGAGATGTATTGACAGCAATGGCGTATATTCCATTCTGCTCGACTATGTGGTTACAATGCAGTATGTCTTATAGCCATACCTGGGTGTACTCCATTGTCACGGTTGACATTCCCTATAGTAAAAGCACTAAGAGATCAATACATGCAGGGGCAGCACCTGTGCTGCCTGGAGCCCCACTAAAAGCCTCTGTGTCTCGTCTGAAGACGAGAGCTGCCGTCCCCGGGGACTCGACTTACAGCAGAAAGAGGGAAATCCCTCCCACCACCACCATCATGGCTGTGGAAAGCTCCATCGTACAGTCATTCACTGCTGGGAAATCAGCGTGACTCAAAGTAGCTACCCTGTCTTTCACATCATTTTTTTTTTTTTCCACTCGCGTGGTTCGAGCAGGCCTAATTAACTTTCTGTAACAAAGGGCTCTACCGCCATCGCTCCACAGCCTTATTGGGTGAGCTTGCGGCATGATAGTACGAGCTGAATGTCACGCTCTCCTTGGGCCGATCAATCCAAGCGATCAGATATCAGACACCTGAGGGATGGCTCGAGCCACAGATCACTCACGCACGCTCGGGCGCAGGCACGCGCACAAAGACAACTGAAACGCATTGTCGGGCGCTTCGCAGGCACACACACAATCCGATTCCACACAAGCGTGCACCAAAGCATGGCCGAGGCCAAGGACGAGAACTCGTCCGCAGACAGACGTGCTGAGCCAAAAGCTTTTCTTCCCAAACATTTTGTCTTTCTCCTGTTTCAGCCATATTATTATTACTGCATGTCAACTTGATGAGACTCCCGCGTTGATAAGACTCTCTGTTCAACGCAATTGCTGCACTTGTCACATGCTCACTGACTGAAAATTGCGTACCTTGCTCAAGGTCACAGACAGTGGTTTTCCCGCACGGGGGGGGAGGGAGCCAGACGTGCTACTCCTTCTGTTCGCATGTCTACATCTACACTCGATTTCTAATTGCCTCTGTGAGAGGTTATGGCCTGTGGGGGGAAAGTGGTACAGACAACAACAACCATTTTGTATTTGCCTGTATTAGTCATTCAAAAAACAATCAGCGATGGTAAACATGCAGTTTGCCCTCCCTGGGAGTGCTGATGACAATCATTCTGTTAGTAGATCATCTGCCTCTAACCTACAGGGACAACAACGACTCCCTTATGTAAACCTATGAAGGGATGTCGTTGAACCCCGCTCGCTCGGCTCTTGGATGTTGTTCACTATGGAGAATGAACGGTTCATTCGTCTGTGTAACACCATTGTCATCCTCACATCCATCACTGCTTGGTTTCAAGACAGTCAGTAGTTCTCTTTTTTTCCTACCCCTCCCAGCTCAATCAATACGGTCAGCAATAATACATGAGTCGAGCTTGCTTCTGTATCTGTATCTCACCTTTTCTCCATCTCTCTCTCTCCGATTCTCTCTCATCCGCACTGTACAATGTGCAGCTGTCTTTTCAACCCTGACCACCTCATTATCCCCCTTCACCAATCCTTTTTCCCCCCTTCTAACTCTCATTTGCACTACTCTCCACCAAGGCTAACAATACTCTTCAGTGTTTCCATCATCAGCCAAGTGTTTTCCCTTGACACTGCCATGACTTCTCGTCTCCATTACAACAAATACTCCTATTATTCTCCCTCTGTCTTTCTTGCTCCCCATTCTCCACTCTCTGTGTTTTGCCTCTTCCTCTCACTCAGTTTTGTTCCCAACAAAATGCAGGGGAGTTGATGGGATCCTGGCCTTCCTCTGCCGCACGTCCACAACCCCTCTTAGCAGCAAAGGAAAGCTACGTTGGACGGACTTCGGTCTCCCACTGAGCTGCAGCAGTAACCCGCCTGGGGAATCACATCAAATAGAATTGCCCTTATGTGTCATTTGTATAAAAAAAAAAACAGAAGCGTGACAGTTCTTGCGAGAGAGATTCGCCATCATTAAACGGCCTAGCCGAGTGCAACTACAATTTCTCTGAGATTTCCGCCACAAGTCGCCATAGATGACGCATTTGTTGGACAGTGCTGCACAAACACTCAGTCGAGCTTTTAATTTGCTTGGGTTTTCGGGATAATTTGACGGCCAGGGAAACACTGGTGAGTAACAAGCGCTCCAGTGACTGCCCTAATCAATCGCAATCTGAGCATGTCCACTTACTCTCTTCTCACTGCACTGCCAACATATTGAGCAGGCATCTTCCTGGCCACTGGAATAATCCAATCAAAATGCATCATGTGGATACCATTATGTGCTCATTTGTACAGCTGCAAAGCATTCCCTTCGAGGAAATATGCAGAAATCAATAACTCAAATCCCTCTCTCAGCTCGTCCTTTTTAAAAAGAAAATTAGGTTTGCAGTGGAAATCAAATGAAAGTTTTGTTTTTACTCTCACAGCTGAAAAAAAAGGGCTCCTGCTTATCTTAAGTGAATAAGAAGGTCGTATCATTCAATCGGAGTTTGGGATTTTGTTACATAGTTAAACCAGGAAGAGAATGAAAAGGCAGAAGATAGTCTTGGAGCGGCGGGGAGATGCATCATTTTTGCTTTCTGTCGTTCCCTTTCTGAAGGGAAATGGGCTTAGGAATTCAATCAGCTTTGGAGAGCCGAAGCTGTATGTGATCCAGCTCCGCCTTGGTGTCTGTGTCCTATGAGTGAAAAGAAAACAAACAAACAAAAAGAAAGGATCAAAAGAGGGGAGAAAAAAAGCAGACATTCAACCAAACAGCAGCCGAGCGTAAACATAATGCAGTGTCGTTTCGGGAAAGCCAAGGATGTCCTGGCTGCGCGCAACTAAATTACTCTTTCAGGAAATGGAAACAAAATTAAACCTACAAAACTTTTTTACAAGACCATGTCTTCTTGCCATCTGGCTCAAGCGCTTCAATCTCTGTTGCACCTTTATGCTGTTGGCTGAACACGAGCGAGCGCCGCAGTATTGATCCAGTCGTACACCCCTTTTATTATCTCTTCTCCCATCCAAAGGCGGCTTTCCGCTTTGATAGCACCACTGTTGTAGAAAAGCATAAATTCTCAAGCCCATTTGCTGTGAGGGGGCGGATAAATGGATGTGAAATCAAACCATGAAAAGCCAACATGGCATGGTGGGGAATTTTATCCTGAGCTCATTAGGAAAAGCATGTTTCCTTATTCGTGCAACGTAATGGTGCACAATATGCTGATAGAATATTTTTTTTCTCTCTCTCCGGCTCCTGCATTTTCATGAATGCGATTTAATTGTGAATGTTTGTTTGGGCTTTTGTTCTGCGGATATTCTTTGGCACACTAGCCGTGGGAGAAATCAAGCCTGGCTTCAGCTTGTCAAACTAACAGTGGGCCATAGAGGAGGTGAGGAAGAGGGTCCCGAGGCCTCCCCGTCCTTTGTGACAATAGGGCAGCTGTGTGTCAGTGAGACCAGAGTAAATAGGGCTGTGTGGAGTCACAAAGCTGCCCTGATCAAAGGCGTCTATCTCAGTTTGCTGTCACAGTTTCCAACATCCTCTCTGTTGCTTCTCGGCCCAGCCTGCCTGACTGACAGAGCTGCTGGACTAATGCGAAGAGAAAAATCTGAAGACGCTGCCTGCAACACACCATTATATGCAATCAGTTTGTGTGTGAATCCGGAGGTGCTGCAGGTTGGAATTCACAATCCCCGCTACCCCATGTTGCCTTTTAGATCCACTGCTGCCTTTTAAGTTCAGAGAAGAAGCTGCACAGCTAAGAGATGGTCCAGCAGGGGAACGGCGCCTGTTGTTTTCTGTCAGTGTACCTCCGCACATGCTCACCCACCTCTATATCCTCCCTCCGCTATGTCTGAGAAAACTGCACACATGAAAAAAGGCCCTGGGGTGTGTTGTTCCAACAGGTATGCTAATAAGATTCACTAGAAGGAGGAATTTCTCTCTTAGCTTTCTTTCCTCATGGATGTGCCACACCTCAGGGGACTGCTATGCATATATTACATTACGGCTCATGGATTAGCATGAGTTTGTGGAAGGATGTGTATGTGTATGTGCTTTTGCATCCATATGTTTGTGCAGAAGCTCAGTGTTGCATGCCCTCAGAGAAAGACATAGATGCAAAAGATGCTCTGAGGTCTTGATCTACCAGCCCATGTTTCCCGCCTCCCCTCCCTTCTCCGTATATATTTTACCAGAGCTGCAGGCCATTTCCAATTAGGAGCTACACGGCTCCACCGCTGCAGCTTGGGCCCAGTGTGCATATCTTGCCCTCTTTCCCACGCGGTGATCGCAGTGAGGCGATGCGTGACTGCTCATGATTGAGCCCTCTTGAGCTAACAGGTGCTGTCATCTCTGCAAACCTTAGCCGGCGCCTGACACTCAATAGTCCCCACAAAAGGTGTAAAAGAAGAACAAATGTGTAAATTATGTGATCACAAAGGGAGACGCAGCATGAAATCCCAGACTGAAGGATAATTGAAAGAGGGCTTTTGGACTTCAGGATAAGAGCAAAAAAAAAAAAAGTGCTGAATTTCAGAGACGGAGGTGGTTTCTGGGATTTGCGTAGGCAAACCCTGGTGATTTCCAGCTCTGTTGGCCCGTACTGAATCAGTCTGAAGATGTGAAATCGACACTGCGTTTTGATGAATGAAGGAGTCCAGCTTTTAAAAAACGCTGTCCTTGAATTCTGACGGGCATCGGGAGTGTTTGCTCCCGACAGGCTCTTTAAGAAGCCCAGAAATAACCCAGAACACTCTTCATTTATCAGGATGACACGTCTCTATTGGCTTATAATTTTAAGGGGGGGGTCGATAAATCTTACAAGATGGCTGGTGAGAGTCAGGCTCTGTTACCTGGACAAGGTTTAAGAGCTCCCTCTCTCCATGTCCTCCTTATCGCTCTCTCTCCACTTCGCTACAACATCCTCCTCCAGGTTTTGCCTCAACTTCCCTCCCTCCAAATCACAGTCTTTGCACCTGTAACCCCTGGGTGAGAGATGATTACACCTTCTGAAGCAGAAATTGAACGGAGAGCTTGGCCCTGACCTCGCGCGCACACCTCCGCCTCCGCCCAACTTGACTAACAATGTGCGGAAACACCGGAACGACAACCATTAAGCAGAGGCGTACACCCCAGAGTTAAAAGAGCAGTTAACAGGATGATCATTTGCTGCATGATAAGAACATGTGTTGCATGTTCCCCAACAACCAACACCCGAAGCTGTTTGAAGCAAGCAGGAGAGTGGACCAAAGGCTGCAATTTCTAATTCACTAAGCCCTGAGGCTAAATGACGGGCAGTCAATGTCCTCTTTCTCTGCATGCTATATCTCCCTCGGAGTCGGTAACAAACTCATTTTTCCCAACTAGAAAGAATCACAAAGACTTTGTTGGCAAACTGAGAGAGCGGAGATGGAGAAAGAGAGAAGTAGGTATAAACAGCAAGGGGAGATTGAGGTTGAGGGCAAGAAGAAAAAATGGGGGAAAGATGTGATGGATTGAAAAGAAGGGGAAGGGCGGTTTGAAGTGAGATGAGATAGCGTCAAGGTGGGGGGAGGAGAGGGAGAGAGGAGGGGGGATGGGGGACACTGAGAAAGCGACACACTTTCCGGGCTTATTTACACGTAGCTGCCAGTATGACAGGTAATTTGGGCAAATTCTCCACAGAGCCTGCAGCAGACGGCGGGGGGATAAAGACGAAAGGAGAGAGCAATAAGAGAGAAAAAGGGAAGGGAGGAGAGAGGGAGGGGAACGAGGGGAGAAGCACTGAGGGGGACGTGCACAGACTACCTGACACGGCCTGAGTTGGGTCTGAGAGCAAGACAGCAAATGGGTTTCCAGATTCCAATCAGAGGAGAGGGGTGGGATAGGAGGTGGGGGCGAAGAGATGGAAGGAGGAGGGTGAAACAGGGGCGGAAGTCATCCTGTTGACAGAGCCTGATCATTTTATTTATCTGCAGCAAGGAAGAGATATCAAAAGCACTTTTTAATTCAATTTCTCTTTTCCTGTTGAGGCTGAAAGATCAAGCAGAAGGCAGGAACGGATGAGGCAAAAGAAAAGAGGGAAAAAAAATACATATCCAGATCTTTCGATTTATTCAGGCTCTGATTTATTCACTTGTTTGTCTAACTTGTGCTTCATATGTGTGTGTGTGTGTGTGTGTGTGTGCAGGCAGGTGTGCGTTCCTCTCACTACACTTCACGTTGGGGCGAAGCAAGCCTGTTAGACTGTATTTATAGAAAGCTCTTGTTCTTGTTCAGTGCCTGGCTGTCTGTCAGTGCTCAGAGCCAATTAGAAAACACTTGTTAATGGAGCAAGCGCTCCCCTTCCCGCTTCCGTGCGTGTGTGTGTGGGTGTGATGACTTTATTCTGTCTCGCTGTGACAGCAACGGAGGTGTGGACGACAGTAACAGAGATAACGATGAAGGAGATAACGAGGTGTTTGTCCCTGTGGGTGGAGGTCCCCTCAGAGGGTGGGGGGGTGCACACTGCACCGAAACCTCCGCTGGCCTCTACTTCCTGTGGTGACTCACGCTTTGTTGGGGGAGGAGCGCTTACCCCGTGCTGACCTTTGAACCCTGCCTCCTTCTGTGCTCAAAGCCTCGGGCATAACAGACGTGATCTGTTCTTCTGTTGTCACACACAAACACGTGCCGATGCAGCCACGAACACATGATACACAGAAATACTCCAATGCACAACCACAGCCCTCCTCATATTAGTCCTTCCAGTATTCTGGATTCACTTAGATTCACACTGAGAATAGGCCTGGTTAACAAATGTGCCAACGTGCATAGCGGCTTCATACGCACACATACAAATATGTACAAGCATATGCACACACAAACTCACTCTACCCCTCCAATCCAAGTCCAATCCCCTGATACATACCCCAAACAGCCCCCTGCAGAGCAGCTCGCCCGGTGCTACACAGCAATCTCACAGTTTATGACACAGCGAGAGGGGAAAAGCAACAGAGGTCCAGCACATGAGAATGAAGAGATGGGGCAATTTGAATGAAAAAGAAATGGGGAGCAGATGGGTTGAGAGAGGAACACCCAAAGGCATAGCGAGAGACTTCACGGGAGAAACAAGAGAGCAGGTTTTAAAGGCGTGCGCTGATGTCGATCAAGAGCAGAATAACAAAAAAGCGGCCAGGACAGGTGTCCACATCTGGAGGTGGCGGCAGATTCCAGAGGAGGGCGCACGGGCAGGGGGTGAGGGGTGAGGCTGGGCTGAGGGGTGATGGGCTGAAGAATGAGTGCAATGAAATATAATCAAAGACAGTGAGAAAAAGGATTACCTCCTTTGCTTCAGTGGAGTATGTAATTGTGGTAAAAAACACTGACTCGCTGTGACAACAAAACACAATTGCGCCGCAGAGAGCCGAGCGTGATGCCGGGAATTAGCAGCAGTGATAAAGATGGAGATAACAGTGAGAAGATGGGGAGGAAAGATTCGGCTGATTATCAGTGTTGATGATAACAGTGTTGGTGGTTATCATAATGAAGGTGGTGAGGATCAAACGTGGCATAATGTCTTGATGATATGACAAAAAAAGATGACTTGATTAAAATTGCTACTGATGCCAGTGTTGATAATGGTATTTTGTTGGCACAATTTTAATCACAGCGATTCCAGATTTTACATATTCTGCCGTAATTCTGTATAGCAGGAAGGCTGTTTTGCATCACATCCCTTCGGTTTTTTTTTGCATTTTAGAGCGCAATCCCCCATATGACTTCATGAATATTCAACCACCAGTACCGCCCTGGGGTATCAACACTGGTGTCACTCACTTGTTTTTTATTTTAAATCTAGTATGACTGCTAACACTAAGAATTAAATCAAGGCTACATGGCCTTTTTATACCTACAGAAGCGAATTATTTTTAATTTAATTAACTTTAAGCTTTTAAGCTCGTCCACCCTCTTTCCCCTCGGTCGTTAAAGTCCCCACGCCAACTTTCGTTGCCCATACTGATGAGCCGTCCACCATCTCGCCCCGAGGCTGAGGTAACCAACATCAATAAAGGCCAGCACACGAGCGGAAGGACAGGAAAATGGAAAATTGCAATACAGATAAATAAGTTCTCTCTGCCTATGTTTAGCAAAAGAGACAAAAAAAGTGTTTTTTTAAGCGAATGCCATCTAATGGTGAGATCCAGACCTCCAGGGCCAGATGTATTACAGGCTGATTAGAGGGAGGATATTTACAGGAGAGTTATTACATTGTGTTGTCTGGATTGACGATATTAAGTGTGGAGCGAAGGAGGAACGTGTGTCTGTTAACGTAACAGGTCATGTTGTATGATTATTTGATTCTCATACATGCAATAAATCATTTTCTACTGTATACAAGCATGTTACTACAAACTGCAGCTCCAGCAGTAAAAGTGAGGGAGGACGGATACAGACAACATTTAATTTCGACCTAATAACGCTTGTGTGGGTAGAAATACATTTCGTAAGTCAACATGAGAAATGATTCCATTTTGAAATAGGATCTGGAGGTAATCAGACGACATCTCAGGATGATAAAACAAAACAAGCAAAACAACAGAATCCAAAGAAACAAAGTGATAAAACAACCAGTTACTGATAATCATCTTTCAGTGGATTTAGGTTTACTGTACTCCACACTCCCTCCGCCTGCTCCATCTGGCTGCTTCAGTTTCCCAAAAAAATGACACGGCAGCAACGCACAACACAACATACTGCCTTCAAAATGACAAGTTGTAAACCATCAGAGGATGACGTGCACTTCATCAGCAACTTACTTTGTTTTACCAAGAAACTTATAGTTTACCTCTCCCATAGTATAAATAGTTTTTGAAGAATGCACAGACTAAGACAAACCACTAAAAGTATGCGGTGGTGTATGAGACCCTGCCCTCTGACTGTATGTTCTCATTATTTTGCTCTGTGTGGGGCGTTTCCAGGGATCGACCTTTGGGCGGTGGGTGTGCAGCCTTCAGCCAATAACAGCGTGCAGGGTGTGAAGGCGGGACTCAACCAGGTTGCATCGCTGTCTCCGTCTCTCTCTGCTCTCCGTCTGTGTCATGGTATAAAGAGCTGCAGGTGTGTGTTTGACAGAGGGCGGGGCTGAGCTACACACACACACACACACACACAAAACCCAGCAATGTGGCACCGTCCCGCAGGTTTGTGGAGGTGGAGTAGGGCGGAGGTGTGGGCGTGTTTATTTGTGCCTTAGAAAGTAACCACCACGAAACAACAAGAAAATAATGTTAATTTCCCTGATTCACTGCTTTGTCCTCGCTGAAGCCCTCCTTCTCTTCATTTACTATCCATCTCGCTCAACCACCGCTATTCTCTCTCTCTCTGGACGAGGGGCCAACTTTGAACAGTGTGTTTACTGCAACCAACAAATGCAGCATAGTCTGCCTTTAATTTTATTTTAATATTTTATTTATTGTCACTATCTTTTTTGCATTGTTTTAAATGTGTCTTCTTTTCAAATCAGATTTTTTTTTGGTAATAAATGTGCTATATATCAAATTTAATCACTATATTTATTAACAGCACATCCATAATATTTCCAGTACAGTATTGAAAATGTGCAGATGCATAAGCAGGATCAGAAAAAGACTGTTGAGGTATGAAAATTCTCTTGTTTTATTTTAAGATGAAAATATGCATACTGTATGTTTTGGATACACGCGTGCTAATCTGATCATGTTGTCTTGCTCCCTCTAACTGGAAGCTCGGCATGGTGAGTAACGCACTCACGTAAATAAAGCTTTGATTAACTGGTCTTTACTCTGACCCCAATCTTAGGAAAGCCCTGATATGGCCTAAGTCTGAGTTGCTTTACACAGGTAATGTATGGCAAGGTCATCCGTCAACCCTGTGTAATTAACTGGGTGGCCTGAAAATGTGCGCCTTTAGGATACCATTAACCCGTGCTAGCCTAACAAGGCTGTGCAAACACAGGCTAAATACACCAGCAAACACACATCTGTGGCTGGAGTGAGTGGGAGAGCAGAGAGGAAAATCCATTTCATGAATATTGGATTTCATTATGAGGGTGAAAAACAGCTTTGCTGTGGATCATTCTTTAATGACCTAAAGTCCACATGCATGAATCTTTTAGTAGTGGCTGTCTGTTTGATATGGGAGAAGGAATAAGAGAAAAAAGGAGCAGGGAGAGCTGTTTCCCTGGTGGGTTTTGACGGACCATGAGACGAGACTCGGGTTGAGCACCTGGATCATGGACTCAGACAATCTTTTGGACAGGCAGGTCATCCTGTTGCAGACACAGAAAGAGGCCAAGTGGGGATTCAGTTCTCAGACACACTTGTTGCAGTTTCTCTTATTTATGGGAACCTGCAAAGGAGAAACAACAGATTTTGGGTCCAGATTTAATGTTTGTGTCAAATCTTACGGCATGACTTAGGTTTTTGGATGCTTGACGCTGGGTTTATTTCTTTTGTTCAGGGTTTGTTTTCAATTTGAGAGAAGAAGCTTGCAGCCGAGAGCCTCTCCTCGCCTCCAAATTGATCCTCACTGATTGGCCAAGAGGTCAGACTCCCCACTTTACTCCTCTACTCTCTTGAGCCACTAGACTCCACACCGCCCTTCAGTTTGGTTTGTCGCTAGCAATTTACAAACAGCTCACCTTTCTGGCCGAGGTCGAATTTGCGTTGACCCAACTTTGTGAGTGATAGAGCAGATGTGTGAGTCTGGTTTGTATTCAACTCAAATCCAACACCCAGATATTTTCTTTGTGTCTTATTTTGGAAATGGAGGGCTGTCAGATTCAATATATTTAGTGCTAAAATGTTTTTATTTTCACTCTCACAAATTCTCTTTCAATCAATCAGTGACTCAGAGGTGATTGGCATTATGATGAGTAACTGCAAGGAACACTGGTGAGAAATGGCAATAAAGCTAACATGCCAGGGAACATGATGTAATATTAGTCAGTGCAGCACTGCTGAGTTGATTTGTCACATTTAGTTTTGTTGTGGCTCATCTGCTGCTCAAATCACGATTTTGTGTTGATATCAAAGCCTGTGTTCAATGATACAACCCAGAATATCTGACAGGGGAATATATGAGATCAAACAGCAGGAGTGGGCACAAGATCAAAAGCTTAAAGCTAATACAGAATAATTAAACATATTATTAATCACATGTAATTACAATAAACACCACATTGGTAATGCTTTATTCTTTTTTTCTGCAGTTTGAGGGAAAGCAAGTGTTCCCCGTTTATGGAGCTGCTTTAAAATCAGGAGCTTCAACCGAAGATGCAGGTGGAGTAAAACGGGCATGAAATGAATGTGGCAACCAACCTGGCAGAGCTAATAAATAAAACAAGCGGCCACAGCCAGGCACAGCCCTCCATATGGTGTGCTTCTGTCTCAACAAACTCTATCTGGCTCATCCATCCTTTGTGCAGAACACAGTCCATCCCAGGAGTGGCCTTACCCTTTCCAGCCCAGCCAATTAACTCCTGCAATGCAGAATTCTTCTCACCTACCACTTCCTTACATGCAGAGAGTCATTACATGTGCAGCCTCACCTTGACTTTCTTTCAAACCGGGTGACACTGAATGGATCCTGGGGAGCTGATGAATCTGAATGTCAGCTCTTTGTCATGCGAGGTCCAGGGTCACTGCGGGGTGTGACTATGAAACCATTCACAAATTTAAAATTAAAAATATTATCAATGCGGTTTTTGGAATGACATTGTCCCTGTACTGTGGTCCCTGCCACCGCCAACTCCCTCTGTCATCCTCAGGAAGGTTCAGACAATGGGTCTCCTGCAATACATTGGATCCCTCATTGGCTTCCTACCACTAACATTAAAATCAGCCAAGCTGGAATCAATGCAATCAGGAATCAAAACTATGTCTTTGAAATGGTTGGTGAGTATTTTTTCCTCTGCATCCTGTGAGTAGAGTGATACAGCTATAAGAATAATCACACCCAAAAATCAAATGCCAGTCCTGTTTTCACATACTTCTGCACAATTGTTCACAAAATGTGCCAGGTTTTATCAAAATATGAGACATTAGGTATCTGAGATATCACTCGTCCATTTAAAAGTGGGACTTTCATTTACAGCTTAATCTGTATGGCTCTATTGAGTGAGGCATCCATCATACCACCGCACCGTTTTTGTATGTGAGTGATGTAAGGCTGGGAAATAATTCAACGTTATTCTATGTCAACTTTTGAAATTGGATCATGAAAATATGTTACTGTCAACCAAAACATTGTAAAAACCAGCGAAAAGGAAACGGTTTTGTTTTAGTGAAGAGTTCTGCACAGTTCATGCACATATACTGATTTTTTATTGCGAATATATCCAACATCTTTATTGTGATATTAATGGCCACACTGCCCTGGCCCTGGAGTTCTGTCAGCCTGTCATCATGGAGGGCACATTCACCAACATCTGCTGTGATATACCGTTTTGATAGACTGTTGGATGGTGTCATCCTTTAACGAGCGCGCCACAAATTAAGCTATTAATATCAGCGCACATTCCCATTAAACTTGCTGCAAAGGGAGTATGTTACAGGGGGCACAGAAAACAGAGGAGGCACAGCTTTTATTACAACTCGTGAAGATGCGGTGTTCCCCAGGTAATCAGGTCAGACACAGAAGGCTCGCAGCTCCGATGGCACTTCTTATCACATATGTCCATGATCCCGTAGGCACCGAGTTGCCCCAGAAAAAGTAAACAGATGGCCGTAGGTTGTGCGCTTTTGTCTTTAAGTGTGAGCCGAGAGCAGGAAGTAGCAGTGGGTGAGCGGGCACCGTTGGAAGGCCAGGGGGTCCCCGAGGCTGAGCACCAAAGCATAACATATAGAACACAAACTGGCTGAGTTTTACATTATAATAAATGCAGCACTACTGTAATGCAATTCTATCCACTTCCATGTTTGACTGTGTAATTGCCGTCCTCTGAATTGAAATGTTGCACTTTCAAAGACACAGCATTTCAAAGCCATTCAGTCTATATGGCTTGACAACTTGTGTTGTGCCATCTTCGCTTTCAGCCGGCGCAGCACACTTGTATAAAAGAGAATCTCTGCTCATTTAGAAGTCTCCGCTTTAAGAAGAAAATCACCGTGTTACATCAAACCGCGCTGTCAAAATGCTGACAACGGACATCTATATACTTGAGAATAAAAGCCTCGCTGTGATGAAGGGAGCAGAAATGAGGCATTAAATGGCAAGTGTTGGCTAAAGAGATCCTTTTTCAGCACATGATATCGAACATATTTGCTTAAGTGCATCATATTCGGTCATACTTAATCTAATGCAATCCATTACACGTATGATGTCATTGCTACAACTGTGTGTAATACTGAACCTTAAGGAAAGTCTCCTGCCATCATAATTCTTCAATTTAATTCACCACGCAAAACTAGTCTGGTTAAAAAAAAAAAAAAATCTAATTAAAGCAAAATCATTAGCAACAGCAGAATTCCCTCCAACATTTTTCGGATTTATTAAAGCTCTGTAGGACTGAACTGAAATGCACTTTTTTTTGCTGAAACTTTTCACACTGTAGCCGATAAGCTATCTTTCTTTTCTCTCTCCCGTCCCCAAAAAAAATCTTAATAGAAGCCCACTGTCAATAAGGCTTGATCATGATGGATTCAAGAGAGGATCAATCACGTCGGCCTGATTGAGAAAACACCTGCACTGTCTGCCCCACATTTGTCATGTCTGATTTAGCTGCCTCCCTGCAGTATACAGATCAATTCTGATTACAGCTGTCAAACCCGAAATAACAAACAAAGGTAACTGCAGGTTTGATAAAGCAGATATTTACGATAAATAGGCCAACATGACGCTTAATAACAGGTGTTGGATTGGGTTGTTTATCTTCTATGGTTCAGATATCATCTGATTTAAATCTTCAATACTGTGGCTCCTGCTCTGACATCAACTTGATCCAGATTTTTGTTTTGCTGGTTTGCAAAAAGCCTCACGTTTTACTTCAAGTTGGTGGCCTCTCATCACATTATCACTGACTAGATTTTCATTTTATAGTATCGTTTAAAGGCATCTTTAATGCAGGTTTTTATTTTCACACAGTCCATCGCAGCAGAAACGCATAACAGCCTTGATTTTAAAGGGGTGGTGAAGCAGGCTCAGAGGAACCTAAATCAAGAAAGTCATTTCTATAATGTCAGCCGTTCCAATAACTCGCATCGCGTGTCAAAGTACAGCAGCTGTTGTCAGGTATAGATATTGACTTGTCAGCAAAAATATGTTGTATTAGAGTACTGTTGCCCAACATTAAGCAGCTAATTGCCCTTTTCTGACACCTTCATTATTTCTTAATGGAATTGGAGGTCTGCTGGCCAGAGAAAGGTCACATCGATACAGTCGGTGCCCTCGTGATGGGGAGAGAGTGTGATATTTTGCTGCTGTGACAAAATGATCTCACGGAGTCATTTCTAAAAGGACATTTGCTAAAATGTTTTAGTTTTTATGTACTGAGCCCGTTTGGTCTATATTTGATCAGTATATCAAACACAGCATTAACACAGAGCACCCAGGGAATATTGGGTGCTGGTAATCATGTTTATTGATACATTTACATGTGCTCCAGTATTGCGATGACTGCTGCAACTACAAGTAAACAGCAGCTCAACAAGAACAGAACCAAGAGGAATTTTAATTGGAAATTTGACTCGTATCTCAGGAATGATATGAATTTTAATGAGTACAATTTGGCCAAATTCCTTCATGTTTAGCGCCGCTCCAGCACAAGGGGGGGAAAAAAGTAATTGACATGTGTTTTTGAAGCGAACCACAGCCTTGAAATGTGTAAAGAAAAATATTTTTGATCAGTATTTGAAATTCACACTGGCACCCCAGGAATGATATTACACAACAAATTAGATAGCACTATTCACCCACATTTCTCAGTGAATAATGGACCGAAATGTGATTGAAGCATAATTTAAAAGCACACCATACCCTGCAAATGTCTTAAATCACATCTGAGTCGAATATTGTACTCACAACCGCCCCCGTGCAGGTCCAAGCACTAATGGAATTTCACTCACCGCATTACAAACCTGGGAAGAGCAGCACAGGCTTTTAGCATTATCCAACCACACATCTAATTAGTGAAATATCATAATACAATAACACAGCAGCGTCTTCTCCCAAACCCAATTAATGGTCTATTGCAGTACAAATGTTTGATGAAATCTCACCTAACATCCCAATTACCACAATAGTGCCACAAATATGATATTTTGTTCAAAAACTATCCCTCTGATCTCTGGGCTTCAAAACGTGTGAGGCAATTTTTACCATCCAATGCCCGGAGGACGTGGAGAATCAAAATCTTTCAAGACACTGTGGAACATTTCCTGTTAGTCCATTTATGGGCTGTCACAGACAAATCCTTAGTGAAATTCTCCTTAACTGAGTCTAACTGTCAGAATGTCGCGCTAATATGGACACTTTATTACAAGAAAAATCCCAGCGGCACCTTCACAGCTGGAGCCGGAGCCACGTGCCAGCCTTTAAGCCTCAGGAGAACTGTGGCTCTCTCTAAATCGCAGCAATAAGCTCCGGGCGTACGCCGACGACTACGCCGAGCGCCGACGACCAGCAGGCATCGCTTTCCAAACAGCCAAAGAAACGTGTGATGTTATTGTTTGATTGCTGTGTATCGTGGCAATTTTAAAGAGAGTCTAGATATAATTTCATGTAACCTGTGGATTCTTGACAAGCTCCAAACCACTTATTATGATGTGGGCGCACTGCATGAGCGTCTAATTAGAGGTGTGCTGCCTCGCTGGAATGACTCCCTAACCAGTGGCATATCACATTAGCACTAGCTCCTTAATGCCGCAATATCAGACAACAAGTGACCCTGAAACAATTTTACTACTCCCACTCATAGCAATATCACCCAAACACAGTTTTCATTGGCAGGATAAACCTGCCATGTTTTTTATTCCACCTAATCATCTGCCTGCAAAATCAATCCATCTCGATCACTGCCTGTTGCGGGTCTTTGAATCCCTCCTCCCCTTCTTCCCTCATACCATCTGTCTCTCTTCCCTTGCTTCCTCCCAGCAGCCCTCCTTCAATCATTTTTTCATAACTCCTCCATCGCTCCAGCCTGTCCACCCTCATAAGCTCCCTCTGTCCACCACCCCCCACCCTTTTCCTCACCGCTCCTCACTCTCTGCATTAAACATACATACCGCGCCGCGTGCAACATGCCTTTCAGTGTGTGCAAATTTCATGCCAATGCGAGAACATATCAGCTAATGATTGGAGAGAGGTGGCATTGACGCCGGCCACACTTGATTCACAGCAACACGTCTCAGCTGCTGACCGGCTCATTATCATTTAGAACTGCTCGCTGCACAAACTACACACCCACACGGTCTGTCGCTAACTCCTGACAGGAATTAGAATTATGTGAAAGTCAGGACGAGAGAGATTCTTACAGTCACTATTATGTAGTGCCAAAGTCCGGGGACCCGGCCTCTCATATGCCGAGACAATGTTGGTATGTGGTGCTCATTAGCGCACCCTGTGTCGCTTCTCCACCCCTCACTCATGCCTTCTCTCTCTGTCTATTAAAGGACACAATTATCCCCATTCTCTGCCTCTCTCTTTCACCCTCCATCTCTCTCGCTCACTGTGAATGAGAGTCTGGAACACAATTACCCCTGTTCCCTCTCTCTCTTCTTCTTGCACTTTACCCATCCCTCCCTCTCTCTCTCGCCCTCTCTCCACCTCTTATGGCTTCAGGAGAAGTCTGTGAAGGGAGCAGCTGCTGAAATATTTATTGATCTGTTTTCCTCAGTTTTATTTATTTCCCTCTCTTCCCTCTTGCCCTCCCATCCCCTCTGCACAGACCCAGAAACACCTCCGGCGCCACGAGATGTCAGAGGCGGCGGAGGGGCTGAAAATCCACAACATGAAACCATTATTTAGCATTTGTTGCACCCGGTAGTTTTACCTGTGTAAACAAAACAAAAGGCGTGAGTGTGGGATGAAGGCAAATGTGAGAACAACAACAGCATCAGCCACAGCGAGGACAGATGCGGCGCAGATTGAGCCGTGAGACAGGTGGATTGTTCGGCATATTTTGATGCCGGCATCCGCTGCGGGGGGTTGTTGACAGGAAACACCAAGGTGCTGTTCTTTTTTTTTTGTCAGTGTGAAGTAAGTTGTACACAACTGCAGGCTATTGAAGTAGTAGTAGTCATGGCAACAATGCACTGAGCAATTACAAATACAATGGTAACCGTGTTAGTACTGGACTAAATGGATTCGCTGATGAATCTGACGTTATCTCTGCATAATTAAAGGGCTTCCGTGCGATCGTATGTCCCCGTGGTAAATGCCAGCGCAGTTAACCGGGAGTTTTGAGGTTACTCTGACGGCGAGCAATCCAGCAGTCGTTTGAAACTAATGTTTTTCTCCAGCCTTCTGTTGTAGCACAAATGATTAAACTTCCACACACACACGCGCGTGCACAAGGGAAGGATCGCACACATAAACACGCGAACAAGCCGAGACACAAAAAAACACACACACAAAGCTAAGTCCCATCACCAGACATGGCCTGTATTAGTGCCTAAGCCTTTTCCATTGATTTGCCGGCGAGCTTCTTGTCTTTTGGTAATGAGGACAGGGAGAGAAGCGGGACCCTCGTCCCTCCCGGCTCCCCTAGGACAAGCCGCCTGCACTAATCTGAATTGTGTTTCCAATGATGCTAACTCCGTGGCACAAAAAAAGACTAGAAGGAAGAGGAATAGAGGAAAGAAAATCACACAGCACTCCCCCCTCTAACACTATTCATTCGTCTTAAACGTGTAACATCTGCACATCACCAAAACAAGAAAACATCTCTTTTTCTCCCTCTCTCTTTTTCCCTGCAGACAGCTCAATCTGCAGTGTGGACCGAAGCCTTGAAAACCAAAGAGAAGAAAATTGCACTGTGCTGAGACTTATTCGATTTGCTCTATATGAACGCTATTGAACGGAGATCAATGAGAGTTATAAATATCCATACTGGTGTGTGTGTGTGTGTGTGTATATAAAGATGTCCCCTCGTCTCTCGTCGGGCTCCATTGGCTTTCCAATGATTTACCGTTCACACCTTTAGCGGGGGAATAGTTGAAATTCATCTTCCCAGTGGCCCAAGTAAAGAAGCTCTTCCACAGTCTACGCATGCATACATTTATTTCTGTGTGTGTGTGGGTGCGCGCGCGCGTGTGTGTGTGTGTGTGCCTGCGTGGGCAGTGGTTGATGTGAGTACATGAGCCACCACTTATTCCTGCTTCTACAGCCACTCTGCTCCCTCTTGAATGATCCTTCCACTGCACTAAATAAAACATAGACCTCTTTCATTTGTGACAGTGAGAACCCACAGCTAATGTTCATATTCACACTCGGACCGACGCAGGTCTTTAAGGTGGGACTGGGACTCTGGGAGGACGAGGGGAGGTTGTAACGAAGCAAATTACTACAGTAATTAAACACAGTATAACTACCTGTCCCGAGCTTAAAGCGGCCCTACTTCCTTTCCATTACACTGAACTCCATATATTATAACTGTAATTATAATTGCAAACAAGCCTCGCTGTAATCATTATTTATGACACTGACACTATGTGTAATTGCCAAACCCCCCGAACCAATATGTGAGGCCCAGTGAAGTGTTTATCAAAACTGACAGGAGAAATCTCAAGGGCAGCGAGGTGGTGGTGCTGCACCCGCCTATCGGCCGCAGCACGGCCGGGGCTAACCATCCTCAAAGGATTTGAACCTGTGACCTCTCAGTCACCGCTGAGGCCAGATAGCTGCTAACGCTACGAGATGCAGAGTTCAGCTTCAGCCCGGCAGGTCGTGGGGTCACCAGCTCAGGGGTTATTCATCTCTGTCTCGCCTGTAATTGGAAATGCTGCAAAAGCCACGTTGTGAGGGCATGATAATGAATACAGCTCGACACTCCTCTCTGCTCTGGTCATTCGGTATTGCCACTGATACCTGCCACCCCTTAAATAAAGACTCTGAGCTGCCTCCTTTAGGGCGGAGGTAAAGACTCCCCAGAGCCAGGTGCAATAGATTTGAACATTTCTTTTTAGTGTGTGCAATAAGATCGCTTAATTCACAACCTTTGTAGTTGCCAAAACAGACTCTGTCTTATTGTCCTATTGTTGTTGTTTTTTTACTTACTGTCATTGTACATGTTTTACATGTATTTTTACTCACTGTTTTTAAGGCACCTCTGATGGATGAGTCTGCTTTGGTGTGTCTGTTTTTGCCATTCTGAAAACCACATTTCCCATGTGAGACAATAAGACTGAGCTGGTTATATTTTACAGTCCTTGATGTGGATGTGGATTGCTGGGTATGACATGATTCTCTGAAGTGTATTCAGAAGGATAAAGTCACGGAACAATAGCTGTTTCACTTCTAAAGTGATTCTACTAAATCATCAGTGGGTGGTATTTGATTCTTTTCAATAACTTCTGATACATTTTCAAAATGTTTCTGCTGCTTTAAGATTAGAGAAGATTGTTCTCATTCTCCGAAGCCTTTACCATAATGGCACTTCCTGACGTCGCTACACACAACAACACTGGAATATATCAAAATCGATCACAATTAAAACACATCTCACAACCGTCCTCCGGTACACGCTGCTTTATTCTTCAAACGTTCTGAGTTGTGATGTGTTTTAATTTTCATACATCAATTCTCAACCATTAATTCAAAGTGGGTTTCCAAACAACACCAAACTCTACTATTCATTTTCCATCACAGCACCTGTCTCTGCCTTTCCTAGGTCAAAACACAGCTGGAGTTGAGGTGCTATCTTGTCTCTACTATGTGTGAGGAATAGATTCGGTGCAAGATGTTGGAATCACACACACCATAGGCCACCACGGAGCAGTCAGATAAAAATAGTGAAGTGAAACCCGAAGGGAAAAACATTCAGACCACAGACCCACTCCAGGCTGGTTAAACCTCCAACCCATGTCCCTGAGGCTCTTGAGACCAAATCCAGGCCCTCTCACTCCAACACTTGCAGATAAATAAAACCTGCCAAAATGGCAGAGCATTTCTAAGCCAAACATGGAGAACAACAGCACACATGGATTTCAAAGGGAGGGAGAAAAAGCAGAGGCCCCTCCAGAATAGGAGCGCAAGGCATCTGTTGATGCTGGCATCTCCCTTCTCTTCATCTCCAAGCCAAGACTGGTGATCCAGTCGAGTGTGTGTGTGTGTGTGTGTGTGTGCGTGTGTGTGTGTGTGTGTGTGTGAGGGGGGCAGAGACGAAGGGTGGCTACGTGCTAACATGTGCAATGCGCATTGACCCCACTTGGCCCCCATATGTTGCTGAGACAAGAAGGATGGCGGGCTACAAAGCGACCCCGCCTGTTTTCACCTGTGCTCCTGCTCTGTACACTTCCTCTCACCAGAACCTCCATCACGGCGGTGCATATTGGTGGGAAGACCCATCTGTTGGACCGTTTGAACGTTAGATATATATATATATGCAAATTATACAGTAGAGTGTGAAAATGAGATTTCCTGCAATAACTGTATTAATGGATGTCTGTAAGGCAGAATTGTGTTTCTTAAACATCTAAATTTAGTATTAACATAATATTCTTTGATATATACTGTAACCCTTAAAGTCCTCTGCGGTGACCTAATGCACCAGCGTAAGCAGAAGCAATTTCTCTTGTCATCTTCACTTTTCACTGAATCAATGACGGCATTATTCTCATTATCAGATCTTGCTGGTTTCTGTCATAACAGAAATCCTTTGAGCGCAGGGTAAATTGTTTAATTTCGCGTGGAGGTGTGTGTGTGTGTGTGTGTGTGTGTGTGGACATTCACAGCCTTAATGTTCCGTCAGTGGGAAATCAGCAAAGCCTCCCAGTGTCTGGTCTCATAGATGAAACACGTTTTGATTAATTACAGACAGCTTGTGTGCCAGAAATATGTAGATGTTTTACTGTATGTATGAGTGGGCGCTTGGCCATCCACTTTTTTCTAGAGTTATGATTCCCAGACATTTTAAGTGGAAAGAAAAGGGAGAATAACTGAGGAGGGGAAAGGCCTGATGGCACGCCAGGAGCTGGCCATCACACCCATGGAGTGGTTTGTGCTTTCACACACCAAGCCAGTAGGAAATCTTTGAATAGGCTAATTGTGTTTTGCAACACAGAAAAAGGCCCTTTTCAACCTGGTTGGCATGCCATTGTACACGCCTGAAACACATTTTACTATCTGTTTCTGAGGGTATGAAAGATAAAATAGCTCTGTCTCTTAATAAATATTTGTCGTGCATAATGTGAAGTGGCTAAATAAGTGATAATCTCTGTCAAGGGGAAGAAATATCTTCAGATGAATAAAACAGCGTACAGTCATTCAGAGGAATTTGTCTTATACATCATTAACCTGGCAATAATAACTCACACACAATCTGCTAAACAGTGATGGTGAAGCATTTAAGCATCCATGCCACACTGGCCCGACTCTGAGGGGCACAGATAAAAAGGATTATTCCACTGCTGCATGATTTATGGAGCAGCGGACGGTGCCCTTTTAACAGTCATGTTCTTCCTTTATAATGCATGCTTTCTGCCTTAAAAGATGGACGTGTTGTGGACCTACAGCAACTCGGAGCAGCAGGCGGGATCCCTCTCCGAGATGAATCTGATTCACATGTGCTGCAATGTGCACGGCTCGCATCAATATCCAATCATTGCTCAACTGTGGCGTACATGATTGGTCACACCTTCACATCCCCAAAACCCACAGGTTACAAATTCAGAGAGCTGAAAGCTGAAATGAGACTCAGTGCAGCCGTGGGGTTGGTTTGTGTGGCGGTGAGCCCGTTGTGTTTGTGGACTGTGTACGTCCTGCAGGGCTGTCCGTCTGCTCTCTGCCTGGTGTGGAGAAGGGGCTTGCTGTGGGAAGCCAACCATGACCAGCTGGGCTCTCCTGCCCACGAGCAGCTCAGGAACAGGAGGCTATAGCCCGTCTGCATCTGCAGGTTGTTAACCTCACATCTTATTGCACTGACACATCAATTATTGTTATTAAGGGCCGGAGTAATTTATTTATATACTGATTTCCCACAGGATGAAGGCAGGACTAATTGAGCCAGGTGTGTGTATTTGTGTGTGTGCTCATGCTGGATGGGCAGGGGGAAATTGGAGTAGATGGCGAGAACGCCGTGCACGACTAATATATGGTGGGACATCCCATAGCATGGTGAGAATATTAGAAGGTGGCATGATGAAAAATGCAAGAGGGTTTAAAATATTCCCCCCGGTCAGCGGGACGACAACAACACTGTCTGTTTTGTGTTTTTCATAATGAAGCAGTTTGAACTGTAATAAGAATCTGGTCTCGCTGTTGTGCGAGTTGTCTGCACTGTAACAGGTTTTCACTGCAGGAATGTTCGAGCGGATGAATGAAGCGTGTCTGTTTGTTGAGCTGTGCAGAAGATGTTAAAAGGAAAAATTTAGGCTTGACTACCCCACTGCATGTTTGACCCCCCCCTCACTCTCCATCCCTCTCCATTTATTTCTCTCTGTCTCTCTCGACCTTGGGTTTGAAGACAGAGAACAAAACACTGTCTTTCTCTCCTGAGTCTCTCTGCATTGCTTCTACCCATACTTATGTTAACCCCCCACCACCACCACCACCCCTCTCTGTGCACTGGTGGTACGTCATGTGCGTGGGATACCAGGACCATTCATGTCACGTAAAGGAATGTTCACAGACGACTGGAGGACGGGAGTCTATATATTTTTTTTCTCTCCCTCATAGTTAACATCTTAACATGCATCACTCGTTGCTTACACTGAACCACGAGGTTGGCTCGGAGATGAACCTGGCGCTGCGCTCTCACGCACGCTCTCACGCGCGTGCACGCACACACACATGCACACAGCATCCCCCTCTCTCTCTTTGCATTTGTATATCTGCGTGTGTGCGTGAGCAAATGGAGAGCGCAGTGATTCACAGGCAGGTAGACCCCCCCCCCTCCTTCACCACCACCACCACCACCACCACCACCTCCCTCCTCATCATTAGTATTCACCTCCACAGCCGTTTTCAGAAAATGAAAGGCGCAGATTCGTGCATTCGTGCATCGTTAAAGTATCTGGCAACAACTTACCTTTCGACAGCAGAACCAGGATCAAACCAGCAAACGCGTTCTGCAAGAGGGGGCAGCCCATGATGGAGTTCTGATTGATTTTTTCCTGCTTGTTTTTTTTTTTTTTTTTTTTTTTTTTTTTTGCAGCCTTTTGCAGCTATTCCTCCTTTAAGGTGCAGGGAATGATGTGTGCATAAAAAACACGACCCAGTGGATGAATGTGCACAGAAATAGTCCAACGCTTCTACATGTGACTGGATGCAAACATCAGTCCTGACTTTTCCTTCAGATGAGAGATGGAGATGCGACTGTTCGTCTTCTCCTGTGCAGAAGAAAAAATATCCCAGACACTTTAGTTTGTCTCTCAGTGCCTTGAAGGAAAATATTCTACAAAATGCATGAGGAGAAAATGCAAAAAGCAAACTGTCCAGTGACTTGATCTAGACGTGTTTCGGCTGTCAGAGGACGGGATGGAGTCCGTGCGTCCTGACTCCAGCCTTAATTAGCCTGCTCCCGTCTGTCTCTGTTGGTATGCAGCGCGCACTCGGGGAGCAGCACTGGATGCGAGGCGCACCAGAAAAGGCGCGTGATTGACACCTCAAGGAGAGCCCCTCCCCCAATCAGCGGCCCCAAGGAAGGAGGCGGGATTTACGGATGCGCCCATGTCCCGCTCGGAGAGGCCGGCCGAGGAGCCGCAGCGGCCAATCAGAGGCGCGCGCTGGGCGGGCAGAGCTCCGGGCGAAGCGCTGCGCGGTGATAATGCAATGTGATTTATAGGCAGTTCGGTGTTGCTGCAGTACTCAGAGAAAACAGTCCACAGGGGGACAGGGCGGGCATGATAACTGCAGGGACAGAGGTGGAGGTGGAGAGGAGGGGGCAGGTGGAGCCACATGGAGAGGATGGATGCGAACAGAGAGTTGATGATGAGCAGATGTTACTCAATTGCTGCAAATGAATGTTGTCAGATCGGAGGAGGAGAGGGCTGCGAAGACAGTGAGAGGAATGCACACATGCATGCAAGTTGTTGGGAGGACTGGGTGCACTGGTGTCAGACCAGAATGTACCAGCATCTGACTCCATCACACTGCATAACAGACTGTCAGATCAGAGGAGGAGAAGCCTGCAAAGACTCGAGAAAAATGCACACGTGCATGCAGGTTGTTTGGTGGACTGGGTGTGTTGGGTGAACTGGTGTCAGACCAGAATGTTCCAGCGCTGCAGAAAACACATCAGAGTCCATCACACTGCACAACAGACTGTCAGAGCAGAGGAGGAGAATCCTGCAAAGACTCGAGAAAAATGCACGCGTGCATGCAAGTTGTTGGGTGAACTGTGTGCATTGCTTGAACTGGGTGGACTGATGTAAGACCAGATTGTAACAGCACTGCAGAAAACACATCAGACTCCATCACACTGCAAGACATAATGGCAGGCGACATAAACCCCAAGTAGGAAGACTCTTCAAATTTATGCACAAGCACTAACTATTTATAAGCATGTTCGTCTCTTAGAATCTGCATTTAGTATTAAAAGTGCGAGAAGCAGTCGCCTATAGTGAAGATCTTCATTTTCTTTAAAAGGCCATTCGCAGGATGAGCTAATCATCTTACTTGGAAGCTGGACAGCGGCTACCACACAGGAAACTCCCAGGAAACTTGATTGCAAAATTTATGCATGCTTCCTGAACGTTTGGCAGTTCATTACATTCATATTGCATCAGACCTCCTCGGTCACAAACACAACACACAGCTCCTGCCGTGTCCATTGGGTCCATTTCTTGCTGTATTTACTACAGGTCTGAGATTATTATTTCCATGGCATTAGCTGATGTTCTGTTGCATTTTTGACTGATACACTTGTTTCTTTATTCGCCAAATAACCAATATTATTTATAACTGCTGAGTGCATAAGTAATAAAGCTCGCTGATTTATAGTATTCGGACAGAATTACAATAAATACAGTTAAGGATTAAATGACTGCATAGCCGCCTGAGATGAAAGATGGAGAAAGATGAACGGGCGAGCACTAAGAAAACCCGGGACTGATTAATGAGTCAGCTAATCAAAGCCCAGCATTAGTTACTTACAGCGTGTGATTTGTTTCTAAATACTCATTCACGATTAATTAAATTTGACACAGTAGAATGAATCAGGAGCCAGTCATGTTTATAATGTTAACCACAGGCTCATTAGGTCGTTATTTTGATTTTTAGATAACTGATGCAAACTTAATGATTTATGATTTATGGATAGTGCAGATGATATGACTTGGATAGATAGATATTTTAATAATTGCAGTTTTTATACACAAGCGGTGAGAACAAACATATAAGATAAGATAAGATAAACCTTTATTCGTCCCACAGTGGGGAAATTTGCATATACAATTAATTGAATAACGAGAATAGATCTTGGATTGAGGGAAACCCCAATTCAACATGGCTTATACACCCTTAACCATATGCTAGTGTTTGTACAAAGCAAAAGAATTAGGCCGAGCACAGTATGTTCCTCTAAACGGCATGTCCTCCTCCTCCTCTTCTTCTTTTGGACATACAGTATTTACTCTGAAATCCCACATGACACTTATTGTACAGCTTCCTCCAGCACAGAAACATTTTCTCTGCGTGATACTAGAAACACTGATCCAAAACGAGACACGCTGTACACGCAGTCGAGAAGCTCCATTAATGGTGTTCGTGATTGCAATCAGTAATTGAGCTGGATTTCCGCGTGGATAATATTTATAGACCTGTCACGAGTTTGTTTGTGCTCTCGTGCTCCGAGCCGTTCAATAAAAGTGGAGAACACCTGCGAAAGTGTTGACATAAATTTGTATTTTGACTCGGATCTTGCAAAGCCAATTATACAGAGACCTCGTCAGCTCCCATCACACTGTGTGACACCCTGAGCGCAGTGGAAACAGGCTGAGACAGACGAGTATTTCTTCATATTGGAAGAAGATGACATGCATCAGCGCGAGGAGACGGCGCTGCATTTTGCATTATGATTAAAGGCGACAAACATTTACACACGCAACACTAACTGCGACGCGCTCACATGTACATGCACATTGTTACTGTAAGTGTCGGTTATATAACTTACAGTGGTTCGCAGTATATCCTAAAGATGGAGAAACAGTGGGTGCAAAGGATGGACTTTATATGAAGACAACAGGTCACCGCTTCCTCCCACTGAGCAAAAGTGAAGCCAAATAAGCAGGAATGGACGAGAGCCAGTTATTATCTCTTTACAGCTTCTGACTGCTCAGTTCAGAGTCATCTTGGCTGTTAAATCTGGTGCAGTGTTTTCACATTTTCATCAACTTAATTTATTAATTTAATTTATTCATCATTATTGTCTCATGTCATGATTTCGTCCCTGAGGGGAACACAAGAAGGACATGAGCGATCACATTAGTCCTGCATCAACGTGCACTGTTAATATGAGGGACAAGCTGGACTCGAGGGCTCCTGGAGACTCGGAGGGCCCGCGGAGACTCACTAAGACGACTTACAGAGACTGATAGCGGATTCTCATTGCAGACTGCATGCGAGACGAATTGTGAAATGGGCAAATAGAGAAAGAAAAAAAAGCACTTAAATAGAAGAGAAATTCAAAGATAGTAAGTAAAGGTGAGAAGACAATAGTAGGAAAGTACATGTTTAAGGTTAGAAATGAGTGTGTATATGCTCGCTCGGCAATTTCAAATGTTGGCTGAAGGCAAGTGGAGGCAAGTGGCTTTGTACAGGGGGAAATGTTTGAAGAGGATGTACCTAATGCAACGGACAGGGCAGCTTTTTAAGTCTGTTAAATGAAAGTAATATAGTGTAAGATGAGGCTGAGAAAACTTACCTCAGAGCTTTTTCAGAGCTTCTCCCAGGCCCTCGTACTCACAGAAGAGCAGGAGACTATTTTACTGAAGAGGAAAGACCTCATCTTCTTCGGAGGTAACACTAATTAGAGTAGTCATCTTAGCGCTCTGACCTTTTAGATTTTCTGTTTTTACCTCCAGCCTTTAATTTCTTCCTAAGTGAAGGTTCTTACAGCGGCAGCAACCGGTTATTGTAACTAATGTTTGACTTAATAATCCCAATAATTTCTACAGAAATGTTACACGCTCATTATCTGTTTTTTTCATGACTTTGGCGAGTGACCGTTTTCTTGTAGTCCTTCTGCGCTAACAGGCTTTACGGCGCTGTCACGGTGCAGCTATAGCAAACTGGGAGGATTATTTAATTCTTTTGGCCTCCCTGTACGAGGTGAAACCTTAGAGTCGCAGTCGTTTGATGTATGATGGGGTCATGATGCATACTAGAGTCTGATTGACTGGCCACAATGCCACTGAGTGCATCATTACTCATCAGGGGGAGGAACAGAGAGGTTAGTGTGATGGATTGAAACTTTACCACACTTTGCAGCGAGCTATTTAAAACTCTGCAAGATGCATTGTAGAATGTGTGTGCAAATATTTGTCTTCATAGGCTTATGCTCAACTCTGAGTCTATGCACATATCAAGCACTGTCAGAGTCAGCGAGACACTTTGAGCGCCTGAGCTGAAATTACAGTAATTTCACACCCAATTAATAGAGTATAAAGCAAACCTGCTCTATAATGTCAGATGTTGGCACCTTGACTGTAAGGACAAACACAGAAGGACACCATGCCGAGCTTGTTTGAAGAGCGAGGCAGTTTATGCAAACATGTCTGACTTGGAGTGCGTCTGGCTGGGGGAACCTGTCCCTGAAGTGTCTGCTGTAGAGCTACCAGTTGGGCTGAGACACCCCACCAGCCTGTTTAGTATGGTAATGTATGGAGATGCGGGCACGGGCACTTTTCCCCTCTTTCCCCTTGCTCCGTCTTTAAGCCCCCCACATTAATTGGCATGGCAGAGGCGGCAGTCACTTGGTTGTAATCACTGTCCCTCGGAGAACCCCACTGAGAAGGATTGAAGGAGAGAGGGATGGAGGGAGAGCGAGCGAGAGCTTTCGGTCTCGAAAGGCTTGTCCTCGGAGTTATCCCAGGAGGTGCAAGGAAGCAGAAAGACAGGGAGGGAAAAGCGAGAGAGGGAGATATGGAACGAGGAGGGAAAAGAAAGGGAGAAGCTGGAGAGGAAATGGCGATGTGAGCTCCCCTGCTCCTGGAGAAATGGAGGATGGAAGGAACGAGAATTGAATGAGAGATTCATGTAGGGGATTATGGATGGAGATTGATAGTCGGATCAATGGGGGAAAAAATGGAAGGGGGGTTAGGATGCGTGATCGACCTGAAGAAGATGAGAAGGAAAAAGAGGGGAGTGGAGGGTTAGAAGAAAATGACAGAGGTCAATTGCCGTCAAAGCTCCACTTGTTGTAATTTAATGGGTTTTCATCCACTGTAAACTTTCTAAACTGAGAGAAAAAGCCAGGAAGGAGCGGGCCTCACATCTTTAATTCAGGAAAATTGATTTATTAACCATAACCTATTAATTTGGTTCATTTCCACCGCTGATACAACCCTTGCTGTTATCGCCTCACAAGTTGATGTTGCTACAGCCACTTTAAGCACACAATTGTTTTCGCCGCTGATTGCTGCCGCCGCAACACGCCACGCTTGTAAAGCACCTTGAAATTGAAGAACTGCATCTGAATCTGAAGGGGAGACGACGACGAGCGGCTGCCAAGAGATGGAGGTAACGGAGAGAAGTTGAAGAAAAGCGAGAGAAGAGAAAAGATGAATATAGGGAAAAAAAGAAAGCTGAAGGTTTCTCCCTTTGAGGGTCAAAATGTAAATGTTGTACTCCATCTTGGTCAAGGCTGCTAATTGCTTTAACCAAAGGATGAGTGTGTGGGAAAGTGTATGTGGGTGTGCGCAGGCGTACTGTATGTACACGGATGTGTTTCCCCAAAGGCGGAGAATGATGGATAGTAAATGAATGATGAAACACAGCACAGGGAGAGTCACCTTTTAAAAAGCGAATGGAGCCTGAGCACGTCAGAGAGTGCGGCCTTGAAGCCAGATCAAAGCCACGAGCTGAGCTGTAATAGATGATGGAATTTAATCATGTCTGCCTCTCTCTCTCTCTCTCTCTCTCTCTCTCTGTCTCTCTGTTTTATGGCTTTCAAAATGCAACAACCATTTTCCGTTCATTTGAATTCGTCACTCAATCAAATTTTTCCATCGCTGCAACACTCCGACTTTCTAGATGCAAGTCACTGACATGGGCTATTGAAGTACAATGACACACAAAAAACCATCAGCGTAATTACTTTATTAGCGCAGACTGATGTCGGATCGGCCCGGTCGTGTTTCATGTCACATCAGTGCCTTAGTTAGCATCCGCTGGTTGCCTTCTGGCCACGAGGAGCCCTTTGCTGCTGAGCTCTGTCGTTTTCCCTCAGTCCGGGAATAAGTGCTGCGTCTCACTCGGCAAACCATCCCCTACTAATTAAAAAATTCTTAATGATAGTACTTCAAGAGCATTCTTAATGCCATTAATCATCCACAGATCCCATAGATCTCGAAACAAATGGGCAGCGAAAAACTGAACTTTTCAGCGGCGGGAAAAAAAAAAAACTGGTGCGCTTCGTTATCGTCAAGAGTACTTTTGCATGCATTTGTATCCATAACTGTTGCACATTCAGCAACATCTCATTAATCAATGATAGGTTTGTAGGGATTATTGAACTCTGACTCAGCCATAAGGCAGCAGCAGAAGGGGCCACAAAAGCAGCTTGGGCGAGATCAGACCAGTCAGGATCCTAAGGAAAGAAAAGAGAGGCCACTTCGCTCTGAGGCTGAATTGGAAGTCTCGCAGCCAACAGAAATGTGGCATTGATGAATTGCTGGTATCTGAAGGTAGATATCTATCACGGATAACCATGCCAAGTGCCATAGTTTTAAGCTTTGAGCATGTCTGCTTATGACTGGCTCACACATC
Source organism: Holacanthus passer (assembly GCA_025331565.1). NCBI lineage: Eukaryota > Metazoa > Chordata > Actinopteri > Pomacanthidae > Holacanthus > Holacanthus passer. The sequence continues at coordinate 772,236 of JAFREQ010000122.1, read as the reverse complement.
ATCTTAGCCACTCCCGAGTTCCCTAATGGATTCTCTGCCCCTGTCGTCTGTCTCTCTCTGTCTCTTTTGTCCTTTTTTCATTTAACCACACTAAAGCGAACCACTCCTTTCTCTCTGCCTTTGATTTTTTTTTTCCCCCAGTTGTTGTCTCTCTCCTCTCTTTATTTCCCTCTCCATCCCCCATTATGACGGTCTTCCCTCTCCGGCCGACTTATTTGTATATCCCCTCCTCACTTCCTCTGCTCCCCAGCTTCAATTTTCCATCTCCCCAGCTTGATTCAGCAGTAATGAGCGCAGTTTAAGGTGGGGCTGGCCTGAGGTGAGCTGGAGAGAGGCAGGGAGGTTAATGAGGATAGCAACCTCGCTTTTTTGCCTGAGGTGTAAAAAGAGAGTAAATGGATGAGTGAAGGATGGAGGGAGCAAGGGCCAGGAGAGACAGACGGACAAACTGACATGCAGTCCTAACGTTTGCAATAATGAATTTAGCTGATGCATGAACATGCTCGTGTGTATGTAAGTATGGCGGTGGCCAAAAATAAGGATATTACACTATTAATAGACGTGTTTATAATTTCACTATGATAAACTATTTAGCCATCTGGGATCTTTGGAATGATTGTTGTAATTGTCTTGCCAAGGTTCCTACAGTAAAGAAAATTAAAAATCAAACAAGGACACATGGTGTCAAATAATATAAAAATGAAGCAGCCCACACAGTCCAGCAGCTCTGCCAAGATGAGGCGAGTGGATGCTGCTTCTTCTGTGGATGTTCTCATTCATCCAAACCACCACTGGGGACAGACAGTCTCGCTATGAGTTGGTAAGTAAGAAAGAAAACGGACAGATAAGTGAAACGATTTATAAATAAAATAACTAATGAATTTATAAGCGATGGCAAAGCTTCAGATCTCAAAATATGAATGAGTTTGAAGTAGATAAAATTGACGCTAAACTTCAATGAAAAAAAAATCGCAAGAAGGAATAAAAAAAATAGACTTTGGAAAATTATAAAACTTTAGTGCAAAATCTTTGTTTGGCACATTAAATTTGCACATAAAGAGCAGATTTAGAGCTCTTTTACAATCTTTTACGGTCTGTTACCTCCAATCACCTAAAAGTGATCTCTTTTTCTGTCATCTTTCCATTTTTCCCTCATCTCATTCCCTCCTTCCTCCCATACCTGCCCTTGTCACTATTTACTTTGTTTCACTCCCAAATCAATCTTTCTCATTTCGTCCAGAATTGATTTGGCCATCTCTTATCGTTGACGCAATCCTGCAATCCTCTCTCACTGCCTCATCCAGTCCTATCTCGCTCTTTTTCTCCTCCTCTATCTCGTTCTCTATCTGCCCCGCTCTGCATTCCACTGTGACTCATTACAAATGGGGCTCCTTTGCTCTGTCCTCTTACTTGGTAACCTCCGCAGAGGTGTGGAACAATGTCTTGATTGGATGCGGCTGGCATTGCTAAGTATCCTGTGCTGCAGAACCGGCGCCATGCATAAGATATTATGTTGGCAGCAAGCAGTGTATTATCACCCCAGCACTGATATACAGTACTGTGAAGATAGATTGCCAATCAATCAGGATGCTTGTGTCAATTATACTGATTCACACCGAAGTCTTTCAATTTTGTGAATACAGATTAATCAGCATTCATCGATCATACAAGTAAACGTTTGTATTTTACCAGCTGCAGTGATGTAATTACATCTCTAAACCACATGTTTGTTGAAGGTAGCAACAATATTTATGAACTCTCACTGCTTCATTAACATGTGTACAGAAGGTATATGTATATGCTACAGCTAATTTTTGCTCTGCAAACACTGCCAGAGACAGAGCCGCTCTGCAAGCAGCATAATCACATTTGTCGACCGGGCCGAGCCAAAGAACCCGGGGACAGCGCTGACCTGTGGTGATTTTGGCAGAGTGGGCAAATTGACAAGGTGTCATGTGATGCTCCGAGGCCCAAAAAGATTTCTTTCCATAGATTCCAACAGATTCATAAAAAAAACAAAAAAAAAACAGCTGTGAAACTGTGCGACATTTTTTATTTCTTTATTTACTTTTTGAGAAATAGCCAAACATCCTGAGATTTATTAGAGAACATAACATGTCATATAACTGTAACTCTGGCTTCCTCTGTATAACCTCCACACTGGAAATGAATCATTTTTGACACAACTGAGCTCACAATTGTAGCAATAATCTCAGAGCATCACAGAGTCAGTTGATGTTTAACATTCAATTTTCTACAGTTAAATTGAAATAGTGGCTGAAACAAGAGCGGGTTGCAGGTCTGGTTGTTTTTCTGACCCGTGTCCAGTTTGCTCCTGTGTTTTGTGTGTTTGTGTGAGAGTGTGCGCTCTGTTCCTGCGAGGATCTTTGATAGATATGTGTTGAGAAAAGTTATATTCTAGCTGTTGAGACTGAAAAGGTTCAATGTTTGTGAAAGGTAAACAATAATAGGCCTAAAATATAACCCTGGGGACGTCTACAAGAAGCCAGATGTCCTAGGCTTTGTCCAGGATAATGTCGTGGCAGATGATGTAGTGTAAGATCTGGCTCAGCATCCTGCTCATCCTTTCCTCCACCCTACTGTTTGGACCACTTCTCCAGAGCACGGCCTGTCTGCACAAAGCAGCCGAGGAAGCAGAAAGCGTGAGGAAACAAACCTTCTGGAGCAAAGCCACACAGTTTGCAGTGTCTAAAACGCTGAGATGCTCCAAGTCAAGATGCCCTGAAGCCACTGCTGCACCTCAGCACCTGCATCCTCCTCCTCCTTCGCCACGATGTCCTCCTCCGACGGCTGCGGCCCAACAAGCTCCACGTTTCCTCTTCAGTTCCTCATGAGTAATAAATCCTCACTTAAAATGTGCATTACTGGCTGTACAAAATTATCTACCTCCCACCCATCGGGGCAAATTAGTGGTGATATCTCAGCATGGCCTGTTTCAGACTCTGGGTTTGGACACATGGTGCTGAACGCTGACGCCGTCATCTCAGCATCACGCGTCGTGGCCTCCCCATGGGCCGTGATGAAGGAGCACAGCGGCGGAGAAGGCTACGAGCTGGCTGCAAACCATGTCAACAGACGCTTCACTGACGTGGATCTCAGCGTGGGAAGGCAAATTTCAAGAGCCTACACATCCCTCCTCGCCAGTCTGCCCCCCTCCCTGTTTCAGCAGAACTGGCGGAGCTTCTGGGGAAGAAAGTGATGTCCCTTCAGGAGAGGAGAAAAAAGGATTTCACTCCTGTACTTGATGTCTTGTGGGGGTGGAACAACAAGTGGAAACTGAGTCGTTCAGATGTTGTGAGACGGGTTCGGGAAGGCGAAGGTGGATCTGTGAGAATGTGGTTCTCCATGAACACATGAGACGAGCCTCCGCTGGGAGTGGATGCCTCCTCTGACTGGCTGTGGCCCAGAGACGATTTGGCTTCATCTATGATTAAAGCGTATGCTGCAGCCGTTTCATCCTGCCACGAAGGCTATAAAGATTGGTTTTCATTCATCCCTTGGTGAATTGCTTTTTATAAAGGGAGTCGAAAGAAACCTGTGGTGTGTTCTCTTGCTCCACAGTTGGGTGTCTCACCTGGACCGGTACTAGAGATTTGTGAACAGTAATTGCAATAAAATTACGGATGACGTCATTGTGTGTTTTTATTGTACATCGGCATTGTGAAAAATACTGCATCTACCTTAAGCAATCATTGATTTAATGCACCATGTGGCGAGCATGCTCAGTAACACAACGGGTGCATGCTGGGTTTGGCTAAATGCTAAAACGCTCACGTTGGCTCCAGCGGTTACTGCTGACTTCTACATTTGCTACATCGCTTATAAATGTCTACCTTCACCGAGTTGTGTGAGGCTGTGTCTGCTGTTTCTGACAATTTCTGTCACAGCTGTAACTGCAGAGCCTCTTTCAGCTCGAAATGACTTTAACTTTAAGGAGCACAGCGGGTCAGAGAGGCTGAATGGACTGGTTATAATATGAACTCAGAACGGTCAAGCAAAGAAGTTGAACCATGAGCAGATTGTTAAGGACTTTGCAGTTCACAAGACTGACAGAAAGATGTGAAGACAGGTGAGAACAACTGAGAGAAACAACAACCATGCTCTGTGTGTGTGCAGTGTAGTATTGTTGGATTGACTATACATTTATTAATTTACACACAGACCTTTGCTTGAGTAAAATTTCTTTAACAGTAACAGTACTTTTACTTTAGCATCCTATTCTAGCACTCTTTCCATCTCTGTTAGTTACTGAGGACACTCACGAGGCGTGGCTCTGTCAGACACGTCTGTCTCGCTGGCTGTGTGATGTTATCTCACGAGTCCACAGCGCAGCAGAAGTGGAGCCTCTGCAGGGCGTCGGGCCGCGCTCCGCAAGAGTCTTATCCTCATCCGCGGTCCTCAGAGGGATGACAGAGGCAGACATCTGCGCAGCGGCATCTTGGGCTTCTCCGTGCCCTTTCAACCGTTTCTATCTGCGCGATGTGTCTGAGTCCTCCCTGACTCATTCAGTTTTAACCGCGCTAGACGGCAGATGATGCGTTATCAGATCTGGTGCTTTTACGCACATGCCAAACGGTGCGACTCTAATCCCATCATCATGGATTAGTGGGCTGCATGGGGGACCATTATGGTACGTAATCAATGTCCCACCCTTCTGCAGCGGCGGTGCTATGTGTAGGGAGAGTTATATCACCTTTTTCTATCACCTTTTTCTACACAGGGCTGACATGGTGTTAACCATGGCTCCTGCCTTATTATGCTTCACATTACGGGCTGTGACCTGGTGTATGTTATCTGTACCTCTGTGTCACAGTGGGCATCGATGACATCAGCTTCACCCTTAACCCAACAACCACAGCTCTTAAAGGGCGAAGCCTATATGAAAAAGAACACTAGTTATGTAACTCCAGATTCTATGAGTATATGCGTAGCTCTCTGAGACCCCGGCCCCCTGCTCCACCAGCATTAGCTGAAGAAAAACCTGACTTTGGGAGTAGAGTTCAGGTCATAGCTGATTTATACTACAGGAGTCTGTGCAGGGCACGAAAGAAAATCTCTTAGAGGCCGAAGCCTATACTCCAGAATCTGGTGTTACCATACTCAAGATTTACATCCAGCGCTAACTTTCAGTGCAAATGCAGTAAGAAGCAGGCAGTGGATTTAGTGAGGTGGAAATAAAGCTGTGGAGGTCGGGGCCGTGTTTGAGCATGTTGCACATCTGACTTCCATGTATCTCATCACAGACCTGCAAGTTACTCCTTTTTATCAACTGTGATCATGGTTTTTCCTAAACCAAACCTGACTTTAACCATATTTTGTTTACCATAAGCACAATCTTTACTTCTCTTACTGAATGTAATCTGGGGTTTTCACATAGCGTGCGATATCGATGTCTTGTGATGTCTGGTCATGTGGGTTGAAACTACAGAACCAGAAGAATATGTAAGAGGTAACATCAACTCTGTCAACAGTCTGGGTTCAAACAAAATTGAAAAAATTAGTTCCCGAAATGAGCGACTTGACTCAGCCTCTGAGCCTTTTTTTTTTTTATCTAACTGATATCTGTTGCATAAGTAAACGAAACATCTTAAGTTTAAGTATAGATTAGAGTGTGTATCTGGAGCATGTGTCCATGTTCCTCCAGCAAACTTTTCACATCAAATGTAGAAAACAAGGTTGCAAAAAACATCGGTATAATCCTCGAGCATCAGAATAAAAGATGCATGAGCGGAGAGAAAGGATTAATCCATCGTTCTGCCAAGCGCTTAGCAGCAACACATGGAGCGAGTTTCAAAGGAGAAGGACAACTTGCTGAAGTGCCATATTGACTTGTCTTCATGGCTCACCGAGAAATTCTGTTTTTCGAACTACAAATACTGATCTGAAGTATTTTGAATGTCCGCTGTATGCGACTACCTCTTGGGGCCTTACAAAAATATGAAAGGCAAAAAAAAAAAAAAGTCTCTTGGTTCTGCTTATCCAACCAAAGAGATGGTCTCTGCCATCGGAAAATGCTTGTAGTCCTGAAACTTCAATCTGTAAACATGCCCTGAATGATGAATCAGGCTTTCAACACTCCAAAGGCACACTAAACATGCACTCACTTGTTTTGTACCATTAACTTCAGTGCTGCTTCATTGTATAACAAACAGCCATACAAGTACGGGAGAGGGCAGATATTGATTCCTTCAAGTTAACCCTCAAACTCTGTTAGAGAAGCAGCTAAATGGCCCTGCACACGAATGAGTCGTGATTTCATTCTGTCTCTTTGATAGTTGTCTCTCAGTAAGCTGTTGCAGCACTTGCTTGGAAACATTTTTTTTTCTCCCATGAACAAGTGCTGCAGTATTGAACGTCTGATTGATGGGTAAAAAAATGAAACAGACTGGATAAGCACCATTTGGACTGACAGCCAGACTACATGGACCGAAACACGTACACGCATCATCACGTATAAACTTCTCGTCGGGTTTGTGGATTTAAAAAAAAACATTGCGTTATTTAATTCAGATTTTCACAAAAGTGCTGCAGAAAAAGACGCCGCAGTCAGCTGTTTGTGCTGTGCAATCAGACAAGCATACACTAGTAGATTTATCCATTTCCCCTCAACGCGTGGCAACATCCGTACAACGTGGCGCTCTCCGATGTATTAGCAGAGACCTGTAATCAATCTGTGCCGTGTTGTATTTTCTCCGAAGGTTTCGGCCGTGTTTGTAATGCTCGGAGACAACGGAAGAGAGGAGAATAAGAGGTGGAATTGAGAGGTGAAGGCAGATACAGAGAGGGAGTTTGAGAAATTCAATCATTTTTGTGCACAGTTGAAGTATTAAGGGTTTCAACATGACGGCGATAAGTCTACAGCGCATTAAATTTATCCAAAAACAGATTCCGCACTCCTGAGACTCAACGCAGTGGCTTTTAAAATTGATTGTTTTCAGCCAACTGAGTTGCTAAGTGGAATGGAATGTACAATTAAATGTTTGATTGTTTATGGTGCTGCCATTCATTTCGCTGGATGTCTCTCAACCCATTTACCGTGGTCCATCAATACACGTTTAAACACGCCGGATATGCTGTGCTGTTAATGTCACGGTTCTGGCGCGTTCGCTTTGCACTTGGACTGGTTCCCGGTAAAATCATTAATCAAAGCAGGACTGTCATCAACATCCCTGTGTGATTATCACACACTAGCGTAATTAATGTATTGATTGTAGACGCTGCCAAGCTTCTCCACAGTTTGTGTAAAGGAGTCACATTTTTGCCCCTCCCCTCTGCCCTGCCCCTGTTAATCCTCTTAATATATACCCCTGTTTTGCCCATTAATTAAACACATCCTCCTCTTCCCAAGCACAAGGGAACATTTGTCGATACACTTTGAATCGAACCCCTCAGCGCTGATGTGGAATCTGTCCTGGCTCTATGAGAGTGCCAATCAATGACACATCAACCAGCTTCTCAACTTGTCCGTCGCTGTTGCTCTGCATCTTAATCACTCAGCTGATATCTTTCTCTCAGGCATTTTCTTCCATCTGTTCTGACTGCCCTTAATATCTCTCTGCTCGATACGCATTGATCATATTTAAATTTCAAAGTTTTCGGTTGTGCATTTTAGACTTCATATCATTACTCAAACGACAGGAAACAGTTTGGAGTAAAAATTGGATGCTGAGACTGGAGGCTTTGTCTCATTTCATAGAGTTGTAATGACAAGTCGGCAGCTGTTATAACGTAGTTTACTGACATTTCTGAAGCAAACCGATTTGCAACTCAGCGTGAATCTCATTATCACGCATTTGCAAACTTGCATCACCTCATTGTGTAATTCATTTTGGCATTGGGATCACGGCAGTGTGCCACCTGTGATGAGTAAAAAAGGCTGTCGTCTCTGGAAAATCCCATGAAAGTCCATCTTCCCGACACCGTCTCATTCAAGCTCATTCATTTCTAATGAGGACATAAATCTCTAAAAATTGGTACCAAATATATAATTTCATTTTTTTTTCCATTTTGTCATTTTCTAAAATAGCTGGGCACTTTGGTGAGCGGACTAATGGAAAAGCTCCAGGAACAGCAGTGTTGGTCCGTAGGTCAGTCTAACCTGAAATATCTCAACAGCTATTGGACGGATTGCCAAGAAATTTCATACAAACATTCATGGTTCCCAGACAAGGTTATTATAGTAAACTAAACTAAAACTAGGTGTCAAAAAACGTTTTAGTTAACTGAAATAGAAATATAAACTAAACCTCAGAAAAAAGTGAAAACTAACAGAAACGATAACTTACAAAACTCAATATAACCAAATAAAAATAGACAGAAAATGTCTTCACTGTTTGTCAATTTGATTAAATTTGTCAATACAACATGATTAAAAAAATAATACTGAAATTGAAAATAACTGGAATAAACCAAATTAAAAATTAAAAATTAAATGAAATAAAAACTACTGAAAATCCAAAACTATAATATCCTCATGTTTTCCTCTGGTGCCGCCATGATGTGGTCGGAGTGAAATGTCTAGACAAATATTAGATGGATTGTCATGAAATCAAATTTGGTGAAGCCATTTATGTTTCCACAAACTGTATATAATTATGTGGTGATAGCCCGACTGTTCATCTAGCAGCATCATCAGCATTGTAGTTTCATTTTTAGCTTTGCTCTTTTCATGGGATTTATTGACAATAAGAAAATATAGAATATCGCCAGACTTATCCTTTAATATAGTATCTGATACTGAGTTCCCTGTGAGTTATTTGTCATATATATCAGGAAAAAATCTAACTCTGTTGTTGTCTCTCACCACCTGTTTTGCACACTTTCTATATTCATGGCCTCGTGTGTGTGTTATGTATATATTCAGCTGACTATCATACACATGAAAGTCTAATATCCATCATCCGGGGAAAATAAGTGAAGGTACGCTGAGGTTAAAAAAAGACACACAGGAGCCTCCCCAAGCAAATCAGAGGGTGAAACCTGATTAAGTCATTACAGTAATTATTCACTTTACCCCAACTAAACTAGCGAACATTGATATATTAATTAGACAAATAGCTGCACAACATTGAAACAGACTGACTGAATACATGTCAAGTGGAATTTATCTCCCCTCCTTATTTATTTATTTTGTCAATGCTTTCAAGTGACCGCTGGGATTCACAGCCTGATTCTTTGTGAAATGTGCTGCGCTTTGATCTACATCAAATGCAAACTAAACTTGGGGAGGGGAAAAAACCAAACAGTGTCTCGCGGCACAAGGAGGTACGCCAGGAAAAGGCTTCTGCCGCAGCCATTGTCGCTGCTGTGTTCATATGAAAAAGGACTTTTAGATTTTTCCTGATGCCGGATTCGGCCCGTGGTTGATTTATGGTGACGTTTCTGGGCAGAATTCCTGGTGCATAAACAACTGTGGAGAGTGCTGATCAGTGTAAATTGGTGTGTGAATGGGCACTGTGACCTTTGGAAAACTCCTCCCTGGGAAAGTAGAGGCTGTTCACTGATCTCGTTCTGTGTCCTCTTTTTTTTTTTTTTTTTTTTTTTTTTTTTTCTTCTCCCCAGTGCTTTCAGAAAAGTCCTGCCACAGCAGAAACGCTTCGCAGCACTGTCTTCTGAGTGACTGAATAATAGCAGAGAATCGGACTTCTCCAGGTCGTCTCCGAGCCTTTGTCTTTAAAGCAACATGACACGGGGCCTTGACACACTAAAAACACTGCTTAGAAATTTGACTCTGTACCTAAAAGAGGATGGTGAAAAGTGGCTCTGGCAGAAGGCGTCGGTGAATGATGGCCCTCATGCTCAGTCCCGAGCACTTAACGCTCGCTGTGAAAAGCTCCTCACAGTGAAGGCAGGCAATGAAAAAGCCGCCTTGAATGAATTTCTCTCAAGGTTCTGCAGCAAGATATGTCCTTTTGAAGGCATTGAGTTCATCACAGTGCTCTGCTGATTGCATTGTGACAGAAATCTCAAGACTGAAATTGCTCATCACATGATAAGAGAGTAGTATAACATTTACAGAGCTGTTGAAAAAACATTTTGGAGTATTAATATCATTGAGAAGTATCTTTTAAAATATCTTGTATTTCTTCGCTCCCGAGAGCTGTGCCGTACGTCAAATTCAATTCCTAACATCCACTAATCTCATGACATGTATCCTCCGCTACCTACAGTCCATCAGATAACTCCTGACATCCATTTGCTTCACTCGCGCCTGGAAGATGGTCTGAGCTGCTAACTAATGCCCCGAAGGGACAACATGCACCTGTAACCTGAGACTGCAGCAGGTGTTGGATGCCGAGCCCGCTTAAGGAGGCCAAGTGCCCATTTCCCCACAGTTAAGATTGACTGTGAGAATGGAGTATAATTCTAGCTTCAGGCACCACTTCTGGGCGGCTGCTTCCAAAAGCTTAGCTTCAAGATGCACTGCTGCTCTTCCATCCAAGTGGGATGCATGTCTTCGCCGTGCTCGCCTGCTAATTCTGTCTTCTTTTCATGTCGAGTGTGTGGCCTGTAGATGGTGAGTTATCCAGTGTGGCTGTAAATTATACGTTAAAGCAGTTTTGAGACACGCTGTTAACTTCCACAGTGCAATACAATTGAGCCTGCATAATCTTGGTTCTTTATTTAAGACGTTGTAAAGGGACAGCCCTTTATAACATTTAACTTTTGGGATGACTAACCCAGTTCTTCCAAGTTATTTCAACGCCTGCTGAGTATTTGGCAGCTCCTGCACCCTCAGTGCTGTGTTCGTCCCATTACACTTGTACAGAGGAGCTGTTGGTGGTTTCATAGATCCAGATGTGGTGACGAATGACCACACTGTCAAAAATCAGGAAGGGGTTCTGTAACTTCAGTGCTTTATATGTTACCTGGTGATTTGAATCACAACACAAAGTTAGACTGAGGGGTGCTGCTTAAAATATGGATGTGAAGACTGGCACACATCACGAATATACCTGTCTCAGTCAGTTACTGCTCAGTGCTGTGGGTGTGTACTTTGTGCCACTGGGTTACACCTGAACAAGAGTCGGAAGTTAACCTGGCTCTTATGCACAACCGCACATGTGCCCTACAGAAGCAGGATTTTAGATTCACTTCTGCTTGTGTTAATCCGTTCCTCTTTTAGAGTCGTTCAAAAAGAACGATCCATTTGCGAATCCAACATCCCGAGCTGAAATCGCAGATGGTGCTGAAAAGCTCCAGCTGGTTAACTGCATGTGTGGCTGCTGGCTGGAATTGAAGTGACATAACAAACTATTTTTAGTGCTCACCTACACAGATATTGCACCACATATTGCAGGATGTACAGTAAATAGTGTAGGCTTATATGTATATGCATAAAACTCAACAGGCAAACACAGAATATACTGATGTCTTCGCGATGATTGTGCTGTCATTGTATTAAAAGCAATAATTTCAGACTTTCAGCTGCCAAGAAAGTGGATTTATGATTAGTGACCAGTGCCACAAGTCACAAGCATAAGCAATTTAATATTGCTCTGTTGTTAGATTGTCATTGAAAGAAGCATATCAAAATCCAAAGAGATAATTTCAAAGCACAACAGGAGAGCTCTGGGGAAGGTGGAACGCAGAGCAAGTAATTTTGGAATAAGCGATCAGCTCATCTGGCTATTGGCAGACTGATTTATCTTAAGCTCAGGAGATTTGACTAAAGCAGTGACAGTGACAACGCAGGTGACACATATTAACACCTGTGCAGAATATTTTGCCGTGATCTCGGCTTGATAATGAATAAAAGTGACCTGCAAGGCCATTGTGCACTCTCACCTGAACGTCACACCCTGTCAGCAATACCTGCTCCGCATGATGACATGCTGTGCCTCGCAGGCAAAAGAGAAGTAAAGAAGATAAATGGAAAAAAAGGAAAATAGGCAGATAGGCAGATAGAGAAGCAGAGGCCTCTGTGGTCGGAACAAAATGTCTCAGCGTGCAGTGATGGAGGTGAAGAGAGGTCTTTACAAAGGGAGGGAGACGGTTTTAATAGCATCTTTGATGGACCAAACTCCCTGAACTGTTACAGCGGTTGAGAAGTAACTCATTGGACCGGACACATTTTTAAACTCGCAAATCATGGTCGGTTTCTGTTTTGATGCGTTCGAGGTTAATTGGGAATTGTAGTGAAAATGAAGTGGGTAAATTAATTACAATGTGTGTTATGATGGTAAAACAAATCATCAGAAGCTTTTCGTTCTTCTTCTGATAAAAGCCCATGCGTGGCTACATCATACATACAGATGGGGCAATAAATATATTAATGTTTCCACGCATGTTGGGCTCACATTGAGCTGGGATTGGTTTTAGTACCTCATCGCTGAGCTGCCTCCTTTTTACCTTGATTACAAAAGGAAGAAAGGGCGCATGATAGGTTGTAAGTCCCTCAACTTCTATTCATCCTGCCGCTGGATAATAAATTGGAACTCAAGAGGGGGTTATAAGGTGTTATGGGCTGAAAAAGACTGTGTGTCATGTAAGGGCCCGGCTTTGCAGCTTGTCATCAAAAAGAAAAAAAAAAAAGGAAAGAACATAAAATGGGAAATTGCTTGCATTACTTGAATGATAAAGCCTAGTACCTCTGTGCTCGAGTGTGTGTGATTTCTTGATGTTCTGCTCTGCTGAATGCACTTTTTCTTTTTATCAGCCAGCTTTATTTCACCTCCTGAAAGGGAAGCTTCTGCTGATGACAGAATAATGCAGATTTTGTGACAGTGACTTTTGTTAGACTTGTAACCTACTGAACAGCAAGTGGGTGAAGATGTTGCTGCCAAATGGGTTGGGAAGAAATACTGAAACACGTTCTTACTGTTTGTGAAGTGTGTGTCTCTCTAACCATGTATGTGCTTTTCCACAGTCATCCCCTGTTCACTACTTAATGCTTCTCTACACACATTGTTGAAAATGATCTTTGCATAACTCCAACTCAAGCCTGACCCAATTTTAATACTTGTAATTTTTGGGCCGCTTCAAGATGGGAACACAAAACCAACATATTTTAAATCTATATGGTGGACTTAGCAAACAACCTATTTACACATCCAGCCGATACTGAACAACATCATTATTCATTTGAGTCATTCACTCTCATTTTAGCTCTGTTTTTGGTCTCCTCCAACTCCCGATTTGGCTCTTTAGCACCAAATAGTAAACTCTGTCTTTCTTTCTTTTACTGCTTTTTCCTTTAAAACAGCAGCCTGGAAATGGCAGAGTGGTCAGAGTGAACCACAACAGTCATGTCGCAGGTCACAAAACCCAACCATGAGCTGAAAGACACTATAAGACTCCACAGAGCTGAGGGAAGTGTGTGTGTGTGTGTGTGTGTCTTTGTCAATACAAGTGACCGCTTTCACATTGCACATGTCATTTAATCCATTGTTATTATTAAAATTGATTATAGCAGCTTTAATGTTTAAGTAATTACTCCTTCTGTTTCACACAGTGAGCAACAGAGTGGAAATTTTTAAACCCTGGATTTCAATTACTTTTTTTCAACATATGTTTTCCTGCTGTATGAGAGCAGATGTTCACATTGTTGTTTCACTTGAGACATATATTCTCACATATTTCACTCAGCTGTTTGGAAGCTGAGTGTCAGCTCCGGATTATCAATTATTCCAGTCTTCCTTCCTCAATACTGTGAGCTATGTGTCTCCCTGTTCAGACTCAGCCAGGTTTTGCTGCCCTCTACTCTGCCCTCTTCTTCTACCTCATCTTCCTTTCTCTTCTTACCCTGCTGAGCACACACACACACACACACAAAAACATGCATACACTGCCACACACATACTTCACTATGGTGACAGATGACACTGAAGGCAGGGGGTCTACTCCTCAGGCAGACACTGGGGGGACCAACAGGAAGACTCACTCTTATATTAAAGACATACTGTAGCCTTGTCTATCCACAATATCTGGAGCCTTATCCTTACATTTAATATTTGGAAATTACTTTGCATTTCCAAATATTGTTATTATTATGCATTATTATTATATTTTTAATCACATTCTAAAGCTCGGGTACTACCAGCGGACCCTTTTATCTCATGTCAACGCTTGATTCATGGTTCTGATTATGCGGCTTGTAACATAGCGAGTAACAGGTGTCCTTGAATCTACCCCACTGAATCTGGAATTGATTTCTGATATCTGTCACTTCTTCCGTTGTTAAGACTCTTTATTTTAGTAAGTCTGTTTAATGTGACGTTAATGACAACTAAATACATCCCTGTATCTGTGTTTATTATGCAACCTTTTGCTACGAGTCAAGAGAAGCAGACTGTTTTAACCTCACTTCCTACATTACTTTATGCTGTTTACAAGGTTCATCGCTAGAAGGCAGATCAGCTCAATTAATGTGAATTATTAACGTTACAATACCCTCTGCTCACGACTGTTAAACCAAACTATAAAAGCAGGTGCTTTATGTTGGGGCCATATTTTTTCACAGTGAAAACTTTAGTTACACCAACACTAAGACTGTTTTCTGATTTGTTTCAATCTATAGGTACAAGCAGCACATAAACTCACTAACACCATTAACCAACCTGTGATGAAGTGTCAGCCATAGAAGCACAGGTATTTTACAGTCCTTCACTCTTCAGGGAAGTAAAGAAAACCAGAAGCTGTTTTTAATTGTTTGACTTGCAGAAGAAGGGGGTCACACAGTTATATTGGAAATAAATCGAAGATAAATAGTTAATAGTTAATAACAGGAGATGGATCCATTGACAGGGTTCATAAAAGAAGGACATATTTAACATATTTTCTACTGTATACCGGGTGGGACGGATTGGTATTTTCTCAGAACTGGAGGTGACACGACCCTCCAAAGAAAGCATGGTTACGCCCACGAGTCTCAGCCCTATAGCTTGTGCCAGCCTCTGCACCACTGCAGCACTCACCTGCTCGACTCTCCGTTAATGGACCGGGCGGCAGACAGAGCTCCAGCCCCTAACTGCTCTGCACTAAACTGTTTGACTTTCACTCAGCGTCCCAGGGCTGTCCATTTCAGGGATTCAGTCGGCAGCCTCCGTCTTTGTCTCTGTCTGAGCGCATTTAGGGGAAGCAAGGAAGACACTTCCATTGATACGGCCTGCTAGCACATCGCCATCCGTCAGGCAATTCTGTCACACATCAGTGCTTCCTCTCAGCGCTGTATGGCATTAAAGTGCATGGGCACACTCGTGCATATAGTCCGGGGCTGCAATGTGGACATCAACAGCGAAGGCTTGGACCAAAGTCAGATTGTCACTGTATTATAGACCAAGAAAAATGCTATAGGAAGATTTATTACATTACAAGTCTTAATGAACTATCAATTTATCACAGGGATAATGTGTTAACAAACAATTTCCAAACATTACTTACACGTCCAGAAGAAACAGAGCAACGCAGGCATCCGATTGGAGCTCTCTTTCTCACCACCTGTTGAATAAAGTCCAATATTAACTGGCGCCACTGTTTTGTCGGCCAACTCCTGAGAAAAACATCTGGCTCCCTGGCTTCCTGGATGTTCGACTGTGTTCACCAGCCGCTCAGTTACTCTGGCTCTCCACCATTTCACGCTGGGCAGGAAGCCTACAATCAGGCCGTGTGTGCACGAGAGCTCAGAGCGGCTGCCCACGGTTTAATATGCGAGCAGAATCCTGCACGGGTCCAGTTTTGCAAATCTCAAAACCGGAACTGACCCGTAACGGAGATTTGTCGCAATTTGCTGCAATTATCTCCAAGTCAAATCGGGACCCTCACCCAAATTTCTCCCACATATCCGACTTGACCTTTGACAATTTATAGTCCCCAATTTGGCCATTTATTTTTTTGGGCCTTTAATGTCTTTTATTTTGATGTGCAAGGTAGCAGACTAGTGATGTCCGATTATTTAGTCAAATGTGAATTCAAGGATCAAAGGTCATGTTGTAGGATTTCACAATTTAAAAAAATCCAGGCGGCTGATAGAGTTGATATTGGGTTGATTTGATAATATGAACTGATTTAGAAAATTTTCAATCTACTTGTTTTTACCTGCTGCTGCCTGCATGTAGTTCATATTTACAATTGCCCGTACTCATGAATTTATATAAATATACTTTTTACCCATTAAACAAATTTGCTCTGTGCTGTGAATTTTTAGGATTTTACTATTTTTTCTATCCTGATTCACCAAAGCAAAATGTGAAGTTTCTGCTGAAAACCCATTCAAAGCCGTCGTCCACTGATTCCACCACTGGCTGCCTCCATTTTTCATGACATGGGGAAGATTGAAACAGTAAATGCAGCAGATTCCCTGTGGATTAAAACCACCATCGAGCATCGCAATTATTACAAATCACTCAACACGCCCGAGCGAAATTAGTCCCATGTGAATAGGGCTTTTTGCCTCTTTCGATCTGTCTTTGTTATATATTTCATTTTTTTCTCGCGGTGCATTCTTTATCACAATAATATCTCAGTTTGGAACATGTTTTTGTGCCTCAGCACTGATGGCATCCTGCTCCTCTTTTGTCAGTGCTTGAAACAGTACATTCTAGGAATCGTTCCAGGACTTCAAACATTAATCTGTGACGATTTAATTTAAATAAATATGCGCTGACCTGCTCTTTACCGCCAGTTTTACACACCGGTGATTCAACCTATAACCAGCTCCTGAACGCTGTTAGATCTGTTGCAGCAGCTGGTGCTAGTTTTCCCAAGAACACTGTCTGATGCAAAGTAGCAGCTATTCAAAGGAAAATAGAAGAACAGACAAATAAAACAGGTGTCCATGCAGAAACTCTGATTTAATTAACAGACATTGCAGTTAAAAAGACATCAGCACTGGCCACAGTGTTAGATTTAAAGAAGCAATCTGGTAGGAAAAGAGACGCCTCATGAGCAAAACTGAAAACGAGATTGTAACCTGCTTTCCCAAATTTACTGACAGGTTTTCAAGACAAACAAGTCTATACAATAAAATTTTAAAGTTGTCTGATGCTGTTAAAGGTCATTTAATATGTAGTATTTTGTCTCTGTCCTGTGCAATCGCGTATGTCCACAACTTCGACTTTTCATGAGCTGAGATAAACGGCCTCCGATTCAGCTTTGTGACGATGCATTTTTCAAGACTGTCCTCACCAAGACGGATGACAGCATCAGTCGTTTCACCAAGTGCCCCAAAATAACATGTTTGTAATAAAGTGACAAAGGCCTCAAAGACAATAGTAATTAGCAACGGAGTGAAGTTATTATACAGCAGTAAAATTCATGTATGGAAGGGGGTCGGGGTGGATGGATGGAGGACGCTGTTGGTTCAAACAGTCAATGTTGGTTTCTTTAAATCATGATCACAATTGTTCACAAGCCTTGACTGCGTGTTTATTGATACAACTATGATGACAAAGCTCTTCTAACCTTAATGAAGCAGTCCTTTTAGCACAAACCACAATGACCATAGCAGAGTACTTATTTCAACCCAACCCACGAGCTTTTCCCGAATCCAACAAAGTCTGAAAAAGCAAACCTTAACCACATCATAAAACATATTTATTTCTGAGCTATGATGAACCATGATCTTCTCCTGCCGATCGGGGCATCAGAACAGAAAACGCTTCTATGAGAATTCAACAGTTCATGGACAAACAACATATTTTGCCAGACTTGTTGGATTTTTCTGCTGACCCAGTTGGTTTTTAAAAGGCTTATTAAGTAGTAGGAGAATTTTCTCAAACCATAAAATAACACTTAATCCTTCAGTTTATCTGAAAAACTCAAAAAGGCTGATACTTTCAATTATGCATTTTTTTTTTTTTAATCTATAGGTCGAATTTCATCTATGCGAGTAAATAAGGTTGTAATTATATGGTAAAAAAAAAAAAAAAAAAAGCTCACATCTTCAAATTGGTGAAAGTGCAAAACAAGCACGACCGGGACGAGTCATCGCCGCACATCCATCTGAAGAAGTGAGGATGTTGCAGAATACGACTTAAAGCATCCTCCTCCCGCTCTCCCATCAGTGTAGATCCAAAGTGCCGCCCCTCCCTGGGTGATCCTGGTTAGCCACTATCGCTGAGTTAATGGGCCTTATCCGTCTCTCCTCTTTTCCTTCAGCCGGCTCCATAGACCCTGCCCGCAACCATCCCTGCCGCCACAGCCCACTCCTCTGCCTGACCCAGTCGCACATATCCCCCCGGACACACTCCACTGGGCCCCCTGGCTCTATTCATTTCATGCCCTTCACTCCACAGGCCACAAATCTCTCTCTTTCATTCTTTTGCCATCTCTCCCTGTGTACACTATCTCGATCTGCTTGATGTGCTCTGTCCCATTTGCCGTACCTGTGATGTCAATTTCTGTCTGTCTGCGCTTTGTTTGTATCTCCTCCCTCTGCTCCTCCTTTCATATCAGTTCTTTTCTTCTTTCTTTCTTGTTCCCTCTGTTCCACTCTCTTTCATCCTTCATCGCTTCCTCCCTTCTTTCCTGCACAAACCCCCTATCTGTTTACACTTCCTCTTTCTTTTCCAAATCCCCCAATGTGCTTTATTGGCGCTGTGTGCAATTCACTGCCAACACATTTCTCATGGTTGAGGTGTAGCGCCACATTCAAATATAATATAGAATCTGTCATGCAGAAACATTACAGGACATAAATATTTATTCTCTACTCTTCGCTGCTGTTGCCTCCATCTTCATCTGTTCCTCTCCAGGACTCCCCCCACCTCCACACACCCACACGCTCTCTCTATTTTCTCCATAATTTCTTTGACTGCTCCAGTTCTAACCTGCGCTGGGTTAGGTCCAAGCCTGTGCCTGTGCTCACTCGGTGAGGAAAAGGCCCTTGTTTATCAAAGAAAAACACTTCTGAAAAATTGATCCACCATATCAAAGACCTCACCTCTTAATGAAAAACAAAATCCATTTCTGTGGTGCAAGACAGACCAAACGCCCGTAAAGCTGATATGTTTTTGGCAGTCCATGTGAGACTGCTAGAAACAGTACATTTAAGCAGACACTGCTCGGGGTGAAATGATGAAACACTGGGAGAATGCAATCATCCTTTTACCTGTATTATTTCACATATCTCTATAATTATCTCTTCTATTTCATCGTGGCCTTTGAGGGACAGCACCCCTCGCGGAGGATCTCAATGAAAATATAAATTATGTTCACAAACAATAAGACAGAATTGGTCTCCTTGATTACATTTGGCCACTTGCTTCATTTTTTTTTTCCCAGGGAAAAAAATACTTCATCTCTCAAACTAAACTAAAATTCACCATTGAGATAATTTGCTCATTAAGCCAGGAACCCACAAACAAAGCGACCTGAACAATTATAACACAGTCCCACCAGCAAAAGGCTTTGTGTAGCCGGCGTAATTAGAATGCTCACGCTTTATCTTGTTCTCTTTGTGTTAATGTTAAAGTAATTGCCTTTTTATGATTTACCTGTTCTTCGATCGTATCTGTTTTACTCAGAAAATCTCTCATTTCCCCCTCTAACTCTCAATTACTGCAGTTGTGACAACCATTCCACATGAATCCTCGACCTTTTGAGGTCACATAACTCTCTCTCTCTTTCTCTCTCTCTCTCTCGACCTTGCGCCACCTTTCAACCCGACATCTTATAAACACTAATTCTAAGTCAAGGTGTCTCACGCGTCCGATCAGCTGCTTGACACCGTTGTGCAGCCATGACGGGGTCGTGAGTGACAGGACGGCAATACCTGGTAGGAATAAAAACCAGTGAAGTAGGAAGCTGGTTTCCACAACGCCTGGAGCTCTGAATCAGCACAGGGACGGGCGAGACAGAGCATCAATCACCGGGCTAGTCTGTGTCAGCCTTTTCCTCCTTTCCATGTAGTTCTCTGCAGGATCAGTGCAGGTCCGACAAATGAATCAGTGGAGCGATAAAAGCTGAATGACAATAGGTTTTTAGGTCGTACAGGATGTTGGATTTTTAGGGAAAGACTGACTGTGCATGCTGCTTAGTTTGATAAGAAGTGGAAATATGATTTATGAGGACGCAGGTATACGTGTGTTCACAGGCATTGTGCACATGCTGGGTTTGACTGTTTATGCATGCTAATATATTTGTGATGTTTGCACACAAGGGAGACTGATTTCCTCTCCTGTAAATATGTGCTGCAGAGTTTAATTTTTTTCCACCCAGTATATACATTCAGGTCCCATCCATGTCAGCAGGATGTATGTGCGTGGGAACGGCAAGGTACGTGCGGTATTTGTCAATGTATGCGTGCACACGTGAGAGCGAGTGCATCTGGATTAAGGAGGTTTTTGCTCTGATGCATCCGTGTTCGCCTGGGCGTTTCTCTTCTACCTGTCCTTGTTACATGACTGCTGCCTGTAGCTGGCACCACCTACAAGCCTGCGGTAATTAAAGTGTTTGATCTCCTTTCCCTCCCTGCCGAGACACACATTTCCAGACCGGCAAACACTGCGCTATTGCCACCGTGATCAATGACTGAAGGAGAAGCGAGAGCCACAAACTGACAGTGCAGAGATTGAACAAGGGGGCGCGGGGACAGCGAGGGAGGGCGGCAGGGCGGAGAGGCTGGGGGAGTTAGTTAAGAGGAAGAGCGAATGGGACAAGGGTGAAGTGAAAGCTGATGAAATAAGTTGAGGAATGCACAGGCTTCCTGTTGGGCTGCACATTTGGGAAAACATCGGCATCTCATTATTTGTTGCCGCAATCTTCATATCACAAGAGGCTGCTTTTTCACAGCTGTTTCACACAACAAACAAGAGGATGAATTCTTCCTTTCTAACACGAACCAGGTGTCATGACAGAGAAAATCATATTTTGATTAAGGCAGCTCTTAAGCAGTAACATGCTAAAAGAAAATTAATGATAGATTGTAAAAAGAGCGACTTCCTGAAGTTTTGCAATTTTTATTTAAACTGCATTTTTCTGCAAAGGAAACACCACATGATTTGCAGGCAAAGCTTTAAGTCTAAAGCTTAGCAATCACATTCTGAAATAAAAAAAAAAGTTATGTGGTTTTATGTTACCCTTATGGGGCACAAAATTGATTTTTCTGAGCTATACTTACTGAGCCGCATCCACAAAGAGATGATCTAGTGACATTTATACAGTACACTCATGAGGCTCACATAAGCACACACACACACACACACACACACACACCTCACAAATGCAAACACGCAAATACTACATCCAGATGCTACACACACATCCTGTACTCAAATACACACCCAAACATGCGGGCGTAGAATAACAGCCAGGAGCGTCATGCAAGGAAAAAAGAAAAGAATGATTTCTGCAATTTGACAAATGTATATTAAAAGACTTTGAGAGGATTTTTTTTCAAACGTCATTAAATCAGTTTTTGCAGCTCAGTAATCTCCCACTTTATATTCGACTAAATACTGTGTATTTATTCAAAGATTTTCATGTCAGTTATTTGTGCTGTTATGGTTGTTGAAACTGACTTATTCAATCACTTCTACACTGCTGCCACTTTTCTTTAAGAGTTAAATCTTGTTTGCTTCACCCAAAATTTTAGGGTCATAAATTCACATAGAACGACTGCATCCAGAGTGCAAATTAATTTAGAGAGCATAAATAAAGCCACAGATGAAAGGAACCTGCCAACATGGTAATAGCTGCGTGTCTCTCACGCTGCGAGTCACATCTGGTCCTCCTCCCGCAGCTGGAGACGAGGAACGAAGTGCCTCGAAGCACAAAGTCCAATCGTAGTTTCAGAGGATGATTCGAAGGGGGCGGTTTAAGCCACAGGTGAAGAGAGAGAGATTGATTGTCAAGTACCGTCACATTAGCTGTTACCAGTTCTAAAGTGTTTGAAAGCTTTTGGTTTTTTTCTTTATCTCCAGATCTAGAAGTCCAAGCCTTTGCCATCCCAACCTAAATCCACGCTCAGGCTTACAGCAGCTTGCAACAGCTAGGAATCACTAGGAATTACTTTGGATGAGATTTTATGTTGCAAGGTCAGTTGTTGGATTGTAAAGTTTCAAACGTCTTTTCCAGAGAACATAGTTTGAGACAGAGTTGTTTAAACTATAACCATAATCTTTCCTGAACCTTAATCACCTGTCGTTGCCACATTAATAATAGATTTTATTTATGGAGCACCTCAAAGATCTTCAGACACTTTAAACACACTAAAGGCACAAGATCGCACTGGAGAATAAATCAAACATTAAAAGCAGTTCTTAAAAAAGGTGAATATTTGAATACTGAAAAACTTCTGGTCCATCTTCACTTTGATGAATAAAAGAAAACAAACTCGTTCAGCTCAAGTTGTCTTTACTTGAATATTTAAGTTTATCACAGCACAAGCCTGATGTCCGAGAGGAAATTGGTACAGCAGGTATACATGGACACGGTGACACCAAAAACTTAAAGTGGCATTAGTTTATACGGTATGTCATCCAGAACCCTCGCAGCAGCAGACAGGAGGAAGACACCGTGTGGACTTCAGGTCAAGTCCCTTCCTTTATCGGGGGGAGTGGGGGAACGTCAGCGAGGTCGCCATCTTATCGTTACCTCCAGACACCCAGAGTCTGCTGACACGAGTGTGCCGAGCGTGAAGGACAGCGAGGCCGTCTCAGGTCGACGAACCACGTCGATGCACAAATTCAACGTTGCTTCATAGCTTGAAATTTCTCCAAATATATATATCTTTTCATAACCTAAACCTATTTGTTCTTTTATTTTGCCTAAAACAACACAAACTCAGATTCTGAACTTGGTCTTGGGTGTCAAAGTCCTGGGCTTTGTACGCCCTCCCCCATCCAACCTGACCACCTCATGACTTGGACGTGCACAAATATGTCACAGTTCCTTCACTGGAAAACATTGACACATGATCCAAGCAGCAATCCATTTCCCATAAATTTTGGCAAAACAAATTAGTCACATATGATCATCATTCAAAGAAATCTCAGCTCAGTCATCCAATATCAATATCTGTCCGGGAATAGAGTTGGCTTGGAAAAATGTTCTCAAGGTGTTTTCAGAATGCTGGAAGCAGAAGAACACATACTGTACGTACACAGACAAACACGTACAGTATACGCTCAACCTCACCCTTAGTAATCCATCAAGGTTGAGCAGAGAGTCGGGTAAACACGTGAAGTTGGCCCTGGTTTCATCCCATGTGGCTGCGAAAAACCAAAGCGAGACCAACGCACTTAACTGCAGGTGAGCCGAGCAGACTGCATGTTGGCAGGCTCCGTCTCTGCAGCGCGCTGATGACGTTTGATGTATTTCTACCATCTTTTATTCCCTGGCACACACAACACACACATTGAAAACACACAGGACGCACAGAGGGCACAGGCAGACCTGCTCACAACCAAGTCATGTACCTTGCTTGTAGACTCCCTGACATCTGTCTTCTCTCTCACACACACACACACACACACACAGAGATACATACTTTCCTCCCACCTCTGCCCCCCATCCACCTCTCTCTCCTCTCTCCTCCAGCATCCAGCCAACCGGCCCTCCCAAGCCTCCATTCCCATTCTCCACAACTCTGTGGCTGGCTGACCTTGGAGCAGCGAGGACGGATCAGAGACAGACAGGCCGGGAGAAGGAGCCGCTATTCATCTTATGTCGGCGTGCCAGCCTGGCCAAACAAGCTCGGGGAAACAATCCCTAGCAAGGGAGAGCTGTGGGCATCAGCGGCCTGAGTGGCACGATCCGTCAAATTACCTGAGCTCTCTGGACGGCAGCCCGGCCCCGAATCGAGAGGCCGGCTGCAGGCTTACGGCTGCGAAAACACACACACACACACACCTTCACAGCAACATGGCATAGCAGGGTTTTCCATGACATTTATCTTTGGCAGCGTTGCTCCTCCTGATGTTGACCTCGTCTCACCCCAACATACCTTCTTGTTTCTTGCATTCAAAAATCTCATATTGTCTTTACACTTTTTTGGAGGGATGGAGAAGTTGAAGCTCTCTCATCCTTCTTCCCTTTTTTCCCCCTGCTTCTAAAAGCAACTAACCCCATCTTCTTCTGTCACTCCCCATTTTCTCCCCATCTTGTGGGATGCACCATCACAATCAGGGCTATTGTAGCCTTCTTTCTTCCTCCCGTTCTTCTCCCTCCCCCCTCCTCTGCCGTCTCCCGCCTCATTCCCACTTTGTGTTCTTATGCTTCCTCTTTAGGAAAAAAAAACCTGACACCTCTTCAGATCCACTGCAGTGTGTTTTTTTTTTTCTTACATGGTAATCAGTTTGCAAATCAGTGCAGTGTCAGGGAGAGTGTTGCCAAGTTGTTTGGATCACTCTGCCTTAATCTGCGAGACGGCGGAATCGTTGCGGACTGCGGAGCACGCTAGTCTGGAGTGGATTTATGTTTTAAGGGAGGCTCAGACGGCGGAGAAGAAAGAGATATTACATTTGAGAAATGAAGTTCTCTATAAAAATACCTCAAGCACCCGGGATGCGACAGAATAAAGAGGCTCAGAGCCATAATAGTGCTCTTTATGATTCATTGATGAATTATATATTTTAAAAAATGGTTGGATGGATAGGAATCCATTTACTGCTGTCCCATGCTGGCTGACATTTCTCAATTTTTCAAAATGGCAAAACTTCAAACTTTAGATTCAAAAGAAAAGGCCGGAACGAAAAAAAATAAACTGGTGACATTCTCAGCATTTCTAATTAAACATAATTACGTATGAAATCATTTGGTGTTGCTAATGCATTTTTTATAATTCTGTTGTAGCACCCACCAGAAGTAAATAGTCACTGGTAAATTGTCAGTAGCTTTGTTTTGTCTCGCCGT
This sequence comes from Holacanthus passer, assembly GCA_025331565.1. Lineage (NCBI taxonomy): Eukaryota > Metazoa > Chordata > Actinopteri > Pomacanthidae > Holacanthus > Holacanthus passer. The sequence goes on along the minus strand of JAFREQ010000122.1, from coordinate 747,423 downwards.
GATAGTCTACAGAAAAACAGCTAAAGGTCATAATGGTTTACAAGCGAAGAAGTCGATACTTTATCAGCCCTGCTAGAATAATGGAGAACATAAACCAGGAGGAGCAGGAAGTGAGTTTTTATACAAGTTCCCCTCAGGGACCTTATCTTACCACAAACTGTTTCTGGAGAGGATGAGAAAATGAAAAGGCTCTCTGAGCGTGGTGTTTTTTTCTTCCTCGTAGTGTTAGTCAGTGTTTCAGTTTTGGCCTTGACGGCTTCAGTGCAGGGGTTTAGAAACCTTTGGATGGAGGAGACCAGACTGGGGCACAGATTCAAAGAAGGGGGCCACTTTTGCTAAAAAAAAAACACAACGTTAAAGTTTTGTGACGATAATGAACTCTATAGGATCAATAATTACATTGTTTATTTAGTGTAATAAATGGATGCAGTCATTTGCAAACAAACTGTGTTTACTGACAGCAGTTTTACAAAGTGTTCCTGAGCCCATGTATTAATCTCCTTTCTACAATCATGTGTTTGACAAAGTGTTGAACCTCTCTCCATCCTCGCTTGTGAACGACTGAGTCTTTCCAGGATGAACCTTTCATACCCAATCATGATCCTATCACCTGTTACCAGTGAACCTGTTTTACCTGTGGAATGATCCAAACAGGTGTTTTTGGATCAGTCCACAACTTTCACAGTCTTTTGTTGCTCCTGTCCCAACTTGTTTGAAACATGTTGCTGCCATCAAATTCCGAATAAGCTGATATTTACATAAATCAATGAAGCTGATGAAGTCAAACATTAAATATATTGTCTTGTCGAAGGCCACACATTCCATCTAAATAAGAGCAAGACACCAAGACTGAAAGTGACACAAAAACAACAACAAACATTGTGTGCGTTTCATTGGTTTTGTGTCTCTTTATGGTCATTTTGTGTCTTTATGTGGTCAGTTGAATGACTGTCCAACAGTTCAGTTAACAGTCAGCTCATATAGAGGCTCTTCCCTGTAGCTGTTTATTAATCCATCCATGATACTAACAAGCCGACTGCTTATGACCTACTGACTCTAATGGGGGCATCCAGGAGTGACCCCAGACGACCCCTGTGACGTGTGATTGGCTGGAAGAGGAGCCGTCCAGGATGTGAAGTGAGCTATGGTGGATGGCCACTTGGAGGATAGGTGTGATGGCAGTGGATTAACAAGGTGAAACAACTAGAGCCAGGATTGGCGCCACTCCTCCGAGCGGGGGAACAGCTGGGTGTATCTGTTCTCCCCTTCCCAAAACTCTGTTCCTCTCCATTTAGCTCGTCACGCAGCGGCAAGCACAGACGGGATGTTTTTCGAGGGGAAGTTGCATTCGAGGCCCCCCCACCCCCACCCCCGCCCCAGCTGTGCCGTGCAGTAGCCGTTTGGCTCCGTGAATGCAATCGCCTTGGAAATGCCTGGTGTGGGTGGAGCATTTGGTTGCAACAGAGGACAGACACATCGTGCGCCCCCTCAGAGAGCCAGGAGCAGGGATGGATGTTTGGGGAACGGAGCCCGGGCTTGCTGATTTATGCTTTGGAGCGCCACTAGAGAGCTGAATCAGCAGGATGGGGAGGTGCCGTGTGTGTGTGTGTGTGTGTGTGTGTGTGTGTGTGTGTGTGTCTAATAAATAACTTCTCCTCAAGTCGGTGTCTTCACCCGATTTCCACCCACAGGACTGAAGAGGAATCTTTTGGAGGCCTTTTGTGAGGAGGCTGTGTGATCGGTTTTTGATGAGAGCCCTCCCCTCAGGACTTGGGATGACAAGACAGCTGTTCTAACAAGTTTATTGATCATTGTAATTGTCATCGAAGTGCTGAGTCATCACACACACACACACATAATGCACACAACAAAGCTTGGATTAAGCTACAGTAGCTGCTCAGGGAACAAACAGAAACACCTTCCTTGAAATCCCTCCGAGGTGACATGAAAAACAAATAATGCCGTGTTGTTATCATTAACGTGTTGCCTTCAAGAGGTGCTTAGAAAATCCCTCTAAGGCCTTCTCTTAGGGAATCAGTTCAGAATTACATAAGCGGATGTAAGGAATTTGGGAGGCGTATGCATATGAGAGCGCAAAAACCAGACAAGGGTTTTCTTAATTGAGGATGATTTTCCTCCAGTAGTAGCTTCAAATGCACTTTCCTCCTCTCCCATAATGCTTTGGTCTGGAGCATCCTTGGAGAGTCTGCACCACAAGAGATGAGATATGCAGATATTCAGCTGGCCACAAGTCAGCACATGTACTATTTACCAAAATATATTCATGAGTCTTCTTGTTGTTTACTGACCTATTTTCAGATAAAAGAATTTCCGTCTTTTTTTTTTTTTTTTTGCTTTAGCTGCTTTTGAGAGAAACTCCCCATCATGTTTTGTTTTCCTTTCTTTAATACTCATCCAGACTTTCTTGGCACTATCTGAATTGAACTGAAATGAAATTGCATTTTCACCAAAGGAAAATAACACAGGGCAGTTTATGTAACAGGGAAGGAAGCCGAAGAAGGAGTGGAGCGACTTGAGAGAGGGCCTTGCCAACAGCAGGGGAGGGCAGAGGGAGGAGGAGCGCCAGATCGATGGACGCTGCAACTCAAAGCTCATTTTTAAGTCCGGGAGGAAGTTATTTGTGCAAGAGCCGTGGCATTGGAGACCGCGGGGCAACAGACACACGTGCACATTTGCCTACAGATGTGACAGCGTCAGCAGGAAACATAGCTCTCCTGGGACTCCAAACGGCCCGCTAATATCCGTCCCCACTGTACCACCACACGAGACCTTACAAATCACCAGCCTCACAGCGCTCAAGTCGCCACGCTTTTGTCGAGCATATACACAGAGGCGGCTAATCGGAAACATCCATTATATGAGGGCAGGCTTGTTTCAGGCCACCGGCCATTCATGGTGATGGATGCGAATGAAGGCTGAGCGAGAGACAGAGAAAGACCTTTGGAGAGTGAGAACAGATTAAGGAATCTAAGGTATTACAGTATTACATGAAAATGCACTGATGCATGATCTCGGAGCAACGTACGCCCCGTGTATTAGTTTGTTACATAAATCCAGGACTAATTTGACAACTCAACTCTGGACACGCTTTCACAGTTTTATAATATGATCCTTCGCTCCAGGTACGATGCTTTACAATCGAGCGTTAACGTGCACCAATTGACAAAGCATCTCTTTGGGGTCGAGCAGATAAAAAGAACCTCATTATCTTTCTTTTTTTTTTTTTATCTTTCACGCTGATCTGCAAACAGTTACATTTATGCAGCGACATTAAACGACATCCACTTTAGTGTCTCAGTGCTCATTGGCTGGAAGGTGATGGAACGTGTGTGAAAGCCGGAATGACAAATCCATGCTGTGTGATTTTGTAGCACCGTTACATTGACTGGAGGCACACAGGGGAGCATATACAGCTCCATAGTGGAGTGTGAGCCAGTAAAACAATGACAAGCCCTATCTATCCACCCCAGGGTGGCTCCTCCGAAGTCTGCCGTATTAAACTGAGCCCTGAGATAAAGCGGCTTCTTGCACAGTTCAGCCACGGGGGGAGGTGCGCCCACTCTCCTTATGCATTCAAGTCGTGCTGCATATTGTTTGATATAATCAACGTGGACCAGAGGGTACTGCGCTGCTCTCAAACACATAGCCCTCCCAAGGGTAATATAAGTCTGAGTAACACTGACATGATTTATGCAGATTTCAACACATGGCCGACACATCCTCGTACGTAAACGACTGAACAGGTCGATCGCAAGTGACTCCAGAAATGACATATATGACTGTTCTCCAAAATGACATGTGTGGCCCTTGGAGAGTATATCAGCGACAGGTGTACTGGACCTTCATTGTACCGGACCTTTGTCATCATATTGTGAAATGGTCGCAGTTTGGTTTGGTTTAGGCACAAAATTACTTGGTTAGTTTAGTCAAAAATCATGGTCTGAGTTAAAATCGCTGATGTGTGTTGTTTGATGTAACTTGTGACACTAAGTATGTGACATAACAGTGGCCCCCTGGGTGAAGGTCTGGGCGTGTTTGACCCATCCATCCAGTCCGTCCTCCTCCATATGTGGACTTTCTCACACTATATACTACATCACCTGACTTTCACTGGATGTCGCCACTTAACATTTAGTCAAAGTCAACTTTATTGTCAATTCTGCCATATGTACAGGACATAGCCAATTCTCTTAGACCCCGGTGCAAACATGCAAAGCACAGTAGAAAAATTAAAAAGACTAAGAAACAAGCAATGCAATGGATAGTGCAAAAGTGTAGTAAAATACTGCCTGGTACAAGTAGATATTCACAGATGGCAAGTAGATATGTTATTACAGATGAGACAGTACAGTATATTTACAGATGTAAAAAGCAGTGCAATAATTTAAATGTAAATATGGGTCGTAATAACCTGCTTGCACTGTTTGTCTGGCGAGGACAGGCTTCATGCGAGGGGACACAATTTTATAGATAGAGATATTTAAAGCTGCATGTAAGAGTGTATAACAGGCAAATGCTGGTATGCGCGTACATGTATATATATATTCACAATCCAAGAGAGACTGTTGCTTGGGGGTATATTCAATTCTGCTGAGGCAAACTGTGTCAGAAGGCAGCCCAGTGGCTATGCTTCACCTCAGATGCATTACTTTACCCACACAAGTTGCCTCATATCCCAGTGCAGGCTGGAAATGGGAGCATACAATAGTTTTTGCAATACACTTGTACACTGTATACATTTCCACAGTTTGGCTGGGACTCAAGAAGCCTTAGAAAATGAAAAAAAGTTCCACATGTCTGAACCAAGATAAGACTTTACATACCAATGGGACTGCCAGAGTGTTGCAGGTTTCCAAAACACTGGACTTATTTTTCAGAAATAAGTCCGTCAAAACCTCAACAGAGCCCCCTCCTCCCTCCTCCGCCCCCGCCTCCCTCAGTTTGGCATACATGCATTGTGAGGATGAGGTAGAGCCTAAACTATTCCAGTAGACTGGAATCCTGTGTTGAGTATTTGACAGAAGGGGACTGGAAGATTTGATAGGTAATGTAAATCATGGAAAATGCCTCAGTGGAGAGGAGGGAGAGGGGGTGGAGCGGAGCGATTCTATCAGGAACCAAATCCTCTAAAATGCAGCTTTGAATAAGAATGAAATAGATAAAGCTTGGAGGAGCCATCATAGGAACTGTAATATTAGACAAACAGGAGATTTGCAATACTGTTTTTCTGAAATATCACAAGACATTATCAGTGCCTACTGGCTAATCTCACGCTTTTGCCTGAATTTGGAGGACAGCGCATTTGCTTTTCCTCTCCTTCAGCTAACAGGGCGTCTGTGCAGCGTGTGGGTGGAGTGTCAGGCCAGGGTAGGTGACTACAGGTCTTATCGGTGTTGAGAGCGGGGGTTAGAGAGGGGAGGCGGCGTTTAAAGACGCGGGAATCTGCTGCTCAACTTTCTGCAACTGTCAGGAGGTTAATTCCATGAAATATCTGTGGAGAGCCGCTCCCCTGATAAACCACATGTCATTCTCTATCAACTAACATTTTTTTCTCCGCTACAGCCGACACAGATTTCTACAGAGGCTTCGCACTAAAAACTGCTGTACACTATATTTGCAGAACTGCTATTGTATCAAAGCAATTGGCACCAGATTAGGAAAAAAACAACTACTTTAATTAACCAATCCAACTGAGCTCATCAATGTGTTGACCTGATTATTTCTCCTTCCAAACAAACAATCTCTTTTGATTAAATGTAATCATTGTGGTACAAGTGATTTTGGATCTGTTGTATCAATTAAATACCAATAACAAAAGAAGAGAAAAAAAATATGCAGCAGTATGAGAGAGCATCAGTATTCAGCTGCTCTCCCCCAGAGGGGATGGGTGGGTGGGAGGGAAGAGGAGCTCCTATCACTCCCCTCCACTAATTAAAACTAACGACTCCAGGTGCTGCACGGCGCCGGTCAAAGGAACGGCCGGGCGGCGTGTTTGTGTTGGTGGTTCGCCTTCATTACCACCTCCATCCATTCTCCTTAGGAGCCCACCACAGTATCGACTCGGGTTCCCGACGCACAATGTGCAATGCAAGAAAAAAGGGGCGATCTAAATGCAAATGGTACAGTGTGATGCATTATAGAGGGTGTGAGGAGCAGTGATACGGGCAGCAGGGAGAAGATCCTTTCTTTTAGTAGAGCTGGTGGAATCTCAATGATGGCCGTTGGTCAATAGCGGTATCGGGACTCTAAATGTTCTCCAAAAGCTCGGGAATGGGGGAGGTTGTTTCTCAGCAACTAAGGAGTCGATTAACATGTTCTCTCCTTGGCCTTTGAGCAAGACGGCGATCAATGGAAGAGAGTGAGAGAGCAACTGTGTCTATTCCCATCCCTGTCTTTTTAAATCACACCAGGTCTCGAGAGCCCTCAGGTCATCCCAGCAATCCTCTAACACACACACACACACACACTAACCAAAGGCTGCACTGCACAGATCTATAATTATGACAAATAGTTATCTTCTTGATACTGCCGGCAATATCACAAGTGTAAAATACAGCTGAATTAAATTCTGGAAAATGGATTTGAGTAAAAGGTAGTTTGAAGCGGATGATGGTCTTTTAGTTCGAGCAGAATCCCCACTGACAGCAGGTATCACATCCAGCTAACGTTTAAAATAATGTCTAGGAGAGAGATTTAAAATATGATTTTTGCACAGACTGTCTGTGCAACTTAAATTGTATCACTGCCTGCGAGACTTAGAGAGATTGCAGATTCTGCCATCAAAGTATTAAGCTTTACATAAATTTTGTTCTCGCATTTTGTAAATAAAATATGATCGCAAGTTTGCTTGTTTTTTAGCCCGAATGCACCATGAAACTGACTGGTGCACAAAGGATGGTGAGATACTGAGAGGTGTGAAGGATACACCGGCCATGTCCTCCAAACTCAGGCAAAAGAAGGCTGGATTTCTTGGACACGTTTCTTGTGCTTCATCCTTTGGGTTGAGACAAAATCATTGAGGAGAGCCTGCACATTCAAAACATGTTCTAGGTCAACAACTTGGACTGAAAATGGAAACTAGACAACAGAACCACATGCTGCATCCAAGACATTCAATATAACAACTTGATGATCTCATAGTAATCAGAGGCTGCTTTTATTGGAAGACATGGAAGTGTAAATAATAAATTATTATTGATGCCATTGTTTCCATTTGGCTGCTTCAGTTTCAGGGTCCCACTCGAATAAAACAGAGTCAACACCAGGACCTCCCCTAAGCAGAAAACAGCCGTCATGAACGTTATTATAAACACACTTTTTTTTTCTGCTATGACAAAATGTCAAAGTGTCTGCTGTGAAAAGGGGCCTATTGTCAGGCTTTGTCAGGTACACATTGCAGAGCAGAGCAGGAAATATACTCTGCATGCACCAACACACTCATTACTCAGGTGGTTGTAATCTGCATGATTAAAATGAATCTGCTCCCAGACTAAACCAATTAGAGCTGGACAACACACTCGGAAAAAACCCACAGAGGACAAAAAAGTGTCTCTATAAAATTTCTATAAAGATTTTTTTTTTTTTTAAACTGCAAGAAATTTTGACCCATTTTGACTTTGAAGGACGCACCCTCTGAATTTGGACTCTTTCAGTCGGAGGAGACTTGATCCCCCTGTTCTCATGGAAAATTAATGGAAGTGGTGTCTTGACACGTCTTGCCACGTTCAGTCCGGTCGAACCTGCGGCGTATGTTGTTTAATTTTCCTATCATGCCCTACCTGTCCACTAGACACCCTCAGTGAGTTCCACTGACACCTGACTGCCTCTGTGATTGACCACCTGCCTGCACAGCTGCTTCTCATTTGCTTATTAGCTCCCTGGTATATAGGGAAGGAGAGTTTCCCCACGCACTCTTGATAGATCATTGAAGTTGTGTGTCGGTTGAGTCATTCGTCTCTGCCTGTTGATAAGCCTGATTCTACATGAAGTGCCTCCGAACCCTTTGACCCTCATGTGCACCACGAGTGAACTCTTCCTCTTCCTCCTCCTCCCACATTATTTCCTCATGCGCGTTATCACACTCGATGAGGTAACTTCAATTTGAATGAAATCCAATAAACAAACTTGCCTGGAGTGGAACTGCTAAGCTATCAAGGATGAGACAACACAGGGATCATTGTGCTTGTTATGCCGACGGCATTCATTCTTGTTGTGTCATTAAAAATTCTCATTGAAGCTGTATTTGCCCTCAACAATGTTGATTTTCTTTTGATGACTTTTTTTTTTTTTTTCCTCTCTAGCATTTGAATATCTTGGACACATTAAAGACCAGGTCCTGGGTTCATTAAGTAGCTCAAATTAGTTTATTGGATGAAGCAGGGCTTGGGCTGAGCTCTCACTTCTCTGCCTCTGTTGTCGAGAACAGAGAAGTACTCATGATGTGTAGCAGTCTGCTACTGGCAGCCACTTGATTTCTAGAAAAACTCTCGACGGTACAGCGTTTAGTATCAGATTCGAGTAACCTTTTAACCTCTGAGTCTATAGTTTTTTTCATTTCACCAGGAACTTAAATGAAAGAGCATTTAAATGTATGTTATTTACTTGATTTCCAATAGAAACTAGAAATTTGTGTGGCCATGTAATTTTTGTGAATTGGCTCCTTTTATGATGTATAAAGCTGCAATATTTTATATGAGAACAATCAATTTTGCAACTCAAGTGCCAGTTGATAAAATGCAACGATGATTCATAAATGCTTTTAAACAGGATGTTCTAAGTAGAGCTTTTCTGGCAAAAGTCAAGCAGTGATGTTCACTGTTTCACCACAGCGGTGACCATCAATCACTTCAATTTAAAAACAGGAACATTTCACTGTTCCTATTTATGGATGGGTTGAAAGACAAATAATCAGGCCGAGATTTTTAAGATGATATTTAGATTCCACTTGAATGAACCATGTGAAAAGAGTGACAGCCACACTTACAAATGGCTGCTGTTAGATTATAATAAATGTTGAAGGATGTCAGTTGCAATCTTGCTCTCGAGTCTGCATGGCGGTTGTGATGACACGACAATACACAGAAGACGCTGCAATTTATAAAATGATCACCCGTTGTTAGGCCCTGATCATTTTGAAAACGATTGTCAAAATTGACTGATTGCAGTGAATTGTCTTTGTATGTCTTTGTATCTAGGCGTGAGTGTGTGTGTGTGTGTGTGTGTGTGTCTAAAATTGTGTCTGTGAATTTATTTAAATTTGAGTGAAGAGGTGACCTACAGATGTGTGAGAGCTTGTTCACTCTCCTCTTTTGTGTGAATGGCGTGCAGCCCCATGCAAGCTTTCAGACTATAGGGGGCGCTATTTAACAGGCTACATACTGACAGGGCCTGGTCTCCTCATACCTGATTTTTCATTAGCTTTTTAAAAAAATAAATAACAGAAAAAAACAAACAAACAAAAAAACATATATAAAAGCTCAACTTGAGTAGATGTCCTAACTAGTTTCCAACTTACTGAAGACAGGGGAATAAAAAGTATTTTAAAACATGGGGGAAAAAATAAACAATTAGGTTAAAACATGACATAAAAGGCTCAGACGTAAGATCATTTCTTTTTATATAAATTAAACGTTGCACACTCAAAACACACCCAACATCATCAGCATATATGAGAATCTGATTTCTCAAAGCGACCAAAAGGTTCATATAAAATACCTGTTTTTATTCTTCAACTTTTGAAGTATGATGAGTGCATAAAATCTAATGCACGGCTGTGATAATTAAAATGCTGCTTACATGTTAATGGATCTCATCAAAATTCATTATAACAGCTTATAATCCTGCATAAGTAATACTTTTATTTTTTGGTACTAACTGAGTTTAAGTACTTATTATACATTAAAGAAGAAAGGAAGAATGTTTTAAGGTAGAGTTACTACTTTTATTCAAGTAAAGGATCTGGCTATTACATCTAACACTAAATTGTACACGTTTTGAAAATAGTAAAGTAAAGTATGAAAGTAATTTAACTTATTTTTAACGTGAACAAAAGATGTAAAGTAAAAAATTGATGGACTGAGCTCATGCAAATGTTGAAAAACCAATGACCTCCCTTTCACTGTCAGCAAAAACCAGACGTGCACATACATTAACTCAGTGTCTGCAGCCTGCTTGTGTCTGATCATGGAGAAAGTTACAGGAGGTGTGATGTGGGTGGATGAAAATGACTGGAAAGATATGAAGCAGTAGACAGACTCCCTGTTGGTTTTATTTCCTTTTTTTCCCTCCCTGGTCAGTGACCTTGGATAAAAAAAAAAGCTGTGTGTGAGAAATTAAACCTTTAATCCTTTTCAGTGATTTGATCGCAGGTGAAGTCCAGAACCTCAGTGAGGAAACCTGGACATGAGATTTGTGCTTTTTAAAAAAACTTTATTGCAACACGCTAAAATAAGTGTTTATAATAATAACACATTTGATTTATATAACACTTTTCTTTACAAGGTTACAAAGTGCAGATAAAAACAGCACAGACAAAAGCCACACAGGAAGGGAACAGCAAATAAATAAGAATCAAATAAAAACAGCACAGGGATCATAAAACATAGGAGGATAAAATAAAGTTAAATATTGAATGATAGGAGTACAATGATAAAACCCAATAGCTTGTATTTAAGATTTCATAAACACCTTCCTATAAAAGAGGTCTGAGTGGATTTAAGAGATGCTAATGATGTAGGCTGATTTCAGTAGACAGAGTGTTTCACAGTCTGGGAGCTCAAACAGCAAAGGTCAGATCACCTTTGGTCACAGGCCGCGATCTGGAAAAGACCAGCAGAGCTGCATCCACCGATCTCAGAGGACACCCAGGCACATAGGGAGTCAATAAATCTCTTATCTAATTTGGATTGAGGCCATTTAAAGCTTTAAAAGTGTTCAATAAAATTTTAAAAATCAATACGGAATAAAACAGGCAGCCAGTGTGAGTTGGCGGGCACAGTTATGTAGGAGTAATGTCATCGTATTTCTTGTTGCCTGTTAAAATTTCAAACAGCAGCATTCTGCACAAATTGGAGTCATGAAGTGAGCTTTGATACCAGCATCAAGTGCATTACAGTAGTCTATGTGGGGGGAAATAAAAGCATGGTTAACTTTATGCAAATCAGTGGGAGACGGGGATGATCTGATTTTTGGAAATTTTCTTTAGCTGAAAGAAGCAAGACTGGAAACATTCAACAAACAACATGAGCCTCAGAACAGAGATCGACATCAAAGCTTTCTAGCAGCCTGCTTAATGTTTTTATTCAGCGAACCAAGTTTACTGTGAAGCAGGCTGCTGGGATGTGTTTGACCAAAGACTATGATCTCAGATTTATCATCATTCAGTTTTAAAAGGTTTCGGCACATCTAACTTTTTATATTACTGAGGAAGGCAAGGAAAATATTTAAACTGCTGGAGTTACTAGATTGAAGAGGACCATAAAGCTGTCAATCATCCACATCCCAGTAATGAGAAACACTGGTTCTGGATGATCTGGCTGAGGAGAGGCATGTGGATTGAGAACAACAGAGGACCAAGAATCGACCCTTGAGGGACACCACAGTTAAAATCCGTAACAGAGGAACTGGCATTTGTTATAACAACTGTTTTTTGTTGGTGCTTCTTTTTGAACATTTTTCATCTAATACAAGTACAGACACTGGCTACATCCACACTAATACGATTTTGTTTTAAAACATATAGCTTCACCCCCCTACATTGCTCTGGTGTTTTAGAACTCAATCCAGGTTTATCTAATTGCAAGTGTCGGTCACTAGGCCTATGAGAACTCAGTCCTTGGTATTTCTCTCAATTCAATTGTCTGTCTGAATTTTTGGGAGCAGAAGTTGAAGTTTCTGTTTCCAGTTTTCTTCCTGTTTTTGTTCAGCTATGTCTGCGTGCCGCTCAGTGTTGCCTCATCCCTCCGGAAGGTCCAGCCCATTCACATCAGCACTGGGGAAGTTTTTCTCCTCGTCATAGTGCTGCAACACTGGTGGAAATTCTCTGATCTATTTTTGATTGTGTGCCTGGCTGTCTGTTCAACAATATCACATCAGCTATGAACTTTTAAATTAAATTACTTTCCACAGACAGAACACATAATTCCACACATGGACAAGCTGCTGCTGCTGTTAGAGACCATCATTTTTATAATATATGAGAGCCATATGTATTGAGGCAGCGATTATTACTTGCAGATATTCACCTAAAAAATGTGACTTTTCCCAGAACAGAAGCTGGAGATTCCCACAGCAAAGGCCAAGACTGCGTGGGTCAATCTATCGCACGGCTGACTGAGCTGCACTTGTTTCAACCCAGGAAATCCTTCACTAAGGAGAGGGAGCCACTTTGGAATATCCATGTCAAACACTCTCTCTCTCTCTCTCTCTCTCTCTCTCACACACACACACACACACACACTTTTCTCTGTCTAAAACACAAGTGGTATTATGACAACCAAGAGCATCTGTTTGAGATCTTTAGTTCACTTACACTGTTACAACCAGTATTGTTGGTATCTTGATACGCCAGCATGAGAGCTTAAAATAGCTTTGCCTTCAGCAGTTAGTTAATAAAAAATCAATAGCAGGAATGTAACCATACCACACAAAACCCGTAATAATCTGCAAGAAAAAACCTGATCTGCTGATGATCACGTCTTGAAAAGCAAAGTTGCCAGTGAGCAACCCTCTTGCTGTTAAACCGACAGTCCATGCATGAAATAATTTTCATTTGATAATCCAGAGATGGATTTCAATCTTTGTCGCCCATTGCTTTGGTGAAAGCACCGTGGGAACTCCTAAAACACAATCATATTTCTTTTCTCTGGCTTTGAAATGATTTGCCAGGGTTCGGCGGTAGATATCACGCTCGCTGAGGTGGAATAGTGAAGCTACGTCTTTGAGTTAACTGATTATTTTCTCAACAGTCGTAGCTGCAATAACTAGCTGAGCAAGCAGAGGGCACACTGTCGATACTGGTGATCTCACAACCTAAGGACTTTCTTGTATTTTCCACGTTTCACACAGATACTGAAGGAGCGCCTCGGCTCTGTCGTATGAACGTACACGTGGAGCTAGATTTCCATTCATTTGCTTCCCAGCAGCGTTAGTATGAGATAATATGTTAAATCATGATGAGGATCTGCAGTACAGCACCGGCTCGGAAGCCGACTCCTTCTGCCTCGACGGTAAAATTCACTTCTATTTACTGCACCACAACTGCACTCCAGGAAACATGACGTGTATCACCTCCTGAGCACCAGAGGATATTTCAAGACAAAGTGGAAAAACCTATTAGACCATGTACAGTAACTGATGATAAATATTAATGCTTCATAAAATATATATGAATTGAATCATTATTGCGTAAAGTATTTCTCAGTGATAGAGAACAGAATAAAACAAATTGTGTATGAAAGTTATGGATGTTGGTTATTTGATAAATCTTGTGTCAACTTTTTTTGAAGTTATGTTAAATGTTGATGTGGTAAAACAGTGCAGTATGTGAAGAACTAGTAGTGAACAATAATTCCAGTTCAAAGATGTTAAATTGTCTTTTATCACTTGATATCTGAGTATGACTTATCACACATACTGTACAGGAAGATATTTAACATGTGCCCAGATGATCTCATTAATAAAATCCAAACATTTTTGTAGTTCAAATTTATTTATTCAGCATCAAATATGAACTTGTCAGACTTAATTTGAATGGAGAGACAGTCACATCTGGATTATTTCTTGAAACAAATTTACATATCTTTGAGCTTACAAAAAGACTTACAGGGTGAAAGTATTAAAACATATAAAATAAATACAAAGAGTAGCTCATCATTTTTTGTTCCAGTGCTCTATGAATCAAAGCTAAAAAAAAAAAAACGTTACAACACAGTGTGGCACAGGCAATGCATTGGAGAAAAGAGTCAAGAAAAGGTCATTTCTCAGGGTAAGCTAAAGAGCGTAATAAATTATTTCATTTCGTGGCTGTTGCGGGATTCCTCAGAACCTGCAGCAGAAACCGCAGCCCTTGTTGCCCCTGCAGCAGTTGCAGCACCAGCGGCACAGGGAGAGGTGGCTCTGACGCTTCTGCCTGACGTGGTTTGGCATCTGTGAGATAGACAAAGAGACATGAGCATGGCGTTCATCTCCAGCGTTTCATCCTCTCCTTGTGTGGAGAGAGCACCAGGGTACTCCATGGGGAAAACACATCCACTTAAATTTTAATTTGCTCGGGGTAATTGGCTTAATTCATTCAGTCAATTGAACATACCATCCACGATTCCATTGACATTTCTTGATGTGCCGCAACTGGAGTGTCATTGCTCCCTGCCTCCTCCAGCTCTTGCACCTGTTAATGAATTATGCACATTTAGGAGCCACATCTTAGCATCCTGACAAAAACATTTATAGCTAATAAGCAAATGAAGTGAGTTTAAGTCAAATTCTTACCCCGCTGAATGGGACAGCAGAGCTCTCCAGAATGCAAATAAAGGCGAGCACGAGTGTCACTGCAACTGCAATGCTGAATGCCTTCATTTTAGCGAGGGTTTCAACGGGTTAGTTATCAAATCCTTTGAAGATTAGAGTTGATAAGTCTTTTTTCTCATGGGTGTCAAGGCCACCGAAGAGCACCACAATATCTTCAATTTATTCGTCAGCCCCGGTGATGGATGGTGATCGTCTGGGCAAGTGGATTTCTTCGGATCTTTTTGTCACCCTTGCCGGCAGAGTCCTTCTCCTGTCTGACGGTTGAGTATGCAGAGCGTTGTGGTATTTATACACGCTTGGCCTCAGTGTTGCCTCATCGCTCCGGCAGGCCCAGCCCATTCACGGCAGCGGTTACCTCACTCCACCGGGGAAGTTTTGACCTCCTAATTTTCTCCTGTGCTGCAACACTGGTGGAAATTCTCTGATCTATTTTTGATCGTGGGCCTGACTGTCTGTCCAATAATATCAAATCAGCTATGAACTTTTAAATTAAATTACTTTCCGCAGACAGAACACATAATTCCACACATGAACAAGCTGCTGCTGCTGAAGAACATCATTTTTATAATATATGAGAGCCATATGTATTCTGTATTGAGGCAGTGGTACTTGCAGAGATTCATCTAAAATAATGTGACTTTTCCCAGAACAAACTGGAAGCTGGAGATTCCCACAGCAAAGGCCAAGACTGTGTGGGTCAATCTATCGCACGGCTGACTGAGCTGCACTTGTTTCGACCCAGGAAATCCTTCACTAAGGAGAGGGAGCCACTTTGGAATATCCATTGCTCAGTCTAAAGGATGTAATTACAACCTCTCAAATGGAATAATTAGCCCCTCATTTTCAACACATTCAGTTTTTGCATAATACACAGGAACCTGCAGTTGAACCAAATTAAATCCCTTTGAGAGCAGCCGAATAGTAGCCAGGATTAAAAACCTCTATTTGAGAGTCAAGGTGTTTCAATATGCATTAGATAAAGATGAATATAATGTAATCTGATGAGGTTTTATTATGTCTGGACAGTGAAGAATTGTATTGGTATCTTACCCTGCAACCAGTCAAATCTATTGGATATCATTATATATATCTTTATAACATTTTATACCTTGTAATTTTATGTTATTCTATAAGACTAATATATTAAAATACAGACATGATAGCTGCTTGTTTCATTAAAATATCTTTTCCTGCCACACAGCGTGTTAACAACTGCTGACGGGTTCATAAATATTTTAAACAGTGTGAAATTAAAACCGCACGGATTTAATGACAGTGACATAATGACAATAATCCAGACTGTTAACAATTGCATAGAAAAACCGCAACTCTAAAAATGTAAGAATTATTTTTTCCCCCCTTATCACTGAAGCGGCGATAAACACTTTAAGATTAATTAACCTGTCAGTGTAAGGAAACTATTCCACAACAACATCAGGCTGTGAATAAATACAAAAATCAATAATGGTGGAAATGAAATAACAAAAAAGCAAAATAAAGGTACAAACTGATAAACGGTGGACTGAGCACGCTGATAAAATCGGGGGCTATTTGAATTCTCATTATTCCTTCAAAGTCTTTCCAAATTGCCCGTGCTGACTCAATTAGTGGAACAACATGCCGCGGGACCCCTGCGTCAGTCTGTCTCGTTCACTGATAACCCTGCTGGCCCACATGCTTGCTTTGGGTGACCACAACATCAGAGTCAACAAATACAACCACGAATGGCTCCACATCTGCTGGAATCTGCCCATACTTTTCTAAAAATGCAGGGAGAGCATCACATTATCTTGTATCTTGTAATAAAGTTGTGTGCATGTGCTTTTGTACGACCGAGGGACGTGAACCAGCACATTATGTCCACTCATGACGAACGCGTCATTTCGTTTGTCGTGTCTCACTGAGCATGACTCAGCTCATGAGAAATCAGAACATGACACTGGTTGACTGAGATAAAAAAAAAATATGATATCCAGGTTCACTGTGAGTGTGTGAGAGTGCATATGAGAGAAAGAGACATGCAAAGGAGTTTTTAAAAGAAAAAAAAAGAGCTTATAGATCTGGGTTTTCTAATCGTGCATGTCGTGTCTGCTGAGCGTGCGTGTCTCCTGACAGCCACCGAGGCTATCAGCAGGAATCTTCTGGCCAAACAAAGCCAGGCACCAGCACGGCGGACAGATTCACCTCTGCAGGCGCCACTCTACCCGTTTCTCCCGGTTGAGGGCATTGCCCCCATTTGTCCCTGTTTCATCATCGTCCTCTGTCCCTGTCCACTTCTCACCCCCTTTACCCCCTCCTCCTCCTCCTCTCTGTCCATCTTGTCTGCTAACAAAACCCACCACACACACAACAGTCCTCGCCCCCGAAACACTGTCCCCTGACACCTCCAGACTGCCGCCCCGAGTGTTTACATACGTCCTCAAAACTGGGACACAGAAGAACCCCGTGTTGGAACATCATAAACACGTCAATTCGTAAATAAACACGAGAACGTTTAATAGTAACGACCTCCAATCGTCACAGCGTTAAATAAATGCAATGTCATTTTTCAGACTCAGGGGGCAGTGTGGAGCTCAGGTTAATGAGTTTCTCAACTTTTGGGACTGTGGGGAATTTCCCACTTTGTGTGGAATTGGATGCCTGTTACAATATATTACTGGTACAGGTTCAATTTCAATGACATAATAAGCAAAATTCCCATAAAATGATAAGAAGATTAAACTATATTTATATGGTACCTTTTCAAAAAAAAGAATGTAGCTCAAAGTGTTTTACAATAAAGAGAGTCAAGAACAACACAAACAATAAATCACCAAAATTACATTGGTTAATAGTTACAAAATAAATAAAAGGTTAAGGCACTCACCATGAACCACAATGTTCCTGGTTCAAATCACACATGGGACCCTTGTGTCTCTGTTTCCTGTCATCTCTC
Organism: Holacanthus passer; assembly: GCA_025331565.1. Lineage (NCBI taxonomy): Eukaryota > Metazoa > Chordata > Actinopteri > Pomacanthidae > Holacanthus > Holacanthus passer. The sequence goes on along the minus strand of JAFREQ010000122.1, from coordinate 729,941 downwards.
CACTGTCTAAATCTCTTTAGAAAATATCCCCAAAAATCCTAAACACAGATACAAAATCAAGAAAACATCACCGAGCAAACTGTTAGTTTAAAGCTATGAAATGTTTTGACTGTCGCTGAGAGAAGCTCATTGAGTTGCAGCATAATATGGGAACAGTATATCACAAAAAATGGAAGAAAAAAAATCGAAACAGAAAACTGAGAGAGACTGAGGAACAAAATCAGTTTACATAGTTTTATATAATCAGAACATCTTTAAAACAAACAGATACAGGAAGCTGATTTGTTTTAGTCGGAGGATCTTTATTTTAATAAGATTTTAAGGACGACCAGGAAACAGCGCATTAAACAGTCGTCGGCTTGAGGCGACATAAAGTATAAATCAGCTTTTAAGCATCGTTCTGCCTTCTGTTATTTCGGAGTGGAAAGACAGATGTTTTGTTCATATTCTTGATGTATGATCTGTAGCTGAAACACAAGTCTAATACACCTTTTGCAATATGGTAATGCCTTGGATACATATGAGCACACCTGGACCTGGACCTGGACCTGGTCCTGGTCCTGGTCATGTGATGCTGCAGGATCCAAGGCCATGGATCCTTTAATCCAGTGTTTCTCCTTTTGATTTGAGCAGCTTAACATGAGGTTTTTACCTCTGGAAAAGTTGTTCAATCATCACGGTATATTGCCACAAAGCTGTCTTGACCTTTTTGTTTAGTGTTAATCTGGTTGTTGTTCAGGGCATCAACCATTTATTATACTGAACAGGCCTCACTGAGAGAATTTAATTAGAGACTTCTGTTATAGCATCTAACATCTGATCCTCTCTTCTAATGTTCCTGTTTGTGGTCAGAAGGTCTTAAATAATACACAATAATGATTAGAAAAAAAGTGACACTTGAGGTGTTTCTCCCCTGCGATGTTATATTAAACATTAGTTTGAGAAACTGCACTCCCCACGGTTTCTTTTCTGTGGAGTCAAACAGGTTTCAACATATGCAAACAATTTCCCTGTCAGTTTGATCAAAACACTGTAGAAAATATGGCTCGAGAAAAGCAAAAAAAAAAAATCCCCCCCGTCTCCTGACAGCTGCAGAATACATACATTTGTGCTGATACTACTATTATGAGCGAGACAGGAGCCGTGTAGTCGCTGTGTAGTTATTAATGTAGGCCCAAGAAAAATGAGAGCCAGTGCTGTATACAAGGTATGAGGAGCATTGTATGTCAGATGGAATAAGACTCTTTCTGTCAGCCATTTTCGACAAATAACAACCTCAGAGAGGGAGAAAGGAAATGTGAAACAGGCCGAGGCGGCGGACAATACACGCTCCTGACGGCGTGCTCCTGTAGCTCAAAAAGCACAAAGGTAAGACTGGCCTGCAGGACATGAAGCTGTAGCTTTCCAGCAGAGTGCGTTGGTCAGCATGAGTTCAATGAAAATCACTCAACCGTGCGCTTTGGTAGATGTGCTTAAACACAAATTAAAAAAGGACATTTCCAATTCACGTAAAGGATTTGACAGCAGGCGGCTCTGTCCTACCCTCCAGGCAAACGTGGGAACAGACATTTGCTCAGTACTGACCAGACATAAACCACTGTTTCAAATCCATTAACTATAATTTTGGCAGTAACAAGTTATTGCTCAAAGCGGAACACATCCGTCTTCCAATTAATACCAGTACATCAATTAATTGTAAGTGAATTATCTGCACCGAGAGGTAAAAGTGACACTGCTCACACACCCTTCATATTTCATTTGTTAGAGGAGAAACCCACATGTCAGCATGTCGTCTTACATTTCCTTTGCAAACTGACTGTATTTCGGCTCAGCGGGGTTTTCTTCAGAGAGCCTTTACAGATTGGGAGTGAGACAGACAGACAGACAGACAGTCAGACAGACAGACAGACAGACAGAGTACGTATGTCCCAATCAGAGAGGTACGTGGGATCAGAGATCAGCCACTTCAAACAGAGACAGGGACACACAGACGCCTGCCTGGCTCGCTGTGTGTGTTTGAATGGCAGCTGACAAAACCTGGAGACACTGGAGGGGGGGGGCGGCAAGACAGAACCGAAGCAAAATTAACACACAGCGTCAGTCTAATGAATACTGATAGATAATGAGTCGTTAAGCTATAAATAGTCTTACTGTTTGGACATGTACAGCATCCCGGTCTGCGCTTAGAAGATTATCCGAATCATGGCTGCTCGCTCTTTAAGAAACAGCAGAATGATGCTTAAATGTCTTGATCTCCAGTGTCAAACTCAATCTCACAGAGGGCTTAGATGCGCCTTTTATCCACCATTGATCTTTCTCACCCAAGGTGCCCTCTGTGTGTTCCACATACTCACTGGTTTTAATTTTACCAGTGTGTTGATCGATCGATTGTATGAACTTAAGGAGTACTTTCTCAAGGTTGCATAATTTTTCTTAACAGAGGATGTCTGTTATGTCTGCAGCCAGAAATGCATTAAAACAGGAATATTAGAGCTTTTGTCATTGTGCAAATGTTCAAAAACTCAGAACCCAAGATTTGTGGCCGTTTGAATATATCACGTTGCTGTAGAGCCATCTATAGGTGAAAACCCCATTATTCTCTTCCTGGATGCTTCAGAGGAGATGAGTAAAGTTTAAGTATGGCAGATCAACTCAAAAAGGCCACACCCATAGAAAATTCTGGTTTTGTTTGTAGGAATTTCTCAGCTCATTTTAAAGGCCTTATTTTCTCAATCAGTCCTTCATGAACACATTTTGCCAAAGTTAGAACAGTTCGGGTTGTTTTGACAGATTTCTGCATTTGAATCCAACTCTGAAACTTTGATTGATGCAAATTTAGCCCCAAACATCTGAGGTAGAGAAATGCCTCCAATTTGAAGCATTCAGGGGCTTTAAATAATTTTATCTAGCAAATTTAGTAAAGATTGAATGAAATGTGTAGCAGACAATGTGTTTAGGAGCAAACAGGTGTGCACTACTGAAAAATTCAAGTAAATCTGAGAAATACAGCAAAATAACAGTTCAGGAGCCAAAACGTAAACTGAAATTTCACTTACATCCATGATAGTGTTTAAGATTTGTTGACCGACACGGACAAACACAAGGGCCTGAAAACAAACTTAACAAATCAATGAATCATGGATGTTTGCATATACCCAAAATCTGCAGGACAATAAACCACAACCAAAGTCCATAAAAGTTATTAGCTAGTGAAAGTTTTATTTTTCACCATTTTACTTAGAAAAGATGTCTTACAATCTAACCTGAGAACAGTGAGGCTGCTACAGAGAGAAAAGGAGTATTTTCCTCCTTTCTTTTGCCATTTCAAAAAAGAAACGCGGAAAAAAAAAGAATTAGCCACGAGTGACCTTTCATTTGTGAACATCCGTCATCCAAAGCATTATTCACGTCTTCACATTCACATTTTCTGCTCTCCTCTCACTGAGGTGTAAAAAAACTCTACTGCAAAACATCTATCATTCAACTTTGGCTAGAAGCCTCGTTTGATAGATCAGACACTTGCACTATCAGGTTTGAATCTAGCAGTAGTAGCAGAACAGCACTTCCAAAGCACAAGCTGTTAACTTGCACAGTCTGAGATATTAAAATGTGATAGTCTGCCTGATTTTGCCAGGGGTCTGAGTGTTGGTTTTGCTTTGCTGGATCCTGAGCTGTTGACACAGGGAGAAGCAATCCTGCTCTAATAAGTGGCTCTGAAGCTTGAGATTTCTCTTCCACTTTCACTCACATCGCCCAAAGCGGAACAAAAAATACATCATGTATATTCATTCACAAAATCATCAACAATGTTAATATTGGCTTTTGCTGTTTGTACAACCAATTACAGTTTACTTATTGTTCGCCTGAGTGGGTGGAGAAATATGGGAGATAATTTCCAAGTTTCCCCACTTTCCAACTATTCTGTCTTTTCACGGAGAGCGAGTTGGGCTCAACCAAGAAGTGCAACACAGAATTTCTGTGTACTCCTTTTCCATAGTGAGCAGAGAGTCTTTGAGTACTGCTCTCCAGGGTGCCTCCCCCCCTTGTGCGTTGAGCTCCATTTGAAGTGTTGCAATACCAAAATAGAGCAAACAGCTTGAAATGAAACATGTGGGGATTATTCTTACACGTATTGAGACACCGGTAAATCACACATGAACAAAAAGATGAAAATAAAACCCACAGTACCTATATATAGTTTGGCAAAAGCTGGAATTTGCACCGCTCTCCTCTCCTGTCCACAATCAGAGCGCTGGGTCTGTCAATCGTCTACACATTCCACACTTTTACATTTCAATTTGTAATTAAATAGCATTTGAACAGTTGGTTCTTTACAATTGATTCTGTTGACTTTTGAGTTATTTTCCTGGTCAAGCAAATGCCCAACAATTCAAGTATACCACTTCTTTTTTTTTTCCAAATGAAGCTCCAAGATTGCACACACCATGACAAAGGGCCAGCATAAAGTTAATGAGTTATTGATTGTTTACTCCCAGAGATAATCTGCTCTAACATTCTGTAACATCTGTATTAAAACATGAGAAGTCATATTTACATAAACCAGCTCAGAAGCACAGGCCAGCACAGCTCCTTGTTTGTCTTTGGGTCTAGGTAAGCTATGTGTGTCAAATTATTTCGGTCTGTAGAATCATAATGTTTTGCATACTTTGATGTTTTCTCACTTAAAATTCAATCTGCTTCTCTGGGGTGCATGAGCTTCAATGTAACTGGTCTCCATCAAGGCTTCTGTCAGCAAGCGGACTAATAAATTAAAGCAGCTAAAAACAACATATTAATACAGAACTCAAAAACACAAACAGAATAAAAGCATGAACTAAGTCAAAATTAATAATTTGGGGGAAAATACACTGATGGGGAACAAAATTAAATGACAACATTATAGTCCATGAGCGAGGCTACATAAATACAAAACAAGGGAGGAGTTCAGAAGAGCTTCTCTTTCATAGCTAGTGCTAGTAAAGCACTCTGATGGTCGTGAGTGGGCATCTTTTCTTGGAGCACATTTCTACTGAGTTGTAACAGGTGGTTATCTCAATAGGATTGGAACAGTCAAGTACAGCCACAATCGGCCGGTGAAGGGATCGCGACCTGGAAACCCAAGGGAGGATGCATTCACTGAAAAGAAAGTGATTCTTCGCAAGTCCTTTTTGTTCGTCATGTCGCCTTCTTTTCCACCCTGTCAGTTGTATGTCTGGGTGGTGGTGCCCCTCCCTGTTCTTTTTGTCTCCGCTTCACTGCGGTGGTGTCTCTCCGACCATCTCGATGCCGTGCTGCTGGAGCTGCGCTCGGAGCAGAGCATTCTCATTCTTCAGCTCTTCAATCTTAAGAACAAAGGACAAAAAAAAATCTCATTATCAACATCTTCATCCCTGTGACAGCTTAATATAGCTCCAAGTTTACAGACCAAACTTTTTCGTTTGAAGACGGAGTGAGCTGGCTGTGTGTAATGTATACACAGGGCTATTCAATCCCTGGGATTAGAGTAGTATGTGCAGCCCCTTTCAAGGACACCCCTGTCCACAACCAACTGGATTATCAAATCTTGAGGTATGTCATCTACGCTACATTTCCCTTGGGTGAATCCCGAATTCCCTGCCTCCCCACTGAGGGACTGAGGAAGGGATATTGAGCTTTGAGCATCAGAATACGAATATATTGCTGAGTGCCTTGCAGGCCTGGGATTCAATGGGGAAATGTGGCAGCTTTAGAGCTGCAAGATTTCACAATACTTGAGTGCATTAGCATGCAGTTAGCTTTCACACAACCCCTGTGTATATGATTCCCATAGTCTCTCAAAGCACTGATTTCAGGTAACACTTCTCATTGTATGAGCGCAAGCTCTTTGATCCTCTTTGTCAAGCCGTGGTGATCAGCTATACAGGCTGATGCCTCAGGGGGTTTGTTTTGGAGAAATGAAGATGCATATGGGGCAAGGTGGATTTCATGCTTCTGAGACTTAAGTGAAAGGATGTTGCAATGCACTCCGACGCAAAGTAATCTATTCAATGCAGTGGCAATCTTCATAGGCACATATGCAGCCCACGATGGCCGCCTTATTATACATGCCTTTATTTATCTGCTACACCCAACCACCTCAAAGCAAGATTCAGACATTATCATTCATAGACCTTCTTTGACAATTATTGAAGTCCTGGAAACTCCACTTGATGCTAATATTTGTAGGCTAGAGCAAAGACTGATATTCATACCTGCTGTCTGCACAACTCATTGTCCATTTGTATCCTCTCCACTTCCTTCAGACTCTCCTGCAGCCGCTGGTTGCTTTGCCTCAGCTCTCGGATGTAGTCACAAGCTTTAGACAGGATGCCTCCTTTGCTCTAGAAGGACAGAGACGTCATCAAAGAGTTAAATGGTTTAAAAGAGAAGCGTCAGTAGAAAGTTACTGGCAGTGCAGAGACAAGTAAGACTGCTTACTGCTCCAGTCTTGGTGCTGTCCATACTGCAGTCTGGGATGATCTTGGAGAGCGTGACAATCCAGTTGTTGATCTTGTCTCTTCGCCGCCTCTCAACTGAAGGAATGTTATGAACATATTAAATAAAATTAAATAGAAACAAGTTAAAAAATACATAAACGTGAACAGCAGAGTTATGTTTTTAAGGTAAGAGATCAGAGGTTATTTTAGATTAAAAGAATCAGGTCTTCATTTCCTAAATCATGTTATTTCAGTAGTTACACTGTAGGGATCAAATACTGACCAACTTTGAAAGCTCAACAGCAGTCTCTAGTGGCCAGTCCATAAACATATTGTTATCTATTCTTAAAAGAATATTTTGACAGGGCTTTGTGATTTTATTTCAACAAAAATGGTCCATTAAGGCACCACACTGCATTGTGTTGCACTGTCTGATGACATCAAAAGCCACAATCATAGCTAATTACCCACCTTCATTATGTTGCGCTCTTCTCCTTTCATCTCTTGGTGTCCGCGGTCCATCCATTTTCCTGCAGACAGACAGGAAATAAAAGACTTTTCATACACGACAATATCTTCCATCTCTGGCTACCCTACAATCAGGCACGAATCCAAACCAGCCCCCCTCCCAAATTCACCTAATCCTGTGCCTATTAAAGCTATTCTTCACTCTTATCTTTAAATGCAAGTCTTTTGTAATCACAGCCCTTGCCACTACTGGTGAGCCTCTGAAGTTCTGCAGTGCCTTCGGTACAAATACTGAAAGATGCACAGCCATATGAGGCCGCATACGCAGTCCTGACACCCTCAATGGCCTGAAGCTGAGCTGCCTTGACTGGAATACTGAAACCAGTCCAACCGTCTTATTCTTGTTGGCTGTCCTCTTCCCAGGTGTGGCCCGAAGGGAGCTCTCTGCTTTATTATGCTGTAAAATTACAACACTGTAGAAAACCAGATGCTGTCTATTGGAGTCTGGCCGTACGGCTAATGACACAACTGTCTCTTGTCTTTGCGTCTTCCCTGAGGTATTCTGTTAATTAAGTCCCTGAGACGTGACAGGGAGACTTATCCAACCACCCACCATGACATGAACAGGCCAATAACACGCTCACACAGAAATATATAGGTGGCCTACTGAATATTTCAACCTTGTTTGTGTCTCACTAATGGAATAGACAATTAATACTTCACTCACCCTATTTGAAATAATTCAACAACCATGCAAAAGAACAGAAACAGTGCAGACAAATAATATCTCTGCAAAAGAAAATCTAAGAAAAATAATGCAAAATGTTTTTTTGGATGCATTTCTGCTTGCTCATTGCAGGACGTTAATAATGTCCTGTAAGGTCATTCTTCCTTGTCTGTCCCTCAACGTCACATCTTTATTCTACAGCAGTGAATTCGTGACCCATCAACACAACTCGACTGCTGATATCTCTGTTTGAGATAGTCAGCCAAGCCAAACTGCAGTCTCTCTTGTATCTCAACGCATCTTAATGGGATTTCAGCTGTATAATGGATTCAGCCCAACAGTACTCATCGGCAGGGTGTAAAAAAAAAAAAAAAAAAAAAGTGGGGATGACTGTATGAATAACTAAATGTACAGGCCTAGAGGAACGTCTTTCTCCCCACCTTTCACAACTTAGAGTCACACCTCATCTAAGTGCTTCTGACAGTTATTGTTGGCAGACAAATCCAGAATATTAGCAGTACACAACTCCGCTACTGAAGTGCTTTATTCATATAGTCTGTAGCAGAGATGTAGAAGACGACTAAGTTGTTATAATCTTATATTGATCCTCGAAAGAGAAATGTAACTGTCACGCCTTCTGCCCTCCCCTTTCATTAGCCTACAGTATTACACCAAGCCAGGGCCGGCACAATGAGTCCGTTAAGTGTGTATTGAGATACAAGTGACTGCAGCTTGGGCTCGATATTCCCGAAATGATGATATGAACAAAGATGAGCCTTAGTGACAATTAACCACTTCTGTGCAAACAATTGTGTGGAGGAGATATGGTGAAATTGAGAACACGTGCTTTTCATTAGCTTCAGTTGTCCCGATATCAATTCCAGAATATAAAAACCTCAAATACTGTCCAATTAGTTTCAAAACATATTCATAACTGGGCTAAATGAGAACAAAACTCAAACAACTACGACAGAGGACACTTTGAAAATGATACTAAAATAAAAGTGTGGAGCAAGCCATTTGTTTCCAGATGGAGAACAATGACCTAATTTCTAACTCCTAATGGAGAAATACATTTGCCACAAGCACAACTAACAACAATGGATCAGGGTCAGCACTGAAGAAACACTACATCTGTGTCTCACACATCAAGAGCAGGGAGAATCACCAGGGACTTATGAGAGGGGAGGGGCAGAGAGGAGAGGAGGACAGAGGTTTGTGTGCTTCTTCTCTCTTCTTGTGATCTCATTTGATTAGTTCATTTGCTGTAAAAATAAATAAATAAATAAATAAATGAAAAAAAACAAGGAGTGTGGGAGAAATGTGGAAACTGTCCTCACCAGTTTAAACCTTCATGCTGCAGCAGCTCGTTTTCATCTCTGCGAACGGCAGATAGGGTGGTGAAGTTTTCATTCATTTTTACTCACATGTCAACGATAATGTCACTGTTCATTAGATTACACTTAAATAGAACTCTGAGGCTTGTGTCAAAAGTCATAAATTATTCATGGAAGAGGAAATAAATAGAAACAAACACATTGCAGATAGGCATTCTGAGAGATGAGACAACAATTCACTTTCAACACATGGCAATGCAGACGCACACTGCAACAAAGCTCGTTCTTTACTCTTGACTGGAAAGCAGTCTGTTGTGCACTGTGGATATGAAACTACATCAAAAACGGCGGAGCTGCTGACAAATTCAGGGCGGACCTAGAACTCGCCGTAATGCTGCCCACAACAAAGGAGCTTCGATCTTTGAGAAATCCAAAGTTCTTGAAAATCATCCATATACTGTTTATACCTGAACTGACAAATGATAAACAAAAGGCAGACATGTAATCGTGTGGTTTGTGTTTCTTTTAACTATCATAATGAGGAGGTAAACAGAAGCTTATGTGCTACTAAGAACAACCAATTAATGTGCTTGTGTGTTAATATGTTGTGTCCTGTGAGTTTCACAAGTTAAAGGTTAAATATAACCCTGCTGGAAATTGGAGGAATATTCACTTAGGTCAGTGCTAATTCAATTTAGTGATGGGTCATGTGCTCATTTTGGGTGACCAAACAAGCAAATTGCTCTGCTTCGGCTTTTACCAAACAGGGCAAACACATAGTTACATGACCTCGAGGAAAATTGCGTCCCTAAGCACTCCGGCTCATGTGTTTTTAGCACCAGAGTGAGCTCTGAATCTGAAATAAAAGTGGTTTTATTCCTTTTCTGAACAAGTATCCATAGTAGGCCAGAACCAGGCTGGTAACATGCAATTAAGATGACAGCTCAGTTTGTGTTTGCTCAGGTGAGCCTGCTGATTATCTTAATAACTGCAATCACCAGCATGTGGCTAACAGTTGGAGAGAGTCTGAGATAAATCCCTTTCTGACGCGTGATTATAATGATGCATGTTGTGAATTTTAGAGATAAATAACATAAGAAGGTTCAGGAGGAGAGGGAGAAAACACGCCAGCCAGGATGGGCAAAAATATAGATCCTTGATGTAAAATCAACCTTTGCAGCAAACTCAGGAGAGAGATGAGAAGACTCCCTGGGCAAAAGTTAAAGACAATAAGCACTTTATGTTCTATAAACTGAGCATCAAGGTGGTTTAATTAGGCATGGAAGTTGTTTTATAGTCATATGACCATATATCGATCTCAAACAACTAGGTTGGGCATATAAACAGGTTTTGGTGCTCTGTCTCTCTGCAACACCACACCCCTGCACCATTTCCCAGCAACTTAACTCCCTCCACTTCCCCAGCCTCCTCCTGCATTAGCATTTAGATTTAGGTGAATTCAGCATGCTTTGTTCACTCAGTATGTGTTGATGTTCGTTTTAAATGTTGTGTATCTCAGGCTTTGCCAGGTGGGGTTTCTTGGAACTGAAAGCAAGCAGTCTGTGTCAAGCTTGTGCAGATTTGTTCTGGTGCGTCACAGGAGCAGACCCACACCGCCAAACTCAAATGTGTGTTATTGTTGTCGTAAAAGGTTAAAGCCTTAAAGACGAAAATATCCTGACTGAAAATAATCAAAATTAATTAATAGCTGTGAATGGCTCTGAACGCTAAACACGAAAAAGCAATCTGACCCACTTTTAAAATCTGGCCAAACTTTCCTTTTAAACTGAACAATTCACAACTTGTCAGCTGAAAATCACAAAACGGCCTATTTCGAGTGGCATTTACATGGAGGATAACAACAGTATTTTACAAGAACTGACCGGTGGTTAGTTCGTTTTCAGAGATAGCTGTGTCTCAAACTGCAATATCACTGCTGTCTCCTTTTCCCAAACAGCAACTGATAGAGCTGATACTCACGCAGGGTAGGGCTGTGTGCGTGGGGCAATGGTTCGTGGCGTGCCTGTCTGAATGACATCAGGGGGGGTCATCATCACATAAAACTGACCTGTGGAAGGCATAGGAGTCATGTGTTAACGATGAGAAAAATACAGCAGGGCAGCATGGCATGATAGTCTGACTGTTGTTCCTCGAATGAAATATCTCACAACAAATAAGAGTGTATTCACCGTAAAAACACAAAACTCATCAAACCACAAATCCTCACGGGCACACAGAAAACAATGTTTACACTACAAGACTCCCTTCTCCCACCTCCTGAGATGTTCACAACAAAACCTAAAATATAAAACTGAGAGAAAAATGCACATACTCAACTGCAGGGACTGCAGAAACTGTGCCTTTCAGCACAGCTAAAGGGCCTTTGAGATACAAACAACTCATCTTGTTCCTATGGGCCACCAACACAATTTACTGCCTTTTTCAATAAATCAGCCTACAATGAAGGTCTCTTCACACACTAACACCAAACAACAGGCCATGTAACTCCTTGACACAGATAAAACACATGAATGTGGCTCATTAGTGTCAGATCTCCAAACAGCCTCCAAGTTTATTCCTTAAAAAATGATGAGGTTGAATATGATGAGGGCGCAGCATATTTTTGGTAGGAAAATACTGTTGAAAAAAGTGAAAGCCAAAAACTATGATGCTTGCACATGGACAACATTTATATTCCATCGAAAGGTCAAGCACTCCCCACCCCTGGATCCAGTCTTGCCAGAATGTGGTTCACTGCCAGAGCCCAGTGCACTATCCTCCACCATCCCTCACCTCATAGGAGATGACAGCTTGTGAAGCACTCTCCACCTACACCCTGCAGTGCACTCCTCAGCCATATGTCATGCCTGCTTAAAGTGCCCCAGGCTCACAGAAGATGAAGACAGCAGCCCATTTCCTCCTGCAAGGCCCTGGCTTCTGTGCCGGCTTTACCCACAGCAAAGGAGCCTCATGTGTGGCATCCGCAGGCAGTCGCTCACAACACCCAACAGAAAAACACAACAAGCGGCCAAAACACAGCTGTTTTTGTCGTTTTCTGCTGCTGCATCTGGAGTGTATCATCCAAGTTATAATTGAGGTTCGTAAATTGATACTGCTCAATGGCCTTAAGGGCGTCCGATTTCTCTGGGTGTGTGTCATGTGATAAGAGAGAGAGAGCAGCATTAGCCTTACAAGTCACAGCAATGGATGAAATATCTAAAAACAAAACTTAGGACAAAAAGGACAAAGATTTAGGGACAGCTCCCTTACTGAAGGAACTCAATGACCTTGTTTGACTTGTGATGATGTCTGTGTATTGTTCTTTTGAGAGCATGTCTGAATTGTAAAGTTCAGCAGGGAAAGATGTTCTGGGTTTATGAGCCAGGTTCATCTTGCTAAAACTTAAAGACATAAGCTTAACAACAGACAGGGCAGATGGTATATTACTGTGAGACGCTCTGGTGCCATGTGCTGGTACTTGGATGAAATTTGTGTAGCGTTACTGCCACAAACATGTGAGAAACATCGTTTACTGGCTGTTTTAAGCTACATTTGTTTTGTTCTGCTCTATGCTACATAGCTGCAAGGAGTCAATACATTTTCTGTCAATTGCGTAATTAATTAATCTGCAACTACTTTGATAACTGATTAATCATTGATATCTCTGTCTGTTGGTTGGACAAAAAAAAGCAAATCAAATATATCGTGTGAGAAATTGTGAATGGCACTTTTTCCCAATTTTTGTGACATTTTATAAACTAAACCAGAAGTAGTAGGAAGGGAGTGGGCCTCCCCAGGGGAGCTCCAAACTGTTTCAGGGGAGGCTCCGTGAATGGAGGTGAACAAATATTACATTAGTTATTACATGAGATAGCAAAAGGAGATCATATAGAATAGCCTTGACGTGTGTCATTTGGTTAAAGTAGTTCTGGGGAATTTTACTGTTTTTTCCACTTTCCCAGAGTCAGAAACTAATAAATGCCTTAGGACAGACCCTTTTTATGTATTTGATGTAGTCTGAAGTTATGTCACACAGCAATATTAGGTTATTTTGGCTCAATTGAGCAAAACTAAGCAAGTAAAGTAAGAAGGTGAGAGGGCGCTTTTTTCCAAGCTTTGTATGAGTCTCAGACTTTGAAAACCCCTCAAATAAACAATTAATCGAGAACATAATCAGCAGATAAATTGATAATTAGCCTCATATACATCCATTTATGTATGACCACAAGTGTCTATCTGTTTTAAAAAAGAAATAACTAAAATGTAACATCAGATTTGATTAGAGTTTGGTCTTAAGATGCAGGTACAGGTCTCGTTTAGGTCTCGTTTCCATGCCTGTGCAGAGCCTGAAGTCTGGGCCAACAGGCAGAAAACACAGACACCAGCAGAAACACCGAGTGATGAATTATAAGTTCCTCCCATAACCACTGTCCAGGCACTACACTCTCCCTCTAAAACCATCAGAGAATACTGATAATCCACTCCTTCAACTGCCAACCAGTGTTCAGGCAACAGACTGCCAAAACAAGCAGATACTGGTTGTGTATATCAGAGCCAGAGCTACATACTGCTCTCCAGGTCGACCAGGCCCTGACCAGCATCACTGACAGCCAGTCCACCAGCCTCCTCTAAATCACGACCATGTAACCACAGGGACAGTTAGTACAGCCAGGCGACGACATATGGCAGTAAAGAGGAAGAGAAGCGGAGTGGGTGGACATGTGACATGAAGCAAACAGTAAATATGACCAGCGTGACTAATTTCATTTCAGCCTCAGATAATATTTGACTTGTGTCACTTACAAACTGTTAGAGGAAGCATATTTTAACCATGGCAACTATGTTTCTGACATATTACTGAGCGAGGAATCCTACATTGAACAAAAATGTGTTGATTTGTATGACAGAAAATCTTTCATTATTCGAAAGTGAGCAAAAACTTTGTATCTTTGTCCACCCGTATCAGAAATCATATTTCAATTACAGTACCCAACAGAAATGGCAACATGATTTATAACCTACACTACTTTTCATGGTCCTACTTTCTTTCACATCAGCCAAAGCAGTGGGAGCCACGGTTCATTTACAACCACTGACAAAAGGGCTGTTATAGTCCTCAACACACTCCTGTTTGTCATTCAAAATAATGGCTAAATTAGCCCCGTAGCACTGTGGTAAGTTTCAACTCAAATTAAGCGTGAGAACTGACTCACCCCCTGCCTGTGTGAGTGTGGGGTCCGTGGAGGCCTGAACAGACACAGTCCCGTCGCTCACCGCAGTTGCGGGGAAGTAAGCGAAGCGCGTCTCTCCTCCCACCGCCTCTCCTGCTGGGCTTCCTCCATTACTGAAAGGGTTTTGGATCACAGCCTGTGACAGATAAGAGAGACAGAGGAGAGCTTGAACAAGTAGCAACGGAGCAGTCACAGCAGGTAAAGGCACACCTCAGTCTCTGTCAGACTCAATACTGGTATCCCCTCTAGACCCCCAAGAAAGACACAGTGGCGTTTGACAGCTGGGATAAAGGGAGGAAAAAGAAGTAGCAGGGATCTTGTTAGCAAAGAAAACTGCAAGGTCAGTAAAGCCATCAGTCGACTGGAAATTAAAACAAATGTGGCCTGTTCTTGAAGGAAAAACTGCATGTTTTCCACGAAAAAACATGTTTTGAATTTGTCTATGAACATTGCCATTATACCTCATCCTGAAACGATACTGTGACTGCATTTTTAATCTCTGTGAGTAGCTCTGTGTCTGGTAGACGTCATGCTCAGACACATACTTCACTGTTTATGCCGCTTTGCTAGTTTGACAAGCTCAGAGGAATTAACTACACTTGCAGCTTTAATCACAAGGAAGGCATACGTCACCCAGTACAATGGTATATCTCTTTCACATATTTTTAATAGTGTTTGGACAACATAAGAGTTTTACGGCATGAGCGACATCAGGCTGTGTCTACAGAGACTATACTTGTTATCAGGACAAAATTCATAGTTGGGTTTAATATCTTAAGGGAATAATAAAAGCTGAAATATCAGCAGCCTTATCCTTTAAGGAGACTGTGACATTACTTACAGTCTCAAGCACGCAGTTAGTCTTTAAAACAGTCCATATAACCAGTGGGCTCTCTAGGATCAATAAAGAAGGGGAGATTTTGGTACCTGGGCGACAGCTTGAGGAGCTCCAGTGAAGGCAGCTGTAGAGACGACACTCACTGCTCCTCCCCCGTCATCTCTTCCCTCGAGGTGCTGATCAGTCACCTGAACAACACGATACGTCACCTGCAAGGTGGAGAGAGAAATACAGGTAAAAGAGAGAATAAGAGGAAAACATCCTGAGCAACTAGTTGTTTTTCATTTAATTTACTGTAGTCCAGATGAGAAGTATACGCCCAGCTCAAAATCTTACCCGACTTGTATATTTGTTTATCATATCTATTCCTTTAGTTCAGCCAAACCGTGTGTCTGACACTATAGTCCTAATCTCAGTAGCGTGTTGATCTCACTTGAGGCACAGTCTGAAGCGAAGGCATATTGTGTGGGATGTAATATGCTTATGCTTCAGAATGTGCTTGATTCAATTTGAAAACAAGTCAAGAAAATGAGCTTGTTTGTTCCAAGAAGCAGTATTTGTATTCCTCCATCATGTGACTCTCCTCCTGACTGACATGTGACAGCAGCCCCATGCCAATCCCAGACCAGACTGGAATCACATGATCGCTCACACGAGCACCGTTTACACCAAATGAGCCACATGGATCACTGACTTAATTCCCTCCAGTGTAAATCATCCAAACAGGGATAAACCAACTTGAATATAACTACTTTTTCCACTTAATATATTTACAAAACTGTCCCATTGTCCACCACTGACCACAGCTGATGTGAATGCCACATTAGTAGATGGCAAGGAGACACTCTTGATAAAAATCACAGGTCAATCATGGGACTAGAAAATAAAAACCACACTTTCATACCTTCAGGCAATTTAGAGCCTGCTATCCTCCTGACTGCTCTTTGAGAGGGAGCCGAATCATCCACAGAAAACACACCAAAACACACAAAGAAAGCACAACCATACCTCACTGTGAGGTATCAGCACTTACACCAAAACACTCTCAGCCTAAATCACAAAGAGTACTCTTAATAATTTATACATAATGTGGTGTGAAGTGTTGTTTTCTGACAATCATTGTCTTGATGCTCTATGCATGCGATCAAATCCTTTCAACTACATTTATTAATACGTAATGTGAAGCTCTGTCAGTTGCTAATTATGTCTCTGCACAAACACCCATTGGACATTTATTATAGTCATTCTGGGATATTTTCTGAGTGCTGAACAGATGCAACCTTACCCTAAAACTCTAAGCCCCCATTTGCCCATTAGGAGCACTTTTGTGTCTTTTTGAAACAAGCAATTAAAACAAACAACAATCACAAGTGGTGTTCAGTCCTGTCCATCAGTTACTCACCTGACCACCCTCAGTGCGGAACTGATATTGTATGTTGTGGTCACCGAATGCTGCAGCCTGCTGAACACTGGCTATTGCAACAGCTGTCTGCTCCTCTCCTGTTCCGTCTCAGGGGGAAAGAGGACAGAAAAGCCAGATGTGAGAATAGAAAAGAAGAAAGACGAATAAAGACAATAAATAACTAACAAGCCCTGAGTTCAGCTGTGGAAAACAATATGCAACTTACCTCTGCATGTTGTAGTTTATCAAGAAAAGGAAATACATGCTATATGTTGTTACACATTTTATTGTGTATGTGTTAAAATAAAACCATTATATGCTTTTGGCTGTTATACAAAATACACGCATCAGTGCTGTACAGGTGTCAGACAACTTCGTAAATAAATTCTTACCTTCAGATGTCTGGACAACTTCTTCCTCTTGCTTTTCTTGGCTGCAAACCAGAAGCACAAATAACTTTAAAAAAAAAATACGCAACCAGCTAATGTTGGTGAGTTCTTCTGGATGAAATAAATAAAATGAGTGACTCTTAACTTTTCTGATGGTAAACTTGTGCAAGAAGCCGGTCAAGCAACAGAACAATCGCAATGTAAAATACAATATTGTTCCTGTCCTCAAGTTACCCAGAGGTTTATAACACGGTTGTTTGTGTTTAAATAGCTAGCTTAAGCTAACTTAGCTGTTATAACGTTACAGTTATAAGCTGATTGTGATCGTGTTTTTTTTTCACAATTGGATATTATCTAGCTAGGCTAATGTCGTCCACTCCTCCTGCTAACCTAACTGTAGTCTTTAGATTGAATTTTGACAACAGTTTTTAGGTCAGGCCTCGTTTAACGTCGCAAACTAGCTAACAGCATTAGCATGTTGTAGCTAGCTCGTCTGAGTTAGCCATTTTGGCCGACTGTCGGTTACCTTGCGTTGTCCAGACTCTGTTCGAGCATATCCATCAGTGTTAGAATAAAAAGTGATATTCGGTGTCACAGACGGAGATGGAAGTGCTGATCACGGGAACAAACACTCGGGTCATGTGAGAGAGACAGCCCAGGACACGTGAGGTCTGGCTCGGCGTCGGAGTTAAAATGGAGGCCGCTGCTGCCGCTTGGTGATCCGAGGTGAGTGACTGAGCTCCATCAGCTGCGGCGCCGGACGATTTACAGCAAGACGAAGCGGCTCCAAACGACTGTTTGTTCCGCCCTGCGAGGCCACAACACCGTGAAACATCAGCAGCCGAGTTTCTGTCTGAGATGAAACTCGGATGAAGAGAGAGAGGGGAGGGACAGAAACATACAAGGAACAAAATAACAACAAAAAGTGCATCATTTGTTAGTGTCCTGACAGTGAAGTGAATGTTGTACAATTATCTTTAAAAGGTGGCTTAACTTGCTCAGTGTTATATGAAATGTATATAGTCTATAACATATAACCATTATTATTGTTGATGAATTAAGACTTAATGTGCCTTAATAAAAATACAGTCTCCTACATCTCAAGACTTCTTTTCAATTTCAAGGTCTTCTGGTTGTTTTAATTCTCATTTCAAATTTATTTTTTTATCACTCCCTCTGTAATGTTATGAATTGTATTATTTATCCAGGTAGTCCAAGCATGATAGAAATACTCAATTACAAGTAAAAGTCCTGCATTCAAACATTCACTCAAGTAAAACTATAAAGGTATTATCAGTAAAATGCTCAAAGTGTTAGAAGTATTTGCTTGCCAGTGTTGTATTTGTGTATTACTGGACCATTACTGTTGTTGATCCCCAGAATTAAGACTTAATGTGCCTTAAAAATACAGTTTTTCTGGTTGTTCTTATTTAATTTGTTTTTTAACAGTACTTTTTGTCAGTCACTATTTTTTTAAAGGTTATTACATGTATTATTATTAGTAGTAGTATATCCAGGAAAATTTAACTCTTCCAGCAAGTGTGTGTGTAAAGTGTTTTAAGGATGGATTAACTAGTGGAATAAATATTCAAATCATAGTGGTATGATAGAAATACTCAATTTTATGTCCTTCAAAATTTCACTTAAGTACAAAAGTATTATCAGTAAAATGTGCTCAAAATATCAAAAGTAAAAGTATTTGCTTGTCAGATTGGGCTCTGTCAGTGTTATATGAGTGTATTACTGAACCATTGTTATTGATGCAATAACATGTAAACAGCAGCTTAATGTTATAGCTGGTTGAGGTGGAACTAATTTTAAACGCATTATATACTTTTGCGTAGTTAAATTTATACTACAGTGTCATGTTTTATATAGTGATCACATGTTTTGTTTGTAAAGTCTTGATCTGAAAAGTGACTTAGCTGTCAAATAAATGCAGTGAAGTATATAGTACAATATTTGCTTCAGAAATATAGTGGAGGTATAAAGTAGCATAAAATGAAAATACTTATACAGTAAAGTTTAAGTACCTCAAAATTGTACTGTAAATGTAATTAGTTAAATTTCACCATTGGGTTTAGCAGTTTACAAATTTTCCCGAAGGTTATTTTTATTTTTGTGTATTTGGTTTTACAGTAGTTTTAGTTTGTTTTTGTTGGGGCCATATAATGTATCAGAAGTACATACTGTACATACAAATGCATTTACAAAATACCACTAAATGCTCCTAATTCAGACGTTTCCACATATGTATGTCTACGTATGTGTAGCATGAAAGAGCTACAACTTTAATGTCATAGTGAAACACTGTGTTGCAAAATGACAATGAAACTGAAATTAATTTTTCATTTCATTTTTATTTTTTTTATTCATTTTTATTTTAATTACCTCTGTAACCAGACACATAGTTTGTTTAGTCTTACTTTTTCTTTAAAGGTATTTCATTTTGTTTTAGTTTTAGATTTCGTTTTAGTTACAATAATAACTGGTCGTTTGAAGCTTCAGTGACTTGACCCTCGTTATGTCACTTCATCGTTTACAGTGAACTTTGTCCCACATAAAGCGGAACGCTTCTTCGACTGGTTTGTTTACGACACAGATATGAGGAGCACCACATTATTCACAGGTGATTTGTCATGATTCCTAAAAATTAAGCAATTTAAACAATCCTGCAATCGTCAGCGGGCACTAAGATGGTATTAAGACGCATTCTCAAAAAATCATAAATAGATTTTAACCATCATTCACTCTCTGAAACTGACTGACTGACTTTTCTGTTGAATTTAACAACGGTTTCAAGCACGTCTCAGCCAATCAGAGTAGAGAGTGTTCATTTCTGTCAGCTTCCGATTGGCTGGAATGGTAGGTGGTCCCTTTAGCTTCCTGGAGTCACCTTAAAATAGTTCCGACTTCTCCTCGGGTGAAGGTTCATTGCGGTGACTCTTTCACGTTAGCCGTTTAACTTACTACTGTGTAGTTTAACGTTTTGTCCACAATGTCTGGCCGTGTCCTCGTCGGAGTTAAGCGTGTCATTGACTACGCTGTTAAGGTAATATCTTTCTACTCTTCCAATGAGCTTATTTAGGTTTTTAAATATTTTCCCCTGTCCTCACTCACTTGACTTTCTGTGTTCTGCTAGCTAGCGTTAGCTTGCTGGCGCCAGCTGGCACAAGAGCTAAGAAACACTACTAACTACATATCTTTGACAGATAACCTGTCAGTCTGCAGCTTTGCTCACTTTACAGGATGCAGCATGATGGATAATTTAGATTATTGTTAGCAACCTTGCAATGTTGCCTGAACAGCTGTCTGGCTGATGTTTCCAAGTTGTGTAACCTAATGTCTGACTGAACAATTTACATGTCTCAGTAATTATCAGCTGAGGGTTTTTTTTTCTCCGTTTTAAATCAGTCTGGAAAACAATGGTGCAAGGTGCAATTTTGCAGTTAATGTAATCTCACTGTTCTTTTACCTTATGCTGTCTCATAGAGATGAAGTATAACACCTAAATCAATATCTGTTTGCAGCTGTGTCGTGTAACAGCAAGAACATTCCTGCTTCAGCTGCCCACAACAGGATCTGTAGTCTCACTGTTAAATGCTGACACATCTCTCCTGCTGTGATCAAAGTGTAATATGTCAGGAAAAGTAAATTTTCTCTGGTTTGGAAAATACAAATTTGTATTATATTGTATTTATGTTGTTATGTCAAATTGAGTCTTCTTTCAGTGGTTATTTACTGTGATGATAATTTAAAATCTCAGCATTGCACGTACTGCTCTTACTCAATTGTTACTAGAATAAATATTTTATAATGATTATTCTGCATATCATGTTTTTCGGCTAGTTCCCCTAGTTCTGCTACAGGCTAATCTTAAACCTGCTGTATATCACACAACGCCAATAGACAGACAAAAGTATGTTTCTAACTTTGTGGCAACAGTTTGGGGAAGAAACTCTACTTTATCAACATGACAGTGCCCCCATGCATAAAGAAATGTTTTTTTTCCAGTTTGGTGCGGAAGAAATTGACAGGCCCAGCATAGAGCCCTGACCTCATCCACATCGAATGCCTTTGACATGTATAAGAATGTGATCTGTGTGCCAGGCCTTATCGCCTGACAGCAGCGCCAGCACCAAACCTCACTGTTGCTCTTGTGACTGAATGGGGTCAAATCCCTGCAGCCAGGTCCCAAAACCTTGTGGAAGGCCTTCCCAGAACAGTGGATGCCCATTGTTTTAGAATGAAATATCCACGTACTTTGTTTGGGTGTTGACGTACTTTTTTACAATGTAGTCAGTATACTTCTGAGCACCTTACTTTTTCCAGATTACATGCTTAAACCCTCAGGGGAAGTTCTCCTCTATTATTATCCAATTGTAAAACAGGGCAGAGCAATAACAGAGGAGATGAGCACTCATCCAAAAATGAAGACATATTTTGCCAGCCACAGGACTCCTGTTTTAACATGCTTCACTACGTCTACACCACATGTTTTGCTTTTTCACCTTTAGACGCTTTGCTGGCTCACTTCCTGTGTGAGTCTCTGTCATCGTGTCTGACAGGTTGCCCAAAAATCCAAGCTATCTGGATCATTTCTCATCTGGCACCCCCGTAGTGAATCTGTCCTCTGTCTTCTTCCTCCTCAGATCCGTGTGAAACCAGACAACACAAGTGTGGTGACGGATGGTGTGAAACACTCAATGAACCCCTTCTGTGAGATCGCTGTGGAGGAGGCGGTCAAGCTGAAGGAGAAGAAGCTTATTAAGGAGGTTGTGGCTGTTAGCTGCGGGCCACAGCAAGCGCAGGTGGGTGAGATGGGGCCCTGCCTTGTTAACCAATGTCTTCATGAAATGTAGTGTAATGTGGCAGGTGACCTTTTTTTGGAGGGGTTCTCTCTAGGGGTGTAGGTCTTTTATTGTGTTGCTGGGTTTCAGCTTTATCCGTTATAATCTTTTAGCAGAATCATGTTTTAATTACACACTGATATGATGTCACAAAGACTGACTAAAAGATTAGTTATATATGAACAACTGGAGAGTAATAACTGCAAATCACTCATCCCATCTTGCATATCAAACAGTGCTATTAGATAAAAATCACATTTCTTATTAATGTGTCATTTGCCTGTATTGCAGATATTGTTATATGAATAATTTCATAATAATTATCAGGCCTGGCCAGTTTTTAATTATATTACACTTCTTATTTAAATAAGTTGTTGAAATTTTACTACACCAATGTAGTATTTAAGTAGTTGTTGTTACATTTATTGAAAGAGACACACCTGATATAATTTAATTATAACTTTGATATTTCCCCAATAAAAGTTCTTTGGCTCATATTCTCCTTCACATAGGAGACCATCCGTACTGCCCTTGCCATGGGAGCAGACCGTGGCATTCATGTGGAGGTGTCTGGGAAAGACTTTGAAACCCTGGGACCCCTGCAGGTCTCTAAGATCATGGCTGCTTTGGCCAAGAAAGAGGATGCTCAACTCGTCATCCTTGGCAAACAGGTAAAAAAAAATCTGGATCAATTTCACTCTCTATGCTAATTTAAAGTCAGATCCCAATTCCTGCTCTCATATATCCTCATTTAATGACTTGTGTTGCTTTTATAGGCCATCGATGATGACTGCAATCAGACAGGCCAGATGACAGCAGCCTTACTGGACTGGCCTCAGGTGACCTCCTACTCTAATGCTGTAATTTTTAACAGGACCTAGTTATTCTTAAAAGAACATCCTGTTTTGACCTTGAAATGGTCTGACTCCTGAATGATTACTTTAAATTAGGTTACCTCAGTTTCACTTTTTTCCACTTGTCTTTCCAAGTGTCAGATGTGTGATGTAGCAGTGCTGATATCAGGCTATGTTCCTGTTCAGACTCTGTCTGACCTTATCAAAGTTGGCAGAGACTAGTTTGAGTCAGTAAGAACTACAGTGATCCTGCACAGATCAGCAAAGCAGGTCAAAGTCTGCCCGGACAGTTGAAGGAAAGTTCCAATAGCTGGCCAACAGATGGAGCTCTTTCTTAACATGTTATCTCACAGTGTACAGGTTGAGCATTTTTTGAGAATAGCTCTTATTGTTTGTGTGTTTAATTTTAGGACTTTGTGCTGTATCTTCATATTGCAGGGTACCTTTGCATCAGAGGTCTCAATGGAAGGTGACAAAGTTAAAGTGGTGAGAGAAATTGATGGTGGCCTGGAAACTATTAAGATCAGCACACCAGCAGTGGTTACCGCAGACCTTCGACTAAACACCCCCAGATATGCCACCCTGCCTAATATCATGGTAGGTTGCAGAGAAATGTGGTCAGAAATGCAAAAAGGAAGAAGAAGGCATGCAATACTTTTGTTTTCAGGATTGAACCTGGATTTGTATTCAAAAAATGCAAGAATTTAAAAAAAAAAAAAAGGAATAAAGCAAATTTAAGTAAATCTATGCAAAAGTTTGATTCAAAACAGCATTCAATTTTATAATTGTTGGATTGACAAGTGCTGTTTTTAAAAAAGCACTTCAAACTGATAATGGTAATATTAAGTAGTATAGTATATGTGAGAATGTTACATTTCTCCTGTGTTTTCCTACTTTCAGAAAGCCAAGAAGAAGAAGATAGCTAACATGAAGGCTGCAGACTTAGGGGTGGACCTCACATCACGGTTGGAGGTGTTGAGAGTGGACGAGCCCCCGCAGAGACAGGCGGGTGTGAAGGTGGAGACAGTGGACGACCTGGTGGGCAAACTTAAGGAGGCAGGGACTGTATAGAGGCTTTGGGAGCATAAGCAGGGGAGCGCAGAACTTGGCAGAAGGGTGAGTATCACTGTATCTATCAATGTAGAGCCTGACAGAAACTATATTATTAGAACAAATTAAGTACAGTATATTAATATATGTCGCAGATTCAGTATTTTACTTTACTTTAAGTAAGTTCTCTGAGCCTTTGATGCCATCAAATGTACTGATTTGTCCATCAAACAGTCAAAAATACACAGATATTCAATTGACAATCACACAGAACTGGAAAAAGCAGCAAATCCTTTTGTCAGAGAAACTGGAACCAGATATTGTTTGTTTTGTTTAGAAAAATCACCAAACCAGAAATTCATTATTCTTGATAAACCTATATCTGCCTCTTTATTTTGACTTGCATTCCAAGCTTGTGTATGCAATTCACCTCTTGTGATGAAAGATAGAATTGTTTGCTCGGAATATTAATGTTACCATCTCGTCATTGTAAAATTACTAATTAATTGCTTTGACAAAGAGTATTTTGTGCCTCGTGGTGACAGAAGCAAAACTAATTAAAGATTTTAATTGCAACTCTTGTCTTGAGTTACATATCTACGTTATCGTCTCTCCTTGCAGGACTCTCTAATGAATAACTGGACTGTACTGCATAAGCACACCCGGGGACGAGCTTTTGTATTGGTCTAATCCCTCTGTTTGAGACTGTAACTCCTGAGGATATGCGGGGAGGTACCGAGAGGAGAGGAGGAGTACTGAGAAACACTGTCCTGCAGCCGACCCAGACAACCCCAAAAGGATCATCTTGTATATCATGTGCATTTTAACTTACATTGGTGCTTTATTTGTATCATGGGCTACCAATCGAACCAATCGAAAGCTGTCTTTATGCAATAATTGAAACCCAGGAACCTTCTGTCATCCACGCTGCTGTTTGTATTGCACTGTACGTTAACACCATCAGTATGATGCATTTTAGTAACAGTGGCTTGGCTCAGCTGTTTAATCTTGTATATCTGTAGTGTCACATGTTAAGAGGTGCAGTTTTTGTAAATGATATATGTAAATATGAACCCAAGCATGCTGAGATGATTACGTCCTTCAAGATTAGTGTCAAGTCTACTGGTAATTTGTATAGTTTGTGTAACTGGGTTTCAGGACTGCAGAGACAGTGTCTCTCGGTATGAGTAAGAGAAGATGATCATAAATCTGAATTTTACCATAAGCGCCTCACTTCTCTGTTTATTGTACAGAACATTACCATGACAATAAAGCAGCCAGTCTTTTTCATACCTAAATATGCCTGTGACAGTTCATTTGCTACAATCCCCCACTGGTAATGTAATCTGTAAGAATACATTACAGCTCACATTCCCAAATTCCCTGGATAGATGATAGATTATCGATTGCTGTTCCTGTAACTGAGAGAACGTCAGCTCACTTTTGCAAAACAGGCAAATACCTATGTAGTGACATTGTTAACACTTGTATATAGGCAACAAACTGGTGGAAAAAGTGGGCTATTCTCTGTAGGAGTGATGGTGAGACCAGGGGATTTATTGGACCAACTGTTTGATCCTGGTGGGTTTATTTCTGCTGAAGTGTTGTTCTTACCCTTCAGCACAATGATATATTTTTGTAGTAAATAGTATATGATGAATGATGATTAATTAATCCTGGACCTTGAAACCAGATTCTGCACCATGTTGTGTTGAATCAAGGCAAAATCAGTTGCCAGGTTATTAGGTACATCTACTTCAATCTAATAGAAAAATCCTGCAGTAAATTCTTCATGAAGGCTACAGTTTGTGTTGGTGTTTGAATTGCTCTATATTGGGTGCTATTTCCAATATTTAGCCTGATACAAAAAAAAATCTTAGAAACACAAGTGCCACAAACTACAGCAACCAAAAACTACCAAAATGACTGTAAACTTTAATTAACACTCTTCGTCTCAACAAAAACCTTCATCAAAAACTTCACTAACCTTCATGCAAATGGAGCCCTGAAGTGTTGAAATATCAAATATAACCATGAAATTGTGAATCAAACCAAGAGATTTATAAAACTCGCTTTGTTATCATGAAGTGGTATTTTGTCCTGCTTTTCACAATTTTACTTCTTTAATTCTGGCAATTTTTGTTTAAACAAATATGTCTGTTTATTCAGGCCAAAGCAGCAGTTTGTTTTATTTATAAAGTGAAGAGGTCAAATTGGGAAATTGTGGAAAATTTTGAAACAAAAAACTGATGGGAAATAAATAAAGTCTCTTATGGTGAAAAAAGCAGGATCTCCTAATAATGAGCTGAGTTTTCCCCCCCCCAAAAAATTCATCATTTCACAAGATGAACTGAAATTACTTGTACACATACGGGAGAGTGAATGGATGTACTGAAAGCGTAGAAGGATCATTTAAAGGGCAGCTCTTGTTCACTAAACAGACATAAAGCACAGGTAGACGAGAGGTGTGGCCTCACATGGACAATCAGGGTTGTCAGTCAGCACAGGTGAGCTGCTCACAGGTGGTGCAGTCACTGGAATCCAAGGACAAGGACGCTTGCTTCTCCTGTGTTTTGGAACATCATTTTTAAAAATCTGCTTCTCGGTTCCCTTGAATTTGAGAGATTCTCTGCTGACGACAATGACTTGGTCGGATGAGTTTAGGAGATTAAGAGCAGTTTTTCTGGGCATTTTATTGAGCTTTGCTTTTCAAGGTAAGATTCAAACTAAATTTCAGGTATCAGTTTGCTTTGTTTGGTCTCAGACAAGTTATAGGAAAAAGTGTCATTAAGGGCAACAAAGAACCTTTGATTTGTGTGTTTTATATTATTGTTATATGTATTGATTCTCTTTATTTGTGTGTATTTGAATAGGAACATACATACAATGTAAACATGAGATTCACTTGCCACATTTAATGCATCAACTGTTTTACAAATTGTTGATGATGTGGATGAATTTTTCCTCTGTAAACTGATCTCTTGGCTCCGCACTAACAGGTGCTCACTGTAATCTGCTGGTTTCTCCTGCTGGTCCCACTCAGCTCAGTGTTGTAGCTGGCAGCACCGTGACTCTGGCTGTGTCCCTCAGTGGAGCCACTGACCCAACAGTGGTCTGGTATATGGAAAATTTACCTGTCGTCACATGGACTTTTAAGTCATCTATCCCCCCAGACATAGCCAAAGACAGAAGGGAGGTGCTGAGGATTGAGCAAGATGGATCCCTTACTTTAGTAAATGTGACTTCCAATTATACCAGTAACTACACCGTTGAAATTACAAAGTCTGGACTTGGAAGATCGTCGACTACTTTCAGTCTGAAGGTGTTTGGTGAGTAGCTGACTGAGATCAGATGTTTAAACTTGTTTATGCTATGAACCTGAACTTTCCACACTGTTGACGCTGTCACACAAAATGTGCTTTTTTCACAGGTATTATTTCTGTGTGCACTTTGACAAAAAAGAAAAAACCTTCAGCTACATTCAGCAACATTGGGATCTTTAGTGGAGTTTAAAATCTACCTTAAATTTGAAATGAAAATAGTTTCCAAAGCCATTGACTGTGTTCACAAAAGCTCCTCAGTTTCCTCAAGTGAAGGTTCCAGATCCAAGATTCATGTGTGCTGCAGCATTTTTAACATCTTGCCTTATTTCTTAACTTTATACAATCTAATATATAGAAAATGCATAAAGTATATTGAACCCAAGAACTCACTCCTGTTTCTGATGCGTTGCCTCTGCACTGTGTGATGTGGTCAAGGAAGTTTACCACTTGATTATGTTTCTAATTCAGTCTGGATTCGTCATTTTAATGCATCTAGAAAGGAAAACAGGTGTAATAGCCACCTGTTGTTTCACAGATAAGATCCAGAATGTGACTCTGAGCACACAGCCTGAGTCTGTCATAGAGGGAAGTAACGGGTTCAGGCTGCAGTACAGCATGCTGCAAGGAGTGGTCGAGCAGCAGGTGTGGTTCTTCAATGGCATGGAGGTTGATACCAACACTCACTACTCGGTGGCGGAAGGGAGCCTCGTGATCCACAGGCCGAACCGAAGCGACACGGGACAGTATGCGGCGCTACTGACGAACCCCTTCAGCAGTGTGACGACTCACATAAACGTCACTGTGCTGTGTAAGATTGATTCTTTACTGCAGCCATTCTGAGTGTGACATGTCTTCTAAAACCTTGCAACCCTTCATCTTCTCCTCTGTCTTCTTCGTGGTCTCCCACAGATGGACCGGATGAGCCCACACTCGAAGCCCATCCAGCTCAGTCTTTCTACGTATCAGGAGACTCGGTGATCCTCTCCTGCTGGGCTGAGGGATTCCCACCGCCGACCGCCGAGTGGGTGTTCGGTGGCCAGACCCTTTCTGATTCCCACGGAGGAGTCCTAAATCTAACAAATGTACAGACCAGTCAAGGAGGCATTTACACGTGCACACAGCTCAATGAGCAGACTAAAAAACAGAGCCAAAAGAGCATGATTTTAAAAGTTTATGGTATGTGAATAGCGTGAATTTCATTTCTTTAGTGTGTGTATTTAAACTATTTTTGTAAATTTGTTTACACCTTACATATTTGTCTAAATAATATTTGGAAATATGTATCCAAAAGAATGCATGTGCAGACTGCGAGGTAATCAATCAGTCAATTTTCTCTGTGGACAGAGAGGCCACCAGGCAGCCCAGTGTGCTCTGTGCAGTCGGTGAATGACGTCGACCTGCGGTATCACTGTCGGTGGTCTGGGGGAACCCCGCAGGCCCAGCTTTCCTTCCCCGCACTAAGCAGCACCAGCAGTGGAGCAGAGAGCTTCAGCCTGACTGTCACCGCCTCAGATGACCTCAGTGGGAAAACTGTGACGTGCATGGCAAACCACACACTCGAACAGAATCAGTGCAACGTTACTGCAAGTAAGTTTTCAACAATCTGTTGTTCTGTGTATTATGCACAAGTCACTTCAGCAGCCAAACAAGAACCTTCTCTTCCCCAGGTCGTCCGGTGGACTTCCTGCCTGCTGTGAGAACCACAGTTGACTCTGAGGGCAGGATAGTGGTCACGATGATCTGTGTCAGCGAGGCCTCGCCTCAGGCTCTGGTGTCGTGGTTCAAAGGCAGCCAGGCCGTCATCAGCGGGACGACCTCCCAGATCAGCAGTGACACCACACAGCTCCAGATTCGTGATTACAACGTCAGCAACTTTCTCCTCCAAAACTACTCTTGCACCTGCCGCAACCCACTGGGCAGCAAGAGGAGGGAGATTCAGTTGACAGGTATAGAAATGCTGCTCTTGGCATTTTTTTTGCCTTTGGAAAATAACCACATGCTGTTAATATAATTTTGAAGCACTTGTTTTTTACTTATTCATTCATACATACGGTACCAGTCCTAAGTCTGAACACACCTTCTCATTCAATGACTTTTCTTTCATTGTAGTTTAATACTGAAGAAATTAAAACTATGGAATAACACACATGGCATTAAGCCGTAAACAAAAGAGCGTAAAAGCAAAATATGTCTTATATTTTACATTCTTCAGAGAAGCCACCTCTTGCTGTGACGACACTAAACCTTCAATTTGTGGCTTTTATATGAAGGAATCGGTAATTTCGCAGTCTGAAGGAGTGGTTGCTGAGACAAGGGCTGAAATGGTTGTCAATTGATTAATTGGTAATGAAACAGATAATCAGTATAATCAATTATTCATATAACAAAAATTCCCTTGTTTCATCTTCTGGGCAGTCAGACAAAACAAGCAATTTGAAGATGTCAGCTTGGGCTTGAGGAAATTTAAAAGGGCATTATTTTGTCGCATTTTGTAGAACAAACTTTAATTTCTCATTTAATGAATTCAGCAGGTTAGTAGATAATTGTAAAATGCTACTTGACAATGAATACTTTTACTTTTGATATAGTCAAACAGCATATTTTGACATTGTTGCATTGATACTTTACTAATAAGAAAAATTTGTGCCTACTTCTTCAACCACAGTCGTACAGTCCAGTGATAATTTGAGCCAATACTTTAAGGACTCTGTTGCCCTCAGCTTCTAATTTTGAGAACTTCTAGCATTACCAGAGTGATGGAAAACAATGAGCCCTCAGACAGAGTTAAGTAATACCTGAGGTTGCTCTTTCCCTTTAAACAAAGCTCTCCAGTCTTGTGTACCCTCACCCCCCCCACTCCCCTGCCCTCTCTTGATCTCCCCCTCACTCACAATCCTTCTCTTTCCAGGGCCGTCGATCTCAGATTCCAGTTTGTTCCCTAATCAAGATGGAACCGTCATCACGTTGACCTGGGAGGTCCCGCCCGCCTGCGTTGTTACCGGTAACGTGTGATTAACTCTGGGAAGCACGTCGGTCGATGCATTTTTTTTCACAAGAATGTCTTTTAAACCTCACGTGCATGAACCCGACCTTCTTGTTTTTGAATTTGTACGACTCAGCAGGACTCCTCGGGAAGAATGCAGACGTAGTGTTGAAAACAGAAACTCAACAAAGAACATATGGGTGTAAATATTATGTGACATGCGAAGCTGAACCTCTAGCTGAACTGTTTTGGGAAAAACATTTTAAGGACATCGGTTGTTCAAATAACACTAAGTTTTTCCTGATCAAACAAGCCTGTTACATTGATGAGTGACATCTGTTCTAACTATAAGGTTTGTTCATTGATCGGCCTCAATATTAGTCTCATACAAACCAGACCTGCCTGTGCTTTTATAAAGGGTTTGACATCCAGATGAAGGGACCGGACCTCCTGAGCAAAGATCAAAATGACATCCAAGCCAGAGGCAGCTCAAACAGATTTCAAACCATCCAGCAGAAACCCGGTTCTGCCAGGAGTGCCGACATCTTACACCTCGATCCCGACTTGACGTACAGGTTTCGGGTCATCCCCAAAGCTCGTATGACT
Organism: Holacanthus passer; assembly: GCA_025331565.1. Classification (NCBI taxonomy): domain Eukaryota; kingdom Metazoa; phylum Chordata; class Actinopteri; family Pomacanthidae; genus Holacanthus; species Holacanthus passer. The sequence continues at coordinate 699,428 of JAFREQ010000122.1, read as the reverse complement.
GAAGGAGAGCCATCTGAGGTCCACAGAATTGGTCCAGGTATGTGATAAGTGTTAGATTATGTGCATTGATACATTGCATTTCTTATGAGAGGATCAGTGATGGTGATACAGTAGAACAATAGAATGAAAGGGAATGTGATGATTTGCTTTTTTGACACATGCTCAATTGACAACAGCCCAAAGACAATATATTTAATGTTTGACCTCATCAGCTTCATTGATTTGTGTAAATATCTGCTTATTCTAAATTTGATGGCAGCAACATGCTTCAAACAAGTTGGGACAAGAGCAACAAAAGACTGTGAAAGTTGTGGACTGATCCAAAAACACCTGTTTGGATCATTCCACAGGTAAACAGGTTCATTGGTAACAGGTGATAGTATCATGATTGGGTATGAAAGGTTCATCCTGGAAAGACTCAGTCGTTCACAAGCAAGGATGGAGAGAGGTTCAACACTTTGTCAAACATGATTGGATAAAGGAGATTAGTACATTCTGTTTATTTACGTTTTACATAGTGTGTTTTTCTTGGAATCTGGGTTCTAAAAATCATCACTTCCTGTTTGTCCTGGTGATACTAGGTGATGGGCTGAGTGGCTCTGCCATTGCCGGCATTGCAGCTGGAATCCCCTGCAGCATTTTCTTCCTGTTCCTGCTGGGCGGCCTCATCTACTTCTGTGTCTCCTACAACAAGAAAGATAGTAGGAGAAGTTGTAGCTTGTCTAGCGCCAAATCTGAATCAAGCCTATAAACATAGTGACATATTTTCTTTACATTCTGTGACAAATATTTTTGACATTTTTTTCTGTGTTTAGCAGCTCGGCAGACTCCATATCCGGTGTCCAGAGCAGCTGAGAAGGTTAGAATCACTTGTCTTGCCAACAGGAATTTATCCGTCGCTTCAGTGTTGACAGATTAGTTGAAAGTTATAGTTGATGGCCAGTTTGAGTGTAAAATGTTCCATCCTCTAAATATCACGCCTCATATACAGCATGTATTAATTCATTAACATGTTGTACAGTGAATTCTGTTGTCTCCCTCGTTGTTTTAGCTTCTTTCTCGTCTCTCACAGACAATAACAACCCAAATAGATGCAGCTCCTCACAACCTGCTGACAGGAGGCCTGAAGTCTCCCCCTGATTACAACAGATTAAAGCAGGTCGCATTTCCAATCAAACAGCTCTAAGTGAATCCCACATGTGATTGATCTTGCTTCTCTTGTTGATTCACAGTAAATAAGCTTGTTTTCTTTCAGACTCCCTCTGAAAGGTCGGTGGCTCTCCCAACCTTTGTCCCTCCGGCGCCCGTCAGAGTTGCTACAACTGTCTAAACTCCAAAATCTGGTTTGATGTGTAGATGAATTTTGTACTACATGCTATAAGTTTTATGTGTTTTATTTTAATGCCTGAGATTTTTCTATATTTATATCATTGTTTTATCTAAAATAAGGTTTGGTTTCATAAATGTATCTAACTGCAGATATTTGTATCAGTTTCCTTTGAAATCTGAAACTCTTCTGTAACAGTATTTATTAATAATAAATCTAAATTAAACCATGCCTTCAAATTCATTACAGAAACTGCTTCCTTCCTGTTCACAATAAGTTTACATTTGATAATATTTCCTGTAAGACACGACTGTAACTGTGCTCTTTTCCTCGGTCGCTCAACATATTATTGGAACATGATGCATCACATGCACAAAAAATCCGCTCTCTTATGATCTCTTATGATCAACATAGTGATCAATGTGATGTATTCTTACATAGTATTTAATATTCAACCACTTTCATTTTGATCAGTTAGAAATTATCAATATTTACCTATAAAATCTAAGTCTAGCACTCAGGGTAATTATAAAATGGACAAAAACTGCATATTGCTAATACTCCCTGATATTTGTACTTGATAAATGACTTCAACAATTATTTTAGATATCTGTTTACATTCTAGCAATTGACAAATTGTTTCATCCCAAAAGTATATTTAATGTATCTTTATTACATTTTGCATGTTTTTAAGTTTTAGTTAATTCTGTCATCTTTCATTTGCCACAATCTGTGTTTGGTTAAATCCCAACATGAAGTAATACTTCTACGTGGCTAAACATACGGCTTATGAAACTAAGCAAGTGGTTTAAAGACTCTGAATGAAAGTTCAAGAGTTAAAGAATTTCCAGCATTCACTGTCAAAATGTTTGTGTTTCTTATGGTTTCTTATGTTTATTATTAGTATTAGTACATTGTCCCGGCACTATAATGACAACTCACTTCCTTGTCACCCATGTTTTTTCTTTCCTGGCAAAAATACTTTCTTGAAAATGTTTGCTATTTTCAAGCTTCATACTGTGTGACAGAGCCTGCTGCTGTGTGTTGACATGAGTGGGTGGATAACGAGATAAAGCTTTCGTAAGGATGTCAGATCTGTTTGGTTGCCTCCGGGGACGCGTGCTGTTGTGCTCATCATAATCCTCATACCGTGTGTTTCAGCATTACATCCCTTCATTCTCTTTCATTTGCTTGCGCTTTGATCAGCTTCTTATCTGCATCCGGTGACGTGGTGGTCGGCGACAAGTGGAGAGTAACTCTGCAGATCCAGGTATCTGACTTGACAGGGTCTTGCAGGATCACCCCTTGTTCTAAAACCCACTCTAATACTACACAGCACTCCTGATACAACTTGATATGTGTAGTCCGAGCTTCTTCACATTACCACACAAACAGTGATAAGACAGCACAGCACAGTGGAAAGAATTGGTGATGACACGTTTTCTTTCTTGAGTCTGGTTGGACGCCATCAGTACTGCTTGGTATTGCAATTCTTTATCAAACATTCATACCTTAAGATGATGCATTGCTTTTTTCTTCTTGTGCACATGTATTTTATCACCCTGATCCTCAGCTCCTCCCTCCCTCTCATCTGGGAGGCAGAGACTTGAAACAGTGATGAACAGAACAGCGAAGGGTCATGGAGAGGTTTTGGTCTTTAAGGTCAGGTCACACTCTGAAGGGAACAGGAAACAGTGTTCAACGTCAGCCGTGAGTCAGTGTTATGGCACATGCATTACCCTGATGCAGACGGTCTCCATTTGCTGTGGAAACACACATTCATATAGCCGTCAAGCGTCTCCATCACCGTGACCTGATGTTTCAACAATTGTGCAGCAGGTGGTGCTGTTGTGCTAAGGACTTCACAGCACATTAAGATTTTCACCAGCTCAATACTTAAATGTACTAACTACATTTAGATAATAATCACAAAGAGAGCTGACAATGCTGCAGTCTCTGTCTTTGTCGGTCCAATTTCTTTTATTTAATTTCTCTTGAATTGGATCAATTTTACTCATATCAGTATTAGTTTATCACTATAACTTAAACAAAAGAAATTACAAGATTTTATAAAAGACAATTCAACATCAGGCTCATTCCTCTAATGAAAAATATAATGCTGCTTCTGTGTAACTCAGATTTGATGAAAAGTCTGTATTCAAGGTCTGTATTCTATTTTTTTTTTTTTCTATTTTGTATGTGTGTCTCATCTCCTCCTGTGAGAAACCTTTGTGCTCTCCTGGAGAGAAGGGAGGACAAGATAAAACTCCAAGTGTAACTTTGTTAAACAGACAGAATGAAAGAATCACTGTTATCACTTTCAGTTTTGTTTTTTTTTTTGTGACTGCTGCGAGGAGCACGAGATGATCTATTAAAAATAATTTGAGTGTAGCTTTATTATTTGGTCTTTTGTCTTAAACTCATTTAAAAAAAAAAACAGATAACAGCTAAAAAGGTATTAATGTTTTCTGATGCTCTTACAAGTTTGTCATTTGTGAACATTGCCAAGGAAGGCCTTGTGTTTATCAGGAAAAGTGTGACATTGCAGATGAAGCCTAGCCTGCACAGAAATGTTTACCTTAGGGGCAAGATACCACATTACAACATTTAACGCTTTCATCATGTCCTGCAGTTGCACCATCAGGGTCCCCAGGTCTTTTTTCTGTTACTTCACATCCCTCCATCCTCGTCATCTCTGCATCTGTCTGGACGAGACAGCGGTTCAGTTTGGTGTGAATGTGTTGTGCCACTGATGGTAAACCATCGGCCAGCTACTTCCTGTGATACAACGCGAAGGGTGGACTTCTCATAGCTCCTAGCCGGAGTGCACATATCCTCATTATTCACTATCTGAGATCGTGTGAACTACATCAGTAAACACCCAGGGCGGGGCCACCAGTGCAGAGTGTGGACACTCCCTGAATGAGTTTTGAAATTAATGAGTTGAGGAAGATTTTATCTAATGCTCATTGTCTGTTTCCACATTCAAAGAGAGACCCAAATGAGTGTAATTCACATGAGCGTGTTCTCTTTCCATCGTGTTGGTTTGCAGGTGTGCATCTTTTGGCAGCACTGTATCAGAGGTTAGATGGAAAATTTGAGTCCACCTCTGCTTCCTCCCGGAGGAAACATGTTTGATTTGAAGCAGGTTTGACTTAGATCATGTCTCTTATCTGTTTGTCCAACAGTGTGAAGCAGACCTGTAACTGCATCTTCACTTCTTTATAAAATGATATGCACCAAAATCCCATTATATGTATCCTTCAACACATCCCTGAGGAAAAGGATCTGTATGTGTTAACAATGCATTATGGTCCTAAATCATAATCAGTTATGCTCTAAACTGAGTGACGCTCTTTTCCAAACCCATGACTATCCTGTATTTTACAACACTGAACGACAGCGATCACGCTGACACTTTGTCCACTCATAGACCAATCAACACATCAAGTGACTAGTAACCAGCTTCCACCATGCTGAGAGAGGCAGGTGTCAAGGTTGTTGCACTTCCTACTAGTTGCTGATGGAGGTCAGTAAAGTTCACAAAGTACCAAATGCCCATTTAAAGGAAATTCTGAATTTTTGATTCACACACCACAGTTTTCTTTTCTTTCTCCCCGGTGATCTTGCCGTAAACATCATGTTTGGTAGTAAGTGAGATCAGGTTGTGAGGCCAGTGTCATCTGGACACCACTGTACACTCAAGGTAACTTTTCAATTAAAGTGGAAGATCATTGATGCTGTCAATGCTGTACTGCCCTAATATGACTTAGGTTATGCATGGGAGAGCTTTGTGAACTTGGAGGCAAGAACTCTCTCACAATATGCATTTCAATGCCTTAGCTGAAGCAAGCAGCTTTTTAAAATAGAGTTTACTTTGTTTCATCATCTTTGGAGTATTTTGCATCAGCAACAGGTTTTACTGCTACTGTTAAACTAGACACCTCAGTAGCTGTGTGCAGTTTAGAGGGAAGTCCCTGAATATTAACACAGACTGTTTTAGATGTAATGCTGTGCTCATATTGATTTTTTTTCTCTCTCTCAAATAATCCATTCATTGTCGCAGCTGTGGCTGTCTTGACAAAGTGTGCAAGCCATGTGTGTCGTGTTGATAAGATATTCCTTTATTAGCACACCCAATAGCTGGCGGTGTTATTACTAATATTGCAATAACTTCCAAATCTTTCAGTATATGGTTTATTAAGCCGTATTTAGCAGCCTCTGTCGGTGCAATGTTTCCATAACGTCACTACATATCCAGGGTGAACATGCATTACACTCTGCGTGCAGAGTGTCATTTTCTGAAGCAGCTCTTTGGTCATGTGTCTGTTCTAAGCGTGTGTGTGTGTCCCCATGACCACACCCCAGCCACACTGAAAGAAAGTGTGCGCTTCAGCATGTTCCATTGACCACAGCAGTACTGCAAGCCTCTGCACATCCACAGTTCCAGAATACCTAATAGAACAACAGACAAGGACTGTGGTGCAGCGGCCTCCTATCCCAGACCCTCCCCCAGCCCCCAACGCCATCTCCCCTCCCCTCTCCCCTGACCCCCAAAATACTCCCATGTAGTTCAGTGTGAAAGGGTCACGTGGCTTTTGGCCCACCAGCTCAAGTGCATTTGTTCTGTGCTGACTGTTTTAAAGGATTTTGCCTCCATCAACAGAAAAGTGGAGGGGATAACTTTTTGGAATTCAGCCTAGGGCTTCCTCTTTGACGTTTCGCTCACTCCTGGCTTGCACTCTCTGTCACTCTTTCCCTGAGGAAAGGCTGATACTTAAGAGGGTTGATCTATCCTGAGGAATTCAGGTAAGATGACGCCAGGTCTTTTCTTAATTTCTGATGCCATTTAGATGATAAGAATTAATGTTGAAATAATGAAATAGAATGCATATCATGGCAATGCTAACTATTAAGTCTGCGTGTCACAGGTGGGCTGAGAAGGCCTTCACCATGTGATAGTGACAAGCTTGCAGGATTTTTGCACACATTTACATGCAATGTGCCTCTTCTGTATAATTGTGTCTTAGATTTTTTTTTCCCAAAATCTCTATTATAAGTAGTATAACAGTATTACCTATCTATTGTTTTTACTTATTACAATTAATGCATCTCTCAAGATTTCATGCCGAACTTGAAATTGAAGATTTACCTGGTACCTCTCATATGCACAGATACATGTCCACCTCAGACTGTGTATGATGCATGTTGAACTGACCTGGTTGGCACAGATGATTCACATGTCATGCCTTGAAATGCTGATTAATTTGGCAAGTTCATGTCAATTTGTTGTTGTCGTATTTTTAAATCATGCCTAATTAACCTGTTTACCTGTTACCCTGGGTTATCTTTGAGCATAAGACACCAAAAAATGATCCCATTTGTTTTTTGTTAAAGCTATCGACATTGTTCTCATTTTAAAACCTTGTTCAATATTTAATTCAAGGCCTTATTCGTATCAGCCATCACCATCTTTAGCAGCATTATAAGTTGAGTAAGTCGAGTTATGTTCTTAGGCTATTTTCTGATTTGGGCTTTTATGTGGTTTGTATAGGAAACCTACATGTTTGTGGCTTGTTTAACGTCAGCAGTGAGTATAAAAACAGAGAGAGAGCACATGTTGCTATGAGCTGACTGTATTGTGGTTGGTATGATTGCTCTGCTCTCAGTTCTGTGCTTTGTGAGTTCAGCTAACTGTGTAGTCAAGATGAATTGCCATGTATACATTGATACATACATAGATCTAACATCCTGTATGTATCTTTGGGCAGAATGAGGGATTTAACATTTCTTTGCCCGTTCACAAATCTACAAGAAGGTCAAGAAGGTCTACAAGAAGGTGCCACCTCTGTCTTTGAGGCACTGTGGTTTTATAAACTTAACACTGTTATGAGAAGGTGAATCAGTGGTTAGAAAAGTCGGTGCTTCCCAGGAAGGATGTTGGTTTAAGCCCCAAGTCCTGCTCGTACATCTAAACAGGAAATGTAAATGTCTTCCCCTCATTAGATACTGAAATCACGATGCTCTGAGTGTAACTCAAACATAAGCCCCCATTTTCACCTGTGTGGATGCTGGCCAACATCACAACAGACTGACTCGAGATGTGTACAGTCGTTTCCTGCTTCTGCATCCTTCAGGCTGTTCCCGTCTCCTTAATCCATTGAGGCCTAAAACAGAATAAACACTAAACCCTGTTGTAGAAAATTGCTTCATTACTCTGAGTGCGCTTGCACCACTGACTCCCGTCTTCTTTTCTCTTTGCACAGTGCACAAAGCCTTAACCACTGTTATAGTGTCACTCATGATGTACAGCTTCATGGGAGGGGGCCTATTTTGTGCCATCGTGGGGAACATCCTGCTGGTGGTCTCCACAGCCACAGACTACTGGATGCAGTACCGTCTGTCTGGCAGCTTCGCCCATCAGGGCCTGTGGAGGTACTGCATGTCTGGCAAGTGCTACATGCAGACTGACAGCATTGGTAAGTGGGAACATATCTTCTTGCACCCTTGAAAAAATCTGTCAGGGCTCCTTCAGGCACAACATCTCTCACAACAGTCTAGGTCTGCTTATTATACCCTGGTGATTATAATTTAGCAGGTATAGTTATATAGGTAAAATCTCCTCATTACAGATAAACACAAAGCACAGCTGAGGCTGATAGGAATGTTATTAGTTTTGCTGATGTTTTTCGAAGTATTGGACAAATTAAAATTTATACCTGATGGTGGCGCTAGAACGAAAGCCAAGGAATCACCAAACTCAATACAATTCATCCTAATATGGAAATGAATGTCTGAACTAAATTTCAGAGCAAACCATCCAATAGTTGTGTCATAGTGTCAAGTGTCATACCCACTCACATACTCACCACGAGGTCGTCAACCTAATGGTGGCACTATAGAGGAAATGTCAGCAAATTTGTTGGGATACATTTTCTAGGAACCGTGAATTTCTGTAGGAAATTTATGGCAACACATCAAATAGTTGCTCAGGACCAAAGTGGTGAATTGACCAGCTGACAGACCGACGTGCTGCAAAGTAAGATCTGTCTCTCCCAGAGTTTCAAATTATCGTTGTGTTAACTTCTTTTTGAACTTTGTCAACTTCCTCATTTCATAATAAGTGTGATGAAATTTTAGATGAAAGAGATACACAGCATATACTGTATGCAGTGCTGTCATACAGTCTGATTTAGCAGCTTGTCTAGGTGCTGATAACTCTACCTACTCAGCATAGTGGCGGGTAGTAATAGCGCTGCATCATATCTGTTAACTGTTATTGGCCCAGTCACTCTGAACTGAAACGGAAAAATTAAAAGCGTTAAAATAGAATCAACCTCAAAATCACACAAAATGCAAATAAACCTCAAAGTTGTACTAAATACAACGTTGGAGTAAATACACCAGTTGATCAGGGTGAAATCTAAATTTCACTTTATATACCTTCACTGTTTCATGATCTGCCTTCAAACAGCATGACAGTGAATGACTGCTGCTGTGTGAGTCCAGCGGTGCAAAGGAACAATTTACAAGGATAGAATAAAATATCAGTTATTGTTAAAAGGAGTAGTAGCTATATTAGGAAAGAGATTCATTTCCTGCGAGTTTTCAGATGACACTCGGTGCATTTTGGAACTGTTTCACATCAAATAAAAGCTTTTCTTTATTATTCTTCCAGCACACATCTTTCAAAGTTTGCTCTCTCCCTTGTTTCGCTCCCCCGCAGCCTACTGGAATGCCACCCGTGCTTTCATGATCCTCTCTGCCATGTCATGCTTTGCTGGCATCATCGCGGGAATCCTCTCTTTCGCTCACTTCTCGGCCTTCGAGAGGTTCAACCGCTCGTTCGCTGCCGGGATCATGTTCTTTGTTTCAAGTGAGTCATGAGCGCAGTAACCACACGGCGACATGTTAATCATGCCATGAATGATGTACTGTTTAGTGAGTTTGCATATTGTTTGTGATCGTCAGACAAAGTTCATTGGGTCAGCCATAGAAACTTAGATGGCCTTGAGATTAGCCTATTATTACGATATTGATTTTAATATGTATCGCTCTCTGCCTGCCGTGCCAGCTCTCTTTGTTCTGCTTGCAATGGCCATTTACACCGGGGTTACAGTGAACTTCCTGGGAAAGCGCTTCGGTGACTGGCGCTTCTCTTGGTCCTACATACTGGGCTGGGTGGCACTGCTCATGACCTTCTTTGCAGGTTTGTTCAAATACAGGAGTGCAGTATTTTAGTGTATTTACTCTGTGTTACTGATAGTAAACAAAATATGTTGCACAGCAAACTGAAAAAATATCCAAAATCACCAATACAATCTGTCACACTTTCATTTTTCCTGAAATTTTATTTTTTCCTAAAGTTGCAGCTGCTTATTATGAGTCAGTTGTCTCATCAGCTTTGTACATACACCCACTATATATTTCCAAACTCACCAATCAGTAAGATTTAAACACACCAGATAACTAAAGAAATATGTCTCGCCTTTAAAAACCACATTTTCTGTACAATAGTTATTGTGCCAATATCATGTACTCAACATGTCTGTGTACAACAGATGTGGCCTTTGTGGTAACTGTGGTGACCTGTGTTTTGTTTTGCAGGTATATTCTACATGTGTGCCTACAGAATGCATGAGTGCAGAAGAGTGGCTGGCCCACGTTAAAATAAACAGGAAGTAACGTGTCATGGCTGTAAAGGATATCAATCCACATTCAGAAAAAGAGAATTTACTGTAAAATAATAAAATTTGGAATTTTGCATATGCAAAAAACACGTCTTGTGGTTTTGTCATAAAATTATCTACAGTGGTTTGGGATGTAAAGCAGCCAACAAAACCTAGATATGAGTTATGACTGTTAAAGCATTCTTTACATCACTACACATTCTGATGTAACATCCACAGTACAATAACAACATGGAAGCTGGACATATTGTACTGAAAGTGCTTCTAGGAGATCGTGGCCTGCCGTTGTCCTCCTGAAACATTCAGCCAACATTTCTTGAAAATGTAATTTTCACTGTTGTGGTGGAAAGCAGAGGAGGAAAAATAGAAGATGATGGGATCAATACAGGTGTTGAAGGTGCTAAGCAGCAAGGTGTAGTACCTCCAGCTCGGGCTCTGGCCCTGGAAGTAACCCAGTAAATGAGAGAAGTTGTACGGCATCACACAAATGAGAAACACAGCCAGAGTTCCCATGGCCATGCCGATGGCCTTCTGCTTCTGAAACTGGGATATCCTGGGGCGGCTGTACAGGATTGAGATGCAGCGCACGTAGCAGTAAACACAAATCAGAAGAGGTATAAGGGAGAGCACGAAGAAAAACTCTAAACGCACTGGGAGGAGGATCTTCAACTGTTTTTCTGTGAAGTCCTCATAGCACACGCTGGAGTTTTTGATGGACAGGGATGGGTGGTGCTGTATAATGAAAGTAATGCTGCAGTGTGCTGCAGAGATCACCCAAATAATGGCACTCATAACTACGGCATACACAGGTTTCTGCAGCCGATGATAGGTGACGGGGTGAGTGACCCCGATGTAGCGAACCACGCTGACCGCCGTCAGCAGCAAGGAGCTGGTGTAGATTGTGGAGAAGAAGGTGAAGGCGGTGATGGAGCACAGAAAGTCGGGCAAATTCCATTCCATGTTCGACGCCGCCTCGTGCATCTTGAGAGGGAGGGTGATCAAAAAGAGCAGGTCAGAGATGGTGAGATTGAGGAGCAGGATGTCTGTTGGAAGTGGTTTGGAGTGGATCTTGACACAGAAGGCATAGAGAGCCAGGAGGTTGGCTGGCAGGCCGATCAGGAAGGAAATGATGTAAGCTGAAAGGAGAACCTCGCTCCTCACTGTCAACATGACTTTAAACCAAAGAAAGGAAACAAACAGCAATCAAAATTCATGAAGTGGTTAAAAAAATACAGATTATATTTAATGCAGTGGCAATGGTGATAAGACAGTGATGTCTGCATGCACGATGTGGTCCAATGAGAAACATTCAGCTCCTTTCTAAAACCTAATGAACAGAGATTATAAAGGAATATGAATCATATTATCTTAAAGTCCCTATAACCTAAATGTAAACCACATGACAGCCCCACCAGCAAAAACACAGCTGGAACCTGCTGTCAATCCCAAATCGATTGAGAGGAATTAACTGAAAGCTAATAAGAGTCATGAGTCAGTCTAACACAAGACAAGAACTAAATTATAGTAGGTATTTTTTCAATGTATCCAGTCGAAGACATTACTGACTTTAAAGAAGTCAAATCAGCATCTTTAGCTTTCACCCAGCAATCTTCAAATTGTGTTAATGCCTCCTTCTGTTTTTATATGAGAATGGATTAAGTTATTCTGGCTTTTCGTGCCTCCGACCACAGAACAAATCCGAAACAAATAAGTCACAGTCAGGCTCTTGACCTCAGATTCCAAACACCAGATGCGGAATTCAAATGGCCAAAAAGGATCTGCAATGTTTGATATATCATAGATCAATATGTTTGATAAGGTAAACATATTTACTTACCTGGAAGCAGATGTTTTCAAAAATGATAAGACTTCAAAAAAAACAGCTAACGTTCTGAGTTGTTTGCCTCGCTGTCCCTTTCATCAAAGACAATATAACTTGTGAGTTCAGAGATGATACAGCATGTAATGAGCCGGAAACAGCGAGTCATATTCAAGTCCTGTGTAACGCACTACCTGTCCTGCACTGAGGGATGAGCACACACCAGTTGGTTAATATTAACTAAAAGGCAAAACTGAGGCGTTGACTTCTGCATTGAGTATATTAATAAAAGATCCTCCTCCCACTAGATCCCTGCTGGAATAAACAAGATAATTAAGTTTGCATTTCATCAGCATTAACTTGCAGGCTGATGGATGCATTCATTCAAATTTACGCCCACGCCACAAGTTCAGAGAATCAATCCGTATAGATCTTCTATTTAGGACATGCTTTTCTGAATCCAGTGTGTCATCATTACTAGAAAGCAGTTTGAGACGGTTTTCAGCAACAGAGCGGAGAATAACTACACATGAAGTGTTTAGCACCCTTTAGCCCGGAGTGAATCTGTTTTCTGTTGCCTGGGAACAGCTTAAATATTCCTCTCCTTCCTGTCAGCACTATTTACTTTAGCATCAGTTAACATTGCAACAGGAAATAAACATGGAGCCCGTATGTTGTGTTTAAATCTGTCACAGGCTCTTCTGATAGGATTGATGATATGATGATGAATGATATGTTAATGATTAAATATTTACACAATGAGCCAAGTCTGTCGAGACTGTATCAAAGGAAATTGCCCAGTACATGAATATATATGTGGGAACTTCTGCAAGTGACCTACTCTGTGAGAGCAGCAGCAGCTGTCCTCTGATCAGCACTTCAGACTCAGTCACTCATGTTGCAATCCGCACCCTGCAAAGTCAAAAGTATGGATTTAATATTTTTCAATGCTTGAGCAATAAAGCGGGAGAGGTTTGGATGTACCAACCTACATCACGCTCTTAACATGCCACACTCATTCAACTTCAACTAAAGGCAGTCCCTCATTTCAAACGTCGAAGGTACAGTTAAACAGAATAATCACACACACAAATAATGATCAAGAAAACAAACAAACACACAGAACACAGTTAAAAACACTTTCAAGAGCGGAGGAGTGTCTAATCGTGGTTTTCAATTGAATTAATGTATTTTTAATGTCTGAAATCAGTTTTTCTAAATTCAGTGTTTGCACAACTTTGAGCATTAGCCAAACATCCAATAGGGTCAAACAGTGACTTTGGGACCAGTTTGATAAGGAAGTGATGTATGACAGCATGTGGCCATTAAGGGCTTTATAAATAAATAGAAACCAACGTCTGTCATGTCTTACTGTTGCCAGGATGTAATCATGAGTAGTGATGATGTGGTATCTTCTAATGCGTACAATAAGTGAAGTGTGAACCACTGAATATTCTTTTCATCAGACACAATCACTGCACCTTCGTCAGTATTCTGTATTCTTTTTGGTGATTTGTTGCGTTGTTCTGGTGCCGTTGAGGTCTGATTGGTTGCATTTCTGCCACAAAATCATTGTCATAAACAGTCTCAGGTGTGTCCACCTCGGGGTTACTGTCTGGTCTGCATGATAGTGAGTCTTCATATCGTGATCTTACAGAGAGAAGAAGAAGAAAGAATTAGATGACAATTAGATGCTTTGAATATCTTTTTCAATTTAGGGACATTAAGATCTTATTTCATCTTCTGCACACTGGCATTTTCCTCAGTACATAATATCATATCAATGCACGAAATAGTTGAGCTGATTGAAAATTAAATGTATTTACGTTCGGGGACTGTTGTGTATTTGTTGTCGTTGGCCATTGTCTGATTGCGGCCTTAAAAAAAGAGATGCAAACATTTGATGTGAATTGAGCAAATTTCAAATAAATTATAACTCGAGTATAAATGCAAAATTCCAGTTTCCTACCTTGGAAGGGTGCAAGTGTTGCACACAAAGCCTGGTGGTGTTCTGTGGGTAATATAATAACAATAAAAGGATTAAGGATTAATCACAGCTGCACAGTTATTATGTACGAGTCCAAGTCCACCAACCTGTTTCTGAAATATTTTCTGTAAATCACACACCCAAACAGCGAAGCAGTCCCCAGGAGCATTACAGCCGTCAACCACGCAGACACAGAGGCTGTAAAAGGAAAATAGCTTAATTAGTAAATATGATGAAGAAGTGGGGGGGAAATCATCATCATAGTAACTTACATGTTTTTGAAAAGCTGTGAACAGACAGCTGCTTGGTGCTGCTGCCCAGCGAGTTGGTGGCTGTGCAAGACACATTAAACTGATTTTGACCTGGGCCACTCATTACACCAGAGACTACATTTGTCTTAATTGTGGAGACCAAGCTGAAGGAGGACAGCACAGTGTCATTTCCATCAACGGTCCAGGATATGCTAGCATTAGGGGAGGCCTCGGCCCGGCAGACGCACTTCAGAGCTTCCCCTGTCAGGCGGCAGGAGGACTCAGGTAGGATTACTGGAGCGTCTGGAAAGACATCTTGGATTTACTGTTTGATTTTCAAAAGTCAAAAATGACATTCAAGATAATAAAAAACAGACAGCTTCCTCCTAAAAACTGAAATTGTGCAGGTTTTTCAACTTTAGAGCAACGATGGCTGTTCAGTTGTTTCCAGAGGATATTTTTCCCTGGAGATAATGTTGCCTCCCTGGTTTTGTGCATATGTCACGTTTCCCCACTTTCTGTACATTTGCGAACTTGTATTTCAGAAACTGTAGGATTTGTGTTCTTTCCAGTTTATTTTCTCCCCTCGTGTACTTCTATGTCATTGATCTGAGCACAGAAAACCTTTACTCTCTTCATTTTTTTTTAGCAAAGATAAATAGTCATTCACTCATTAGTCAAATAAGATTCAGGCAAATAAGATTTCATAGGCTGTCCCATCATTACTCAGTCTGGTTTTCATCATTACCCCGTGTGATTTCTGTTGTCACAAATTTGAAAACACTGCATGAATGAAAGTGAGGTTCTCATCTGGATGTGATTATAAGAATGACCTTGCCCAATAAATTAAAAACTTTCACTCAGACTTATGAACATTAGAGTAATCATCATTAAATTAAAGGGGAAAAAATGGATGCACAAATGGAAAATAGTTTTAGCTGCATTGTAAGATGGAGCCTTCCATCTGCCTTCTAGCACATTCTTGAATTGCTGTTTCTTTATTACATCATGTTGAAAATTGTGATGAACCACAATACTGTTGCTACTGTGATTCATTTGTTTTGTTTATTATAGATGATATTTGAGTGTTTTTGGGTTGATTTTTAGAAATTATTGGGCTGGAAAACATCAAACCAATCTGGCAACACTGCCCCACTTTGGCAGACCCACACAGGTGTACTGATGACTGGGGGATATTAACTTCTTCCTGTGACAATTAAACACCAACTCAGAGTCATTTTAATGGTGAGTAAAGTTTATTTTTAACCACTGGCATTATTTTACCTGAGTCTACCTGTGCAGTTTTATGTTTTGCCAACACCTAAAATGTCTTTTGTTTATTAACACAAGCACAGTGTCTCTGTCTGTCTGTGTGTTGGTGCTTGCTTTTGTTGTGTATTCAGTTATGTTTGCTCTGGTTTGGTGTCGCTGCTCTTGATTACAAACCACTGCATCATTCCTGTTCCTAAAGTTTGTCGCTCATCTTAAACAATCTCACTAACGTGTCCATTTAATGACTGAATTACAGGAGCTTCCTCATTAGATGGAGCTGCACAGTTGTCACAGAGATAAAAGACAGATTTGGGATTTTTAGTGATGTTTGAGGGCTTTTCCTCATCGTAGTATTAAAAGTATCATTCAAGTCCAATCTTAACCTTAAGTGCTCTTGAATCTTTTATCACATCTTCATCAGATGATTTCGCATGACAACTGGGCGACTCAACTGTGATCAAAAGCTCATATTTGCACAATTACAGTTTCCAAGGTCAAGAATCAAAGCTCAGTCTCCACCTCGTTAAATCTAATGATACAGCTTCTCACCTGTAGTTCTGGTACAGTAATCAACCAAGTCACTGCTCAAATATGAGAATGAATACATGAGAATCTCTTGTGGTCTTGTGAACTGTAGTATCACTTAACCCCTTTACTTAAAATCCTGTCACTGTATACCTGAAAAGATTTAATATCACATCAGTTACTTCTAAAGAAAGTAAAGGCAAGATTGTATTTACATTGAACATCCAGATCCAACCAGTCAGACCGGCCCTCTCCGACATCATTGTGAGCGACGCAGGAGAGAGAAGTGTCTCGCGTGATGTTGTCGAAGGTCATTTTTCTCTCGGTTGAACTGATTGTGCTGTTGCGACCCATCTGTTTTTTGAGCCACGAGTACGTGTGCGGTTGTGGGTTACTGTTAGAAGCGCACTCCATGATGACGCTGCCACCCTCCATTATCGGCTCTTTTTCCAACATCAGGGTCACAGCCACAGGTTTATCTTAACACACAATTAAATTAGTAAGACAACGTACCTGGCAAGTAAATGCACATCTGTCATTTACTGTATTTTATCACTTACATAAAATGTTGAGTATTATTTGTCGACTTTGTGCCGTGAAGGTTTTGAACTGTGCGGAACACACCATTTTGCTGTCATGAATCTCATGTGTTGCTCGTCCATGCAGCGTCTCTCTGTACAACCACTGGCCTTGTACTTTCTCATTGAAAGCAATTAGAGAGGGGTTTTCCAGAAATGGACTTATGGTCCAATGAAGGGACGGAGGTGAGCGAGGGCAGGAGTAGTATATGCTGCAGTTAGCCATGAAAAATTTCCCGTCCACCATTTGCTTCTGAACAGAGATTATAGGAGTTCTTCTCTCTGGAAGTCAAAGGAAAGTGACAATGGGAAAGACATAATTAAAATATCTATAAAAAATTGAGTATAAAACAATTGTGTAAATGAGATGCACTGTATTATAGACTGTATTATGTGTATGTCGTCAGCAACTTGATAATGTGGACGTGCATGTCCAAGTATAGAGGAACAATAATGGCCGTATGTAAAACTGTCTCATTAACATGCTGGAGCTGCACGTAGAGTATATTTTGTATGAATGTAACCTGCTAAGCGATCATTTCCTAAATTCAACGAGAGTATGCAAATACTTACCAACAATGATGGTTGCAGTTTGAGCATGGAATTTCTGAGTTATTTTCTTGTCTGGGTTGATCCAAACATAAACTTTAAGGTTGTTGTCTGATGTCTTCACATCATTAATCCTCAGGGTGCAGTTCCCCTCTCCAGCGTTACCCAGTACTGAGGTGCGTCCTCTGAACTGGTTCTCCACTGTTTCAGGGTGAACTCCATCATACACTACAGGATACTTTATATTATGGTACTGGTACCAGATGACCCGAGAATGAGGTTTCGTTAGACACGGGACCAAAACGCAGCTGCCCTCCACTGCGGTCACTGTTTCGGGGACAGAGATGACCCAGCTTCTCGCCTGCTGGAGCGCTGAGATGCCTTTGTGGGGCGAGAGGAGGAGGGAGAGGCAGAACAGAAGACAACAAATGTTAGTTGTGGTTGTTCTGTTATGCGATTGTATATTTGGTGATGAATGAGAAAATAAAATGCGTGACATAGAACAGGAAGCTGGTCTCACAGAAAGAAACTGTGACAGCCAATTAACCACAAAGCTGAGTTTCCTGCAGTATTATCAGAAACAATATATATAGAGCAAATATTTCTCTAGCATATCATATTAAATGTCATAGATACAGGACCACATAAAACTCTTTTTCTTCTATGAAGATACACTACAATGCAAATGATGTTTAAAAAAAAAAGTGGCAGGAATTTTGACGATTTCAAAAAAACTACAAATACTTTTTTTTTTAAAAAAAAAGTTTTCATTAACCCTATCATCAAACAATGGCCACACATTTATGACTTAGAAATAAAAAGTAACTCCAACAAAAAGTATTACAGGGTTCTAATAATAATGTTAGCAACAATGATCCAATAATTGCTAGATTTTTTTGTTTGTATATGAGACAATTTTTACTTTTTTCTGTGTTCCGCTTAACTCGCAGAAGTTCGGTGTAGCCATTTTAAGATGACACTAATATTTGAAATGTTAGCTTGGTGTGTTATCTGTGATATTTTAAAAGCAGAACAGCAACGGAAGCAGAGGTACAGAAAGATGAAGTAAAAAAATATTACCAGTGAACAAGCTCAGAAGTCTAAACAGATGAGTCGTCCCCATGAAGAAAGAAGTCACTGTGCACCTTTTTCCTGAAACACAGAATTCACAGAATATTAAAGTCACTAGTTAGATTATTATGAATTTGTATTCTATTATTTCTGCACATTGGTCTTTTTGCACTGAACAGATGCTTGATGGTGAGTCATATATTGGTCTGAGTCAGTATATCACTACATATTTTTTAACATCTTAAGGCCTCCAGGTTCATCAAAGTACAAAAAAAGTTCTCTGTCAATACAATCCACACACTATTATTCTGCAACACATCATCAGAAAGTAGTTTTAAGAATTTGAAAAACAGTCTCTGGATTTGTGTTTTTCTTTGAGCAATACGGACAAGACAGCTTACCGTGGCAGATGAGCTGCTGCATGAATGTGTCTGTAAAGGCCCACTGATCTGTTCATGTGCTCAGGTCCACCACCACCTAATCCCCTATACACCCCCCTGTTCTATTCAGACTCAAACAGGAAACTTGCTGAGCTCATTTGATGCAGTCAGCCTGAACAGTCAGAAAGCTTAAAACAGAGGCTTTCTTGCCTGTTTCTAAAATCAGGTTGACAAAGCACTCCACTTGTTGTACAAATCATGTTTATGGAGTAGGTCAAAACTAAATACATGCAACTCTAGATATAAAGAAAAATGCAGAGAACGTCACTTAATTAAGACTATACATATTCTTTATTCTCTGAGTTTATACATCCACAACCAGTTAATTTCTAACAAAATTTCAACATAATATAACACACGACATATGTTCTCAATTGACAAACATTATATAAGTTAAAAAAAAATACATGTGAAAATACAGTATATTATGTACTTCTATTTGGTTAAATTAAATATCTGTGTCAAAGCAACAACAAAAAGCAATCAAGAAAACATGCACACAAGAGAAAATCATTCTGAAAAATGTTTTGGCAAAGCAATATGATGATCTGTAATCTATTTCTACACAGCACTCTTGTGTTTGAATTTAACCTGAGCGTATTCACATTCCACACCCTTCACATTTCTAGGCTCTGCTTCGTTATAGCAGCTTTCCATCTCCACTGCGTCGCTCACAATATTTCCCACCATGCACCTCTCCTCCCCAGACTGATCCACAGCGTCTTCTCCCGTCTCCTTCTTCGTGCTCTTGCTTTTCCAAATCACATTAGCGTAAATCACGTCGCTGCCTTCCTCGTTGTTCATCTCTGAGCTTTTACTGGCTCTGTCTGCGTCGTCTGGCTCGGGGAAGGCTGCAGGATGGGCAACATCTGCCCGTCTTGGCACGTCGGCGTTGGCATAAATGGCCTCTTCTGTTGTGTTGGGTCCCTGCAATTGAACAGAAAACATCTGTAATACAGATGTTCTGCTAATAAAATAGAAAACCGACTTGCTCCCAGTGATAGTACCTCACTTCCCTCTTCACTTGTTGGGAGTTGACTCATGGGAACTGTGCTCTTAGGAAGGTTATGTTGAGTCTTCTGAGCCCTGAAAAATACAGAGGATTTAACCTATATAGTATGTTTGATTTGCCTTTGTTTTTCCCGCGTCTCATTTTGATAATCAACAGGATGAAACCGTTCATCACAGAGAACACAGACAAACTGCATCTGCAAAAAGAAGCAACGCAAATGTTCAAACTACTTGACATGAATATTATCCATCAGTTTTGCTAGTGGTGATTTATGTAATACAAAATCAAAGTCAATTTTATGGTGTTTGTATTGCATGTTGTTTTTTTTGCTGTGGCAATTTAATGATAGCCCAAAAATTAAAAGTGTTAAATTTGTTCTGATGCGAAAGACTAACACTGCATATCGTCAGTATTTGAACACAAAAGGAGTCCAAGTTAAAGAGTTGTGTGGAGAGTTACTCTGAGCTCTCGAGCTGTTAACCTACCCGATGACGAACAGCAGAGCACACACTAATACTACCAGTGCAACAACTGCAGTGATGAGGGCTGTCAACAGCATCTGGTCTGAAATATACAAAGGACAGTGGAAGATTGAGAAAAGGTAAATGGACTTGAACAAGAGATAGTTCCTCTGGTAAAAGTTTGGACATACTCTTTAAAGATTTTAGCTTTTGTAAAAATGTATGTTGTGAATTTCTATTAGATATTTAATGAACTGAGTATTAAAGTTTAATATTGTGTGAATGAGCACGATGTCTGCTGGTGTTCGATCTCTAATCATTGCTTGCCCCCGACAGAAGAACAAACCATGCCTGTTGCTGGTGTGTCAGGCTGAAGGCTGTAGATGTAAAATCTCTGAGTAGCAGATCCCTGAGAGTTGGAGCTGTGGCAGAGCAAGGTGGAAAGATCCCTCCACTGTGCTTCATTCACAGTGATGATGCTCCTCAGACCTTTGTCATTTAGAGGCTCATTGCTGATTGCAAACTGGTCTGAGTGATTGACAGGTGACCCGTCCAAATACCACTGTAAAGTGGGAGAGGGATTCCCCACAGTGTCACAGGAACAGTTGAGCTGGTCTGCAGCTTTGGTGCAATCAGGTGAGGGCAGCATCTGTGGAGCAACTGTGGTGAATGTAGAGAAGACAAGCAAAAGTAAAATACTGATTATACAGCCTCGATTCCAAAAAGGTTGGGACACTGTGAAAACATAACAAAACAGAATGGGATAATTTGCTAATCCTTTTTGACGTATGCTCAACTGAAAACAGTACAAAGGAGGGGGCAAGCCTTCACAATTTAGATTTGATTCTGGGGCATATTTGCGTGGAGGTGGTTGTTTTCCAAAGAGACAGACGTGACCTTCAAACTGCAACTAATGATTATTTTCATTATTGATCAATCTGTAATTCATCAGTCTGTAAAATGCAAATTGTGCTGTGCTGGACAATTTGATATTGGGTTGTCTGTCCAAAACACAGAGACATTCAATTACAGTTGTATGAAGGAGAAAAAAGAGTGATTTTCTTTTTTTTATAATTTTTTAAAGACTAATTATAGTCACTTGTCAAAATTGTTGACGTTTATTTTTCTGTTAATCTGCTAATGAATTAATTGACTAATTGTTTCAGCCCTGCTTCAAACTAAGTCATGACAAGAGCGAAGAGATGGATTATAGTGTTTATATATGATGAACATTAGCAGAGGACACATGAACTCACATGAAACATCAGCTGATACATTTGTGCTAACAGACTCAGTGCTGCCATCTTGTTTGCTGTAGGTGGCAGTGCAGGAGATTTTCTTTCCATGATGGAGGTGAGAAGCAGTGAAGGTCAGAAAAGAGATCTTGACTTTGGTTTTGTCCGGATTCTCCTGCAGCGTCTCCTGACTGTGGCCCAGGTCGGGGGTCCACGTCAGAGTCGGAGGGTGAGACAGACAGGGAGCTGGAGCAGAGCAGTTCAACCTCACCACGGTTTCCTCCTTCACCCTCAGTGTGGATGGAGTCAGAGTCGGTCTGGGAGGATCATCTGGTGGGAGGGTCAGTAAAAATGTCACACCGCTCCATTTTTCTTGACACTTTTTACAAAATACAAAGGGTCAAAGCACTTCAACAAGGGAAACAACGACTGAAGTGTCGGTAAATTTAAAACCTACCTGTGACTGATATGCTCAACCATGGTTGCCAAAATTCATATTTCAGGTTGTTGTTGCATTCCACTCTGAAATAATATCCATGGCTGTATTCATGTTGCATGTTGTCCAGGGTTGTGGTGCAGTCCTTTTTTGTTAAGTCTCCTATCAGTTTTCCTTTTATTGTAGATTGTTGTGTACTGCTATCGAACACAACGGTTGATTTATCACGTTTCCAAACTGCTTTACATGTTTCATCTAAGTTTAAGCTATACTGATCTTCTACGTCAAAGGAGCAGGGGATGGTCACACAGGATCCTCTCAGAGCCTCTATAGTCTCCGGCATGATGACGTTAAACTCTCCACACAGGACGCCTGAAACACAAAACACAAATCTTTGAATAAGAACAAGTGAATATCACTTTACAGTAACAGCATGATCTGTGTCATCCATCTTAGCCCTATACCTTTAATCAGCAAATAATCCAACGTGATGACTGACTCACATTTCTTCTAAAAAATCAAAATTTTGATCAAAATCAAATTAAAGTTCTAAGAAGGCACCTTTGTGCCTTTGTAGCTCACTGCGTCCTGCACGTATTACAGATACTGTTGTACTGTGGTGTGCTTGACTAACATTGCATAGGTATAGTTTTTGAGTTAGTTTTTACAGCCATTGATCCAAACATGAATGAACTTACATTGAAGCAGACAGCCAATGAGAATGAGAGTCAGAGCTGCAGACATCTTTGTGTGTGAGAAGAGGAAGAAACTCTGGAGATTACACAGAACAATTCACATGTTTAGTACATTTCATCTCTAATTTACTGATGAAGAAATGTTTTGTCACCCTATATTTCATTTTCAATCTTTATTGATATGGAAAAGGTTACAAAGACGCCTGTAAGGGATTTAGAGTCAATGAAACTCAACTGAACAGATACACTTCTTGTGGATGTGTTAGCATTTCATCACTTCCTTAACCAAAAAACCATAATCGAACAATGAGATTATTAATATCAAATGCGTTTTTGCAAACTTGCCTGGTGATGGAGATATTTTGACAAAAGGATCTCACTACTTGAGAGTTTCTACTGACTGTGAGAGATTTGCAAAAACAGTGACTTTGTGACACTGACAGTTTGTCAGTGGTACGACGTGCTGCTTTTGTCAGATAACACATAGAAGATGAAATTGTGATAAAAAGGAAAAACAGGAAGTTGTACTGTATGCTAAAGGCAAAAGTCATCAACATTGGATGTCTTTTATTCATTTAGAATTAATTTATTTTCCATGTATTTACAAAGCTATGATTTGTTTTAGGCAACAGTGACTATGTCCAAAAACACAAGCACGTATTTATCTTCTATTTATCTATATCTAACGTATACATAGATACCCCTCACTGTTATTTATATACCTCTATACATTTACATTACCCTGCACTTTACTGCATTTCACTGTCTCAGTCCTTGTGCTCTTATTAACTAACTAATCTAATCTACTATATATATATCTACTGTTTTGTCTTGTTTTTCTGTCTATCGTTAAAATTGTCTGCTGATGTAAAGTCCAGTAACTTCACGTGTGCATTTTCAGAAATTTGCAATTATGCAATTAATTTAGAAATTTAAAATTAGTTTTGATTATTTGTGATGTGTCGTATAGAAATGACATTGACTTACATTTTCTTCAGGGTTTTCGAGCAGACAGATGAAAGGTGTGTAGAGAAGTGAAGTTCCTTAAAAGTTGTGCTGCTTTTTCAAACAGCCCCCAGAATTGACTTGAAAATGAGGAACTTACAAGAGTTCACAATTGAATGTACTTCTCTTTTTTCATTATTATTATTTATTATTATTATTAATCAAATCTTTATAGACCAAATAGTCAGTGTTTGGACGTAACATGAAGTACAATGTTTGTAATACTAAGAAATGATTACAATCTTACAAACATCTATAATTAACCATTATTGTCAAAGTGATTGACACAGTTAATATAAAAACAAATACATTGTCAAAATCAATATTGAAATTCCAACAAGTAACTGTAACGTTTCAAATCTACAGATGAGAAGATGATGACTTTATATTCATTCAACTGTCCATGATATTTAACAACAGAATCATAAAAATATAGAATGATTAAATAGCTACACATGAAAATGCAACAAGTACTAGCACATTTATATTCTGTCAAATTCAGGTCAGCATTTTAGTCTGACCTGCTCCTGATTTACAATGCTGATTGTTGCATATTGCATATTTATAATGAACAATCAAAGTATATGATTGTAAATTGTAAAATGTAAAAACGTTACTTTAGAAATGGGACGTATTACTCCACATTTTGTCTTTTAAAGGTAAGAATGCTGGTATCACCCATTAGAAAGCATAGAAAGTGTTATTACATCATTTCTTGTCTTCACTATTTTAGTCCAATCTCTGATTCTGGGAAACAGTAACCACTGTGCTTTATTTTCACTGTTAGAGAATTTTAATGTTGTGCAACATTTTTTTCAAAGTTGACGACAAACAACATGTAGCAGTCTGGATTGGGACAATTCTTTACCATGACTATGTCACTGTTTGATTGGAAAAGTCTAAAGATGAATTTAATATTAATGTCACAGTTTTCACAAATTGGCCTTTGGGGGTTTGAAACAAAAAAACAGACTGAGACTATAAAACAAATATGACATGACATCAATGTCTGGGGATTAGAACATCCAGATTCTCCAGACATGAAGTTGCCAGCAATGAATTATTACTTCAAGGTAGCAGTTCCCAGACAGTTGGAGCCGTGAAAGTCAACAGATTTTAAAACAGTCTGGAGATTACAGACAGAAAAGTTTACAAGTTTGATTCTTTTCATTCCTAAAGTAACATGATTTTTATTCATATTGGTTCCATGCAATGTGGTAGCAGCTCTTTGAAGGAAAAAAGTAATACATTACTACTTTCTACTACAACTACAGTCAGGAGCCGGGGTGGGACAGACGGATGCATAATTTTCTGTCCTGGACATCTGAAATAATGTTCAATGTTCAGTATGTGTCCTGAGTTGTTCAAGGGGACATTAGGCTTAATATGAATTCCTATTCTACAGATTAAAGTCAGCTGACTCATGGTTGATGCTTTGAAAGGAGATGGAGCCCTACCCTTAAACACCATTTGCTACATAAATTGGATCTTTGGAAGACTTTAGCAACTCGACAATCTTTGTCTGGAGCTCCTTGGCTTTCTCTGAGTTCTGTCCTTTCTCCACCTTCTCTCCAGCCACCTTGAGCCCATTCAGCACCGACTGCAGGGCATCTGCATTCTTCACTGAGTCCATCTGGTCTCTGTCTGCCCGGATCTCTTCCACCCAGTCCAGGTAGGCCTGAAGTAATCCAAGGTCGTCCACGAAGTTTGAAATAATCCGGAGTCCCGGTCGACCATGCTGCAACTCCCTCAGCCTCCTCTTCCCCATCTCTCCGATGTTGTTCCCAACAATGCTTATGAAGGAGAAAACAACAGAGTAATAAGAGTTTTATTAGTGACAAAATATTAACTCACACTAGATGGCAGTGTTTTCATGCAGTACAACACTGAGACCACTGAGCAGAAGTTGGTGTGTTTTAAATCTTACGTCAGCGTCTTCAGAGAGGTGTTTTTGCTGAGACAGTTGACAATGTTTTCAGTTCCTCGCTCTGTGATGCCAGTGATGTCCAGATAGAGTTCCTCCACCGTGGCGTTGTGCTCCAGAGCGTTCCAGAGCTCCAAAACCCCCTCTGGTCCCAGGTTATTGCCACACATACTGTATGCATGAGTAGAGGAATTGTGTTGCAGTAGTAATGACAATGGCTTTCCATAATAAATAAGGAGTTCAACTGCTTAACGTGACCCCTTAAGCACTTTTATTTGCCAAGTTATGCATTTTAGGACCTTTGCACCCTCTGAGTGTGGAACCATCAACATATATGGTGTTGTGATACTTGTAATTAACACTCTTTTGTGACTTACAACAGCTTTTTCACTCGGCATTCATTTGATTTCAGAACTGCAGATTCCAGAATAGCCGCTTGCCTATCCAGGCAGTTGTATCTCAAGCTAAAAAAGAACAAAGAAAGAAAGAACAAACATTAGGTTGACAATGGGTTTTTTTTACCATACATTTCCCATTTATCAATTTCCCAAAACTGCCTATCATACACGTGGCTGAAGTCAAACCCAGGCTTGTTTTCATTGTCCAGTATTCAATGGTAATTCTATAATCTAATTCTAGTCTATTCTAAGATCTATCTGACAGGTAATTATGAAATCAGTTACTCACTAGAGAGATTCACAGCGATGTAGGATTGGCCCCAGTCTGTTTAGTCCTCTGTTTCCAATGTTGGAGTAGCCTAAGTTGAGCTCCTGCAGCTTGTGTGGAGAGAACTGCAGCACATAGTGTATGGCTGCACAGTCCACAACAGTCAGCTTCATTTTAAACAGGTTCAGTTTCTTGATCTCTGGTGCTGCCATGCTGGTAGTTTCCTTCATGTGAAACTCCATCAGGCAGTGGAGGAGATTCAGGGCTGTCTGGTTCTTCAAATTCCTGCCTTTAAACTGGTCTTGGAACCACGAACCCAGCCTGGTGGGGATGGCGCCCCCTTGCTCCATAGGGGAAAGAACAAGACCATCCAACTGTCCTCCCAGCCGAGCTCGGAGCATTCCCATGAAGAAGCGTGTGAACATCTGGAGGCTCTCCAGCTTCTCCATGTCGAGGCCCGTGTTTTGCAGGAGTGTAGCTGTGGAGGATAGTGGACTTTGCCCAAAGCACCAGAAGTCCAGAGCTTGGATTATGTCCTCCTGGCTGAAGAGATTGATTGCACAGTAGAGGGCAGCCAGATGTTCTTGAACAGTCAAGTGGAAGAAAGAAAACATCTCCACTGTTTCCTCTTTGAGAGGCTGGAGGATGTGACAGAGGAAGGTGCTCTGAACATCAGCAGGTGTTACGTTGTAGTTCTCCAGATCTGTTCTGTTGAACATGATCTTTTTCTGGAGAAGGTTTTCATAAGCCAGTTTTCCCAGGTTTGTCAGGTGTTGCTTTGCTAGTGAGAGAACCTCAGATCGAGGGGTGCTTCTCTCGGCACTCCCCCTCAGTGCATGGTGCTTGACTGCTGTAAACAGGTAGCAGAAGTAAACCTCGCTGACAGTTCTGGGTGGGTTTAGCTCCAGAGACTTTGAGTCGCCAACATCTTGATTTCCTGGAGAGAAGAACTCAGCCATGGCGGTACAGATGATGTAGCAATAAAGAGGGATGAAGGACAGCACGAAAAGGTTGTCATTGTTCAAGATGTAGTCATAGACTTTCTCAGCAACATTACTGTCTTTGTAGAACTTGGTGGTATATTCCTTCACCTGGTCCTCCTCAAAACCCAGCACTACACAACATCTGTGGAAGAAACGCTTGGGAGTGTCAGTAGATGGTCTTGTCGTGAGAATGACGGATGCCTCTGGGAGAAGGCTTCCCTTGATTAAAGCCACCATCAGCTCTGACACCGGCACCTTCGTATCAATGTCAATGTTTTTGTCAGGACTATTCCAGTCCAAGGGGAACTTGAACTCATCTAGTCCATCCAAGATGAAGAGCAAAGAGCTTGGCGAGGTGAAAAGATCGGGTAGAGCTGCCTTCAGGTACCGGAACCGTTCTTCAAGCAGCTCCAATAAACTCAGTGGTGCTTCGATCAGATTGAGCTCTCTGAAGCGCAGGTCAAAAATGCAGGTGAATTCACGCATGTTCTTCCCAATTGCCCACTCATAGACGAGTCTCTGTACAGCTACGCTCTTTCCGATACCAGCTATACCCTTCACCTTAACCCTTTTGGGGGGTCGTCCCGATGTTCCTTGGGGGCTCAACAGATGGCACGGCCGGATACGTTGGCAAGCCTGATGGACATAGATGCGCGCTCGTCTGCTTGCCAGGTCAAAGTACTCATGTTGGCTGCTGTCAACTGTGTCATCATCTTCTGTCACGAAAAGGTCAGTGTAGCGGATTTCGATGTGAGAAGCTGAGTTTGAAGCCACTCCCTCGCCTTCTGAGTAACACTTCAACTGCTCTGTACGTTTCAGCAGGGTTGTTTTATGGGCAGAAATGGGAACTGCAATGGAAGAAAGAAAGATGAAATATATTTTCAATATATTTGACATAAATGACTCAAATTTTGAATATCTCCTTCTGTTGACCTAAGAAACTGACATACCTCGGATGTTGGCCAGCTTTACACTCCTGCTAGGTTTCAGTTCTTCTTTAGCTGCACAATGAAAATAATTTCACTTGAACACATTTTAAAACATCTGAACACGTCATGGAAACAAGTCAAATATGTTTGTCACTAGAAAGAAAACACATCAGAAATAATATATACATATAATATTCTAAAATCAGGTTAGTGGTAAAATAATAAATCCATACCTGTACCCTCAGCAGTAAAGGTAAATCCCTTGCTCTTTCCGCTGAACAGTTTAGCAATGGAGCTTTTAGGCTTCTTCTCTGTGGATATCACAGGATTCACATAGTAAATAAGACATATGTGCATCATACAGTATGGTACATGATGTAATTTCAAGTCTTCTTGGATACCATGCATATGCTTTAAAACATCAGATTTATGGGAGACTGAGTGTTTTTCTTTTGCGATTCTCTTTTTTCTTTTCATGAATTTAAAGTTTTAAAAAATAATTTTAAAATTTTGACCTGATGTTGGTGCTAGATGAAAAACTAGAAGTCAAAGTCATTACAACAGCATTACACAGCAATCCATCCAACATATTGTTTTTACCAGGGGACTTTGAGAGATATGCACAGTTA
Organism: Holacanthus passer; assembly: GCA_025331565.1. NCBI lineage: Eukaryota > Metazoa > Chordata > Actinopteri > Pomacanthidae > Holacanthus > Holacanthus passer. Next base: position 670,944 of record JAFREQ010000122.1, on the reverse strand, counting down.
TTCCAATGTACCTGTACAAATCACAATAAATTTAATTTAAGTTGTCAAGACATTTCTCTCAAAACAAGAAACGCTAACTTGCTGGTGGGGCTAGTGAAAAAGCCAGGGGATCGCCAAAGTCCCCTCACCAGGACTCATCTTCTGGTCGCTGTTGTATTATGTTAATCTATCCAATAGCTGTTGAGATATTTCATTCTGGACCAAAGTGGTGCACCAACATTGCTCTCTCTCTTGAGCCATGTTGCCCGCACATTGATTATCTTAGCTCATCATAGCTGAGTTAAATATTCGCAATTACACTCCTTTATTGCTGTTGTAAACAAAAATTACTTGGCAAGACATCTCAAGTTATATATATATATATATAATATATATAATTGCAATATACAGTCATTAGTATATTAAAGCAATCTCACCTTCAACTTTTACAGGTGTAGGCACTGGCTTACTGACAGCATCGCTCTTGCAGTGTTTCTCCACCCAGGCCTGCAGATCCCCGCTGTAATAATCCTGCACCTCCCTCAGCACCTGCAGGAACTTTCTGCTGCTGTCCTCAGTGGCGCACGCCGTCTCTAGAGCCTGGGCCACGGCATTGGAAGGTGACCTCTCCAGCAGAGACAGGTAGTGGGCAGAGGAAAGCACCTGGGCATCACGCAGCCAACGCAGCAAGGGTGCAGGGTGGTCGCAAGTCCAGTTCAGCACCAAGTCTCTCTGAGACCGGAGCAGTTGCAGAGCTGTGGTCATGGCTTCAGGAAATACTGTCAGGAAGAAAGCTGCAAATTAGTGATTAGTACTTTGGCTTTAGAGTTTTGACACTTTCATTCAAAAAAACTGCAATATGAAATGTAGGAATTCATTCACTCTAATACCTTGCACATTGATTAAAATGCTTACCTTAAAGAAATATTTTATTGGTATCTCCTGTGTCGCTTTCCCTCTCGTCTAGTATTGCCATTACACTCATTAATGCTGTTTGTGTTCTGTGTTAAGGTGCAGGGAGGCGGAGTGTCAAGAGGCACTCAAACAGCTATTCAAAGAGTCCATAGTTCAAGGAGTTCAAGTCTTTGTCCCTGCCTCTGGATAATCGGCTTCATTTGATCTTGCAGAAACACGTCATGAAAAATATCAAACTCTAATGCATTTTTCATCACATGTTGTGACTTCAAAATCTAATGCAAAGCTAAAAAATGAAACTAACTACAACAGTCTATTTTATCTGAACATAAACTGATGTCCAAAAAGTCTCCTGTTGAAATGCAAAAGTTGTAGCATGACATGTGATGACCCACTTATATAGACGGATATTTATTGTCTGCAGATCAGCTATAAATCAGTGTCAGGCAGAAACGTTAATCATTATCTGCTTTTATTGAACTTTCTGTGGAACCTTTATCACCATCACTTTATCTCATCGTGAGAGGTTTTGTTAGAACGGCCTGTGTAGACAGGGACTCAGAAATGAATACATTTTGCTGCTGGAGCGTTTGAGGAAATGGTCAACAGCATGTGAGTGACTCACCCATTGTCATGTGTTGTCTCACAGATACTTGCTGAGGTCTTTCTTTCCTAGCAAGCAATTCCTAGTTCCACCATGTGAGTGGGTATTTGAATCTTTTGGCATGTTTAAGCAATTGTAAAGTTGTAAACCCACCATTACTTGCATTGATTGTAAAACTACATTTTGATCCATTAAGTCATTGTTATGACATGAATGAATGTAATAAGGAAAGATGATATTGAAGATATTGGAAGAGGAAGCATCAAAGTGAAGTCATAGTACCAGGAGCACAATGAAACACTCCAACTTCCCCTTCTTTGCTCCACTGTTCATCCTTCCCTCTGTCTGCGCTGACAGAGCAGGGTTGCAGTCATGCATGTGGACACTGTCTGTCTTGTGTGTCCTGTGATTTTTGGTGAGTTAATTTAATCCTGATTTTTTTTTTTTTAAATGCATAGCTTCAGATTTCTGTGTGGGTTTTAAGGTTATTCAAGATTATTGTTACACTGTTATTATCTTAATCATTCTTAAACGAGATTGAGAGCTTCTGTTCTTGTCTCCTGCAGAATATATTCTACTGGAGGATTAAATTATATTCACAGATAAAAATAATTCCTGTATCTTTGATAATTACTAATAATTGTGAATTTCCCCACTGAGGGACGAATAAAGGAATATCTTATCTATCTTATCTTAATTACCAAAAATTAATAATATGCACTCCATGAATTTGATGTCAGTGTAAAAATGCACATGCTAAAATGAGCAAGCTAATTGTGACTTTATAATATTTCTATTTACATTTACCCTCTATATACAGTATCTACAGTATACCGAGCAAATAACGAAGTGTAATAGATCTTCCAGAGCCAAAAGTGTAATTGTCCTCTTCCCTTTTCTAAATATAAATCTCTTGCGAAATTTTTCAGGGTCATATTATGCATTTGCAGAGAGTGCAGCGAGTTACAGCAGTTCTAATCTCATGTCAAATTTATTCCTTATGATGACCTTTCGAGAAGATCTCAAGGGATTAATGCAGCTCCACCACCATTAAGGAAGTGAGAGATTTATAGCTCGGAAAAGAAACTTTTTAATTGGCCTTGCACTCAGGAAACTGTCTTTGGCTATAGAGGTCAAGTTAAAGCTACTTCAGGCACATCAAACATGAACATCACAGTTATGAGGCACAATTATCTGGCTGGATGTAGAACAAGGCGTTGTTAGATCAGATCCTGTGTATTGGTGAATCATTTTCTGTTCTCTATCACAGCAGCAGCCTTGTGGACGGGGGCCCGGGCTGTCTCACCTGTGCCCTCAGTCCCCAACCGTGTCCAAGCTCTCGTGGGCTCCTGTGTGGTGATCCCCTGCTCCTTCACTCCTCTAGCTCCTCATCCTCTCAAGGGGAGAAAGGAGAGGGTGGACGTGCGGCTGAGGTTCAGAGGCGGTGGCCACTTATTCCCTCTGCGCAGCACTGCCTTTAACAGTGAGGACAGAGATCAAACAAGCAGGGATTTCCAAGGCCGGACGTCCCTCTTCGGGCGAATTGCAGATGGAGACTGCTCGGTGAAGATCGAAAGGATCAGCCAGGATGACTCCCGGGTGTTTGAGATTGCTCTGAAGAGAGGTGATGACTTGCTTTGGGGGAAACCAAGGAGCTTCAATCTGGATGTTGTGGGTGAGTAGAGGAGTCACTGTACGGCCTCTCTCTTCTCTTATAAAAGCAGTTATTCTTTTGCAGGTTTAACAAACAGATCATGTGTCATGTTCAGGCTTTAGAACTTGGAAAATTAATCATTGCATAGGAGCAGATATGCAGCATATTCATGCAAACACAGTGCATACAAAAGCCGAAAAAAAGCTGAGATGACAGTTTTTGCCAATAGTCGTGCAGAAGTAAATGGTTTTATTTCTTCCTTCAGGTCACCATCATGCCAAACACAGCAATAAATAATTATATTTGAATGAGCAAAAGTCAAAAAGTACATTTTACAAAGAGATTACATGAAGAACATTTAGGAAAAAATCCACCTTAAATATTTTCATATCTCAAGTAAGTAGTTCCTACATAAATATGGAAATACAGGACAAATAATCCACAATAGCATCTTTGTAGGAGATTCGTCACTGTGCTTTTGTAGAATTATTATTGGCCTTTAATGAAATACACAGCAGTAATAAAAACAGTAATGAGTAGATTTTCCTCACTGACAGACACGCCCGAGGCTCCGGTCATCAGTGGCCTGTTGGCAGCCACAGAGGGACAGCTGGTCACCCTGAACTGCTCCGTCAGCTATCACTGCCCCTCCAGACCTCCTGCCCTGCAGTGGAGCTGGGAGAGAGGAGCCCAGCTGAACGGCACTGGGCCTGGGGAGGTTCACACACTCCACCCAGAGCCCCACAGGCCCATGCTGCTGGCCTCTCTGTCCTTTACAGTGTCACACAAGGTGAAACCCAGGCTCAAATGTGAAGTCAGCTACCCAGGAGCCAAAGCATTGGCCACGTCGAAGGATCTGCATGTGACATGTAAGCAAAGTTTGGACGAGTGTCTTTGTGTTTCTCAGCTCAGTTTGCTCTAAAACTTTTTGCCTTTTTTATACAGTTTCACCGAAAGATGTGATGGTTCAGGTCCAGACTTTGATGGTGCAGGAGGGGGGCAGTGCCTTGTTGGTCTGCTCATGCAAAGCTGACCCACCAGCGTCTGAGTACCGCTGGTCCTACAGTCAACATGGCCGCACGGTGCACCTCCATCAGCGCACACATGCAATCCGGGTGTTCAACGTGTCCCGAGACATGAAAGTCCGCTGCTCGGCACAGAACCTGATTGGTCGAGGAGAGTCCCGCCCCACATCGCTGAACATACAATGTAACCCTCTTTCCTGTTCACCTGCCTCCAATGGCCACACACACATTTGGACTGTTTGACCACGAGCCTTACCTGCGTGTGTTTGGTTTTCAAGACTGTCATAGAATAACAGTAACACCAGGCTAAAAAGCAGCGTTTCACTTCCCTTTCTTATTGAAAGTTTCAAGTTTGTTTCACCTCTGAGTGGTCAGGTGTGTGTTGTCTGTTGCACCTGTAACCACACCTGACAGTGACGTCACAGTGTACAGACCACACCATCAGTACACTTTGATATCACTGCAGTAAGGTGGGAAGTTAAATCACCTGAGGTCAGCAAAAAGATCGTCAGTGGATATTAAGTCGCCCTTTAAGGTGATACAAGGAAGTTTAATTGTTTCCAAGTTCCCTTTTCAATTTGAATGTATCCAAAATGTGAATGTTTAAAGATAACGTTTGACATTTTGGGAAATAGGATTTTCAATCTGCAGGTTATAATATAAACTAATATATAAAAACACTGTTTATCCTTAGGCCCTAAGTTTAAAGTTCAAAGCGCCATGCACAAATAAGGAAAGGGTTCCACAGTCACAATATTACAGAAATCATAAGTGATGTACAATTTACAGAACATAAAGTGTAATAAGCGAAAGAGTTTCAAGCAAAGTCTGAATGTGCCCTTTCTTTCCTACAGATAAACCAGTCATTCTCCGGCTGTCCTCCACCTGCGTCGTGGATGATTTGGATTTGCTGTGTCGCTGTTCAGTCGACTCCAACCCCAAGCCAGCCGTCACCTGGAGCGTGAACGGGACTGTTCCACCTCACAATTACAACATGTCGGTGACATCTGAACCCAACAAGCTAACGGCTACTCTGAGGGGCCGCATGGACAAACCTCAGACGGTGATATGCTTTGCTTTCAACGCGCTGGGAAATGACTCCCTGATGCTGCTGCAGGGAGGAGAAGGTGTGTGTTCAAAGCACTGTTTTCCACACTGAGAAAGACACAGCTCTGCCTCTTGTTTTTTTCTCTCTGATGTAGGGCTGGTGCTGAAACATCTGTGCAACAGGCCTGCAGCTTGTAGAAGAGAATAAGATTTAGGAAATGCTGCAAAGAAAACATTATGTTCTTGTACTCTTACTGAACTCTGCTTTCCATTGCTGCAGTCAGTTTTATATTCCTTCATATTGTTGTGCTTGATATGTTTCATTTTTAAAAAAGCTTATACAGATCTTCTCATGGGATTTCTAAGTGATGCAGGTTACATCAAGTTCAGTGAAAGCAATATCTGAAAGGCCTAGAGCTCCAGCCATGACAGGGAGGGAAAATTGTGATTGTTAAATTATAGTTTTACATCATGCTGATCTGCTGTTTTTGTCCATACACACAGAGGCACTACCTTTATTGTGGTTGGTGATACCTGCAGTGGTCACCTGCCTGCTAATCTTCCTTCTGTCTCTCTTTTTCTACTGCTGCCGAAAGAGAGCTGACAAGTAGGTGAAGCAAATCAGCCCTTTAAACGGTCACTTAAATTTATCAGAGTTGCTTATTGTGCGTTTCACGTCCCCATCCTGCTCCTCTCAGACATGTCCTGAGCAGACGCCCAGCCGTGTACCCTGAAGGACTGGGAATTTATCAGGACCAGATGCCCCTCTACATTAACTGCACAGAAGTGACTCATATCTACACCAACGGCAGCTACCAGCTCGTATACCAGAACTGCACACCTCTTTTTGTCCATACAAAGCAGGTATTTGATTATCTCCGTCTCTGAGTGTGGCTTATGTCCTTGACAAAAGAGCGTATTGCACAGACAAAAATCACTAAATCTCAAAAATCCCTAATGCCCAAAATTTTAGGATTAGCCACATCTGTCCCGTTTTTTCAGATCCCTCCAATGGGCAGAAGAGGAGGGGAGAGAAGAAGAGGAGGAGAGGGTGGAGGAACAGACAGGCCTCCGGGTTTAGGAGTCAGAAGCACAAGAGAGGTGCAGAGTGCCGATGCAGAGACGGCCATCTACTTAGAGATCCTCTGATCTTACTATGGAGACGTTCACCTGATTATTCACCTGCTGCATTAAACTCACTTTAGACATCAGAGTCATTGTCTTACTGATGGTAATGCATAGTTTATGTAACTTTCAGGTATTGTATATATTGTACATCATATCATACATATTACATATATCACAACCATGCACAATATGATCTCTTGAATAGCTTGTGCTGGTCTATCTCTTTCATTATCTCCATATTGAACACTCTCTTTCAGTGTTGTCCTGTGACCTACCTCTGTGCTCTTTTTTTAATATAAAACTTGAAAAGGTTTCAGCACGGCTTTTCCATCATTTTGTCTCGTGTCTGTTCTACAGCTCACGTAAGCAGAGACTCTCAGATTTGCAGCATGATATACGTCATTGAAGGAAGGGCACGGGTGTAATTAATAATATTAACAAGCTCTGTTCTATTCAGCATCACAGTAAGTTTTGCCACTGTCATATAAGCACCATAGGGCCCTGGAACACCTATATGTATTGGAGCCATTTTTGGTGACACAGAATGGCAGAAGTATTATGTATATAGACCTGACATTTACTGTAAATGGAAAGTAAGAAAAAAAAACAGGACTTAACAAAAAATAATGAGAACAAAAGGGTAAAAAAGAAAAGGAAAAAATACAGGGAATCCACCCACGCTGTCTTATCAGTTCATCTAATACAACGTCTATACATAAATTATCATAGTCTAACTTTCAGGTCCGATTTACATATAGAATTTAACTTAATCAGCAGATCTCTAAATATTTTGTTTAGGGCATTTACATATTTGACATTTTCATTTTGAGGAAACAAGACTTTGGGCTGATTTTGACAGTCTGTGTTTGCACATACACAACATAATTTTTTCTTTAGTTTATTGTATAAATATATATATAATATATATATATTTCATAAAAAAAAAAAAAAAAAAAAAAAAAAATGCAAATTTCCCCACTGTGGGACGAATAAAGGTTTATCTTATCTTATCTTAAGTTCTACTTAAACTCTCAATATACTTAAATCTTGATCTATGGTGTATCTGTTTCCTTTCTCTATTTTTATCCTTTTTGTATCTTTATTTGGTTTGTCTCTAGTGCCGCTGTTCCACCTAATTTCCCCCAAAAAGGATCAACACAATGCTATCTGATTTGTAGGACTGAAAATCTACAAAACAAATACATCCAGTGTTTAATTTTCACAGGAAGGAAAGGAATCAAGCCCTTATTAATGTTAATTGCACCAGTACTTTTCTTCTTATTGGATTTCAAAATATCTGCACTGGTAAAGGTCAATTGAAAGTTTCTTACTGACAAAAAGGACAGGAAATGCATTCTATTCATATCTTTAAATGCCAAGATATTTCAATGTCTTTTGTACTATAATATAAGTTGGTCTCACTGAGCGATAGGTGGCGATAAAACTCTGGTCGTGCTTTTATTTAATTGCAGAAGAAGAAAGGAAACCTCTCATTGGATGAAATTGCCGTTAGCCGGAAACGGCGTCACCTCGCGACACGCATCAGGCTTTTGGTGGGAATATGAGTTCGTCTCCACACACGTTTAACTTAAAAATTAAAAACATTCATGTGCGTTTTCTGATATTTAATATGATGCCAAAGTAAGCGGCTATGTGTAAAGTACATAACAGCTTGTAAAGTTTATTCGTAACGGCCCTCGATATTTGCTAAAATCATCAGGCTAATCAGGAAAAGTTCACTCTGCCTATTGTTTGCTAGCATGCTAACACGCTAGCCAACAGATTGTCTGAAGCTGACAAGAAAGTAAATTTACGTTTCTTTTCGAGGCTGAATTTACTTTCACTGAAAGGACTTTATATGTTTTTTATTTTTTGTTAACCGGTTAGTTGCAGGGCAAGTGTCCGGCTGGGTAATTTTCTTCACATTAATCTGTCTTTGATCTGCAAAGAATCAACAACAACATGCCTGAAATCAAACTCAAGCACGTCGTGTCTTGCAGCACTGAGGACACTGTAAGTTCATTTGACACTTTCTTTGACTAAAATGTGCAGAAAATCATGTTGTCCTTCGTCTCTTGACAGAAAGTGATGTAGATCTGTTTTAAAGCATTTTGCCAAATGTGAGCCTTCCTTCCACTCACTTCCTGTCACAATGCAAAACAGACTCACAAGGCAGACAACCTGCTGAGCTCTGACACCTACAGAAAGTGGAAAGCAGCAAGACCCGGAGAGAAACAGACTTCAGTCATCCTGCAGGTATGTTTATGTCCTCCTACTCCTACCAGTGTTGGCCAGCAGTGAGGTTTACTTAGGTCATAGATCCATACTTCTAAAATCTGTTGATCCAACTAATTTCACCCAACTCATACACTGACCCTTTAGATCGAGATTGCTTGGCACCACACAGCTTATTACAATGATTAATTTAAATCTTAGATCTTTCTATATGCTCCCAATTGCCTTGACAGTTCCTGTTACAGCCTGCTTAACCACTAAACCAGAGGAAAACTTTTGTTTCCAAGTAAAGCAAGTTGTGCAGTCATGTTCTTTGTAACTGGAGATATATCACCAATTAAATATATGTGCTGCACTCCCACTTCTCCTTTGTTGATATATTTTTGTTCTTCTGGGAAACCCCTTGTCTGCATTGTTTTACAGTTGTGACCTTCCTCATGTTACACACATTCTGTTGCCTTTATTGTTAGACAGAGTTCAGTTGTCCATATCCAGGTTATTCAAAATGTTGCCGCTGCTCTTAGCTAAGCCTGGGAAACAAGAACATGTTGTGCAAAACGTTGTCTGTTGGTTACATATTAGATGTTAGAACTCTACCTGATGGCCATTTATACATACAAGAGAATCTGGTCCCTCCTCTTCAGCTTTTAAATGATACAAAAGCATTATCACGCTTTATTTTTATTTTTTTGAAACCTTGTTTATTGCTCTTTTTTTTTTACATGATAACCATACATAAAATGCATACAGAACACACACACCCTACAAAAAAATAAGGAAATAAATTAATTAATTAAATGTGTAAATATGTATAAGCTCTGTTGACCTGTACTTTTTTACTCTTCAGTTCGAGAAGGAGGAGCAGGTCCACAGCATTGATATTGGAAATGAAGGGTCAGCTTTCATCGAGGTGTTGGTGGGGAATTCTTCAGCTGTCAGAGATCAGGACTATGAGGTATTTTTGCAAACCAAATGAAGTACAAATTATATAACCTCCTGATTATTGTAAGTAATCAGTAGCAAATAAGTAATAATCAGTAAATACGCCATATTTTTTCACTTATTTTTTTATGTCAATCTTTCTATCTCTGTCTTAGGTTCTTTTGGTCATGTCATCCTTCATGTCTCCCACGGAGAGCCGTAACGGCACCAACATGAGCCGGGTACGTTTCTTTGGGCCCAATCAGCTGCAGAAGAGCACAGCGCAGGAGAAGTGGGACAGAGTGAAAATTGTGTGTAGTCAGCCATACAGCAAGGTAAGGGTTCAGTCATTGAAAAAAACAAAAAAACACACTGCATGTTTTATAGAGTGCAAACCAATGTGTCCATCTAAATTTCAACAGAATCGTAAATTAAAACATTATCATTTTGTAACACTTTCACAGCACGGTTACACACATGGCACAAGGAGGATCTACTTGTATTGAAGCTGCACCTGTAGATGTTGATGTTGTGTTTAGCAGTTCAGTTAAGATAACTACTGAATTAAACGTTGCATCTGTCCGAAGGAAGTCTACTCTAACAAGCATATATCCATTGCTACTTGTGAAATTAAATCTAACATGGTTCTGTGTGTACTTGTAGAACATAGCATACGGACTGTCCTTTGTTAAGTTTCATTCACCGCCTGACAAAAATGATCCTCCTCCAACAACCTCTCCGGTAAGTCGTGCCAGGTCTTGTTCGTAGAAATCTTGGGTGTGTCTGTAGATGTTTCCTCTTTTCACTTGAGACTGTGAGAATATTGTTGACGGAGGGTTGAGTATGCATCATCGTGCCAATATGAAGTTTATATATAATATAAAGTTTCAGTACTTATACCAAAATATTTCTTTCTACCTTACTTTGAAATTCTAAACATTTTCTTCTGTAGAACCCAAAGCCAAATATTTCAAATGTTAAATGTTGCCTAAACACAAAACATCATACAAGAACTTTGCCTAAATGAAATTGTCAGATATTGATAACATTATTTTCTGAATAAGAAACTGGCTCAAATAAGAATCAGATTCGAAAACAAGATCTAGGAATCTAGGAATAGGAAATCTAGGATAGGAATCTGACCAAACAATTGATACAGACTTTCTGTATTTTGACCTTTGTTAAACTATAAGTTTTTGACACTAGGCATCACATTTTGGTCAATATCCAAAAGTATTGAGGTATATTATTCAAATAGGGATGTTACTACCATTTACAGAATAAACCAGTTAGAGAGACCAGTCAGACCAGCAGTGAACAAACAATCAGGGAGTTATCCATTCATGTGTGAGCATGAAATTCAGTATCATAAGAAGTTGTGAGCTTGTTACTGTAAGATTAATTGTGCTGCTGCACTGTTGTCAGCACTGCTTTACTTTGACATGAAGGTACAGTATGTAGTGTTGATATTTTTTGTTTTTTATGCTCTGGAAGGAGTCCATCACTAAAATGCGGCATCTCACTGCAGTGTGTAGCACTTTAATCTCTCCTGTCAGCTACACAAATTTATAACTTATGAAATAGCTTGTCAAGTCAAAACCTTTTTCCTGTATTAAAAGAAATTGCACTTCAGGCAGTTCCTCTGTATTATCTTTTGGCACTAAACTTATCTTTCTTCTCTCTCCTGTCAGAAACTGACAAAGCTGGGACAGTTCCGGGTGAAGGATGAGTCTCCTTCATCGGGACCCAACCTTCAGCCCGGCAGTCTCTTCTTCAATCGGGACAATGCAACAAAGTCCAGCACTTCACTCAAAGGTAAATCCATTTGTTCTAATTTACCATTTGCTGAAGCCCAATTAAATTATTCCAGGCCCACAATAAAGGGCTAATCATGTTGAATAATTAAAAACGCCATTAATTAGGCTTTATTTAAGGCTACTTAAGTGTCCCAGGAGACAAGAGGGATGATATGATTTCTTTATTATCAAGCCACTTTGTTCCCTCACATACTCTGCATTTTTCTCTTTTAGTGTCTCCTCAGAGTCAGAAGTTGACTTACGCTGCTGCCACCCTGCAGGCTGGTGGCAGCTCTCACTCATTGGGCCAAGCTTCCTCCTCCAGCTCTGCCTCACCTCAGGTACTAAACATCACCATCAATTTCTTCCCTGAGGGACAGCCAGCAAACAGCTGGCCCCTTAATGAGCAGTAGCCTTTTGCTTTATTGAGACAACTGGATAGCTGAGTGGGTACGTTGAGATGAAACAGTGGAAAAGATGGGATCTGTAGTTATTGGGAGTTTTTGTGAGACATATCATGTCTGGGAAAATGAATTTGATTTAGAACCAAATAGTGTCTGAAAAATCAGCTTTTGTAAGTGAAGTGAATTTAGATGAGAAAATAAACTTTAATTAATTTTGTTCATTTTTGTTTTCACATTAGTTGTCTTCACATTAGTGTCACAATTCATGACATCAGCTCAGTCTTAATCAAAATAAGCTTTGAAATGATAGTCTCACTATCAGTACAGTAATAGCTCAAACACACTTAATCACAAAATTCTGTCTGACCAATTAAACAGCTCTTTTACACAAAACAGTCTGCATTCTAATGATTTGTGGTAATGATTTAATGGTTTGGGTTCCAGTGATTTTTCTGTACTTATTTCACCACAAGCTAAAAATCCCAAGATCTATATGCAAAATACTTAAATCCATTTCTGTTATGTAAGTAATGTTGTATAACTAGTAATTGTACAGCAGATGTCTCACTTTATATGTGTCGACTCATTATGTTTCTCTGTTTTCAAAAAAAACCCCCACTTTCTTTGTTGATAAAATACACTTTGTTGAATGGAATTGTTGCATATGCAGCAGCAAAGTTTGTAGCTGTTATCAACTTTAAAAAAGAGTTTCAATCATTACATTGCCTGGCTCAGATAAAAAAATACATCACTGTAACACTGAGAAGGAAAAACTACTGTCAATATCAGCCACATGTCACTAGTTCTATTTGGGTGAGCTGCACAAATACATGTCTATAGGATAGGAAAGTAGTCCAAAAAGATATCCCAGTGATTGCGGTTCCACTTTCAATTTCCTGCTGTAATTGTTTCTCAACCCTTTTTTTTGATGATTTGCATGCTGATACATACACCCTCGAGTAAGATTTATTAAATGTGCAATTGTTTTTTGTTAGACGTCTTTCTAGCATTCAATGAAAGTCTGGACAGTTTGTGGGAGTCTACTTTATTCTACTCATCATCCAACACTATCTCCTCCAACACACCTGTCTTAAACATACAGGTGCATTTTTTTCAGTCTGAAAAGATGCCAATTTTTTTGTTACTTATATTAATTGTTTCCTCATAGCCACCAGCAAAAAGAAAATTTGAGTTCAGCAAAGAGCGGCAGTCTGCCTCTGGCCCTCCACCCTCGAAGAAAATAAGCCCAGCTGGGTCACCTGAGGGCAAAGCTGCGACCCCCAAACCCAAGCCGAGCCCAGCCGGTACGCCGAGCCCCAGCACCGCGAAAGGTAACTCTCACTCTAGGTGTCAGAATCTTAACTTACAGATTATTTCTTTGCCTGAAAACTTCATTGACTTTTGCAAATTGTCCATCCAGCTTCTCTGGCACAGAAGTCTGCTGAGAAGAAGCGGGAGAGCCAGTCCAAACCAGAACCTAAACCCAAACAACAGAAAGCTAAATCCCAGAGTGCACAGCAGGTCCCATTCAACCGGATCATGGAGGGGGTGGTGTTTGTCCTCAGCGGCTTCCAGAACCCCTTCAGAGGGGAGCTGAGGGAAAAGGCTATGGACATGGGAGCCAAATACCGACCTGACTGGACACCTGACTCCACGCACCTCATGTAAGTATCAAACAGTAGGAAGTATGTGAAGACTGTATGCTCAAGCTGTCCATATTATACCAATTTTTAACATTTATGGATGCTTTACTTTTTCCTTCAACCTTATTTTACAGCTTAGTATTGTGATATTTTACACGACAGCGTTGTTGATACAGAGAAGCTGCTATACATTTTGCATGTACATGTTACATATACTGTACTTAAGATGACCGGTACAGCTTGTTTAAAATACCTGTCGTAGTAAAGTAGTACACACAACGTAGTCTTGTGTATTGATTTATTAAAAATCAATGTTATGTTATTGACTGTGTTGTTTACACAGTGCACTTGACCCACTTGACACTCTTGACCTTTTCATTTCTGTCAGATGTCAAAGAAACAAGCAAAACAAATTCAACAAAATCTGAATTATAGATTTACACTACAACAAAAAGTTGTTGCTGCAAAAGGCCAATGTTCACATAAAGTGCAAACATGCTTTTCAAATGATGCTCTCTCAATTGGTCCAGGGATGTTCTTTCGTGAGAGATTTTTATCTGTCGTTGATTTTTATCATTGAAACAGATTACAGGATTGTGCAACAACCCTGTTAGCACTCTCAGTAATTCAGTTTGATTGCATCTTGATCTCTGCTGTCAGATCTGACTATTGCTCTTGTCAGCTTCTCTTCAGTGATGTAACCATATGTGTGTCTATTTGTGTGTGTGTGTGCGTACATCTTTCGGCCCATTAATCTCCAGCTGTGCCTTCGCTAACACCCCAAAGTACAGCCAGGTGAAATCAGCAGGGGGCATCATCGTACGGAAGGAATGGGTCATCGACTGCCATAAAAGAAAACAGAAGATCTCACATAAACGGTGAGTGTTTGTGAAAAACAAAACAAACTGGTGGAAAGAGATGATTTTATAGTAATGCAGTTATACACTTTAATAACGCTTGAAATTAAATTCACACTTACAACAGCTCGGGCTTGGCCACAGGAACAGCTGGATGTGAGTCGGTGTCTTGTTAAAGGGCACTTCCGCAGGGTGACAGCCTGGTATTACTGTGGCACATGTGTCCAGCGTATGAATCCACATCTGATTAATGCTTTCTCTTAAGCCACGTCTGTACCTCTACATAGTACAATCTGCGCACAGCACTCACACTGATTGAAGCGTCCAAAAATATACCTCTCACGGCAGCAATGCCCACTTGCTACTGAGAACATTGTAACCTTGAGCAGCTGATGCCTGCTGTGATCACAAATTGAACCCAGCCAGTTCCAGCAGCTCTGTAATTATATGCCTCATTACAGGGGGAACATCAACATCAAGGTCTTCTGTCATCGCTCCACATGAATCTGTGTCTACTGAATAATGTAGAGAAAAATACTCATCTCGGGCAATGGAAGGTCCAGATTAATTGGAATAGTACTGCACTTGTGTTATACTGTACGAATCTTTGCTTTTTCATTAAAGGAAGTCCTTCGTACTTGTTGCTTCGGTTATGATAAGATCTGGCTTGAAGACGAATACGTTTCCGACCAGGCTCCCTCACTGCTGAGTTATCCAAGGTTACTGAACTCGTAAGCCTCAATTCAAATGCAGGGTCATCAGTGTGTAGAACTAATTCTGTGCCAGATATCGTATGCAATTTTTCTGTGCAATTATACCATCATGGTCATATCTGTTGGAGTGAAAGGTGTATATAGTCTTAGTTATTTATCAGTCATTCACTCTTTTACCTTTGCTTTTTGACTCTTGAGCTGCTGTAACAAGTGAATTTTCCCTGCATGGGATCAATTAAGTTTCTTATCTTATTCTTTCGGTCAAATTGAGTGACTGAATTGTTGAGTGCTTTTTGGGACACCATAGCAGGCTCTGGCATTTTGTGGGTGGACAAAAGACAAAAAGCAATATGCTGCATTTAAATAATTTCCCATCAACTGTCCGTAACTTTTAACAGTCTTCTTACTTTTGTTTATTGTGTTTTAAATGTAAATTTGTTCATTTCCAACAAAAAGTTACAAACAACTGTTCAGTGTTGTTAGGTTTGATAAAATCCAAGGAAGCCATGGTGGGAGCTAATTTTACTATATTTCAGCTTTAATAGAGCTACATAGATGATAGAATATTCCAGGAAAGTTTGATGATTATCGTGATAATACTGTTTCCTGTGAGACTGTCGCCACTGTAATTGAAGCATCAAAGTTCATGACTGGCTTCATCTGTCTCTTAAAAGTATTGGCCCCATTGCAGAAATGTGACTTTTAGTTGCAATACTTGCACAATATTCAGGTTCGGGCACATGAGCTGGAGCTTTCAAGTCATCTTTTTCTTCTTACTGTGATGATTTGGAGAGTTATGACATCAAGGACATAGAGCGCTCACAGTTCTCTCGCAGGGTGTCAGTGATGGATTTGAAAACTGATCTTGAAGTTGAATGATTGTGTATCTGCGTGATTGATGATGGTCATCAGCCGGAGGAGGGCTTGTCCAGCTTCTACCTAGTCAAAGCCTGTGGAAACCTTAAATCAGATTTCTCATCAGCTTTATCGTTTATTAGATGCGACACATCTGCTGCCTATTTTTATGCTGTCCAACAGTGCCAATACAAAGTCCAAATATGCTTGTGGCTGTTTTTTTTAATCCCTGCAGTTGCTCACATGTTGTATGTAAAGCGTTTTAATGGATTTTGGAGCCCAATAGTCTGTGATTTTCCAACCTTTCTTCACTCTTTGTGCCCTGCACTAGAACTGACTTTATTTATTCATAAGCAGTCATAATTAAATTAGAAATGTGGGAGCATTCAAATCAGACTTTAGCTGTGTAGGAAGTGTTACAGAAATACAGTGTAATTATGTCCAGTGCAGTCAGATTGCTACTATGACTGGGAAAAAAAACCTGCTCATTTTTGGTGCATGTGTCCGAAAGCGGCTTATGTTGGTGACGCTAATCTCACAAATATGTGTCATCACTTTGTACATTTGAGTTTAGAGGTGAAGCATTTGGTTGATCAGTCTTTTTTTTTTTTTTTTTTTTTCATCAATGGAAACTACCGAAATAGTCAATTAATCTTTCATAATTGTTTGAACACAAATGCCAAACAGTCGCTGATTCCAGCTTCTCACATGTGAGGATTCGTCTCATATGATATTTAATAATATTTGTTTGGACTGTTGGTTGGACAAAACAAGGATTGGATAAGAGGAAATTTGTCATCATGGGCGTCTTTTATTTGTTTTTCATTTCATTGGCAAAACAAATTGAATTATCAGATAAGTAATTGATAGATTTATCGATAATACAAAAAAATGTCATGTTGCAGCCTTAGTGACAAGTACACAATGGGAAGTGCCACAAACCTGTTATTAATGTGTCTTCTTTTGGATATAATTTTGCTGTGACTGTCATTTCAAAGAGATACTTGCCATCCAGTTCCAGCAGGATGAATCTGGTGATAAGACCCGATGCACAGAAATCAATGTTAGTCTTCAAAGCCAGAAACCAAAGCAGTCAGAGTTACATTTTGATGGGATTATTCTGGACGGCCACAGTGTGCGTGTGAGCCATGAAAAGAGACTGAGGTGGAGAGCTTTTAAAATAAATACTACTAAAGGACGGTGGTTTTCTGAAATCTGGTCTTTAAAACTCTCAAAACAGTGCAGAGAAATGAAAAGTTCTCTGCAGCCTGTGTCATCATTCACCCTCATGCTTGTCATTTTCTGATTGTGCCGAAGATCCCTCCCCCCGTCCTCCCCCCTCCCCCTCTTGTTGTCAGAATAATCCATTCCCCTGCCCAGCAGCGCTATTGTGCAGCGCGTGGAGTGTGCAGCTTTGATGATGTGTCCTTTATTTAAAAGCTGCATCTGCTATGGGTAATTAAAGCGACCACTTACTTTGATGATGACAAGTACCCAAACAAATACGCACGCTCACACTCTCAAACTGTTGCTGCATCACGCACACTTTGCCACTGATCATCTGGAGGTAAATGCACAGCTCCATTCAGCTCCTCACATGCGTACATACTGTGTGGTGTACGTATTAGAGAGATATCAGCTAAGCAGCCCAGAAATTCATCCTCCACAGTCATTATCCAATCAGCGAAGATCCAGAGGTAGACAGAGAGAGAGGAGCGCAGAAAACACTCAGGCAGCTCTACAGCATCCTATCACAATAGACCTGAATAAGTAAATACATTTCTCATTAAAACCGAGGCTCTGTTGTAACATCCCAAGAGGAATTAGAAAAAAGTTTGCATGCTGGTGGTCCGAAGTCTGGAAAAAAAAGTGCTGTGTGTTGCAGCTATTTTCATTGTCGATTAATCTGCCAGTTAATTGTTTAATCTCATGTCCAACCTTAATTGTGCAAAAATGTTGAAACAAACCCCATGACACAGCCATCCCAAATGTCACAAAATTAAATGTTGTAACCGATCGTAGTATGTACTGTTTTAAGGTCTCATAGTTATACTGAACACAGACCTGATTGAATTGACAAAAGTCACACACGTTGCTCTTCCTCAACTGCTCTTAAATGCCCTCTGTTTTTATAGCAGTTAGATTCGAAAAGCCAAGCTCGCATCGATATGTTGTGGAAAAAGGGAGCGATGCTGAAATAGCTCTGTTTGCCACAATTGGAAACCACATAAATTGTAAATTTCCCCATTGTGAGACGAATAATGGAGACCCCTATTTTATATACCTCTGGGTTTTGAACCTTTGGTGAAACAAAACAAGCAATTGGAACATTTCACCTCGGGCTCTGGCAGCATGTGATGGGGGTTTATGACGTTTTGTAGATTAAGCAATTAATCAAAGAAGAATCAATAGATACATCAATAATGAAAATTCGTTTTGACCCTGGTTAACGTACAGCATTTATGTTGTGTTCATTTTGTGTCCTGTGTACTGTTGTGGGGTTTTTTGTACATCAGAAAAGATTCAATCAAAGACTAACAACAGAAAATATAGGTAGCCATTTGACCTATACAGGATTTGAACAGGACACAAATGCTGCTCTGGTCCTCTCATAACATTTACCCTTCAGTCGTAAAGACACACTTTGCAAACCCTGTTAATATGACATCATTGATTGCTGCCATCATAGACAAAGTATAATTTGGGGCTGCAAACTAACAGCTGCTCTTGGAATTGATTAATCTGCTAATTATTCTCCGGATTAATGATTAATAATTAATAATGAAAATGATTAATGAATTATCAAAAGTTTTTCAGCTTCAATATAACTTGGTTTTACCCTCTCGGGCAAACCACATGTCTCCAGTTCACAGTAATCACAGCAGATCGAGTTCACTCGTCTCTTTTTGAGGTGACACTTATTGTCAGAAGCGACAGATTATTACTCCTCTTGTGTCCTTTTTCATTTTCCAATTTCCTGGACACTGAGGTTTATGAAACAAGTAAGCATAGGTCAGTAAAATGTCTCGCTACAGTTTGAGAGGAAATGATTACATCTTAACACTGGTATTTCAACTCTCTGCACTTCAGTATGTGGAGAGGGTGGGGAGAAATGTCACGTCCTCGTTGTGCCCTGTCCTTCCTGTTTTTCTGCATGTCCCACCCATTTCCTGCCTTGCTATTGCCTCTGTCATTTATTCTCTGTGAAACTTATTAGAACATTTGGCTTTTTATTTCTCCCCACACTCTCTTAACCTTTGCAGAGAATATTAGCAATGGTCAATTTACTCCCTGCATCTGTACTACTTCTTTTGTCTTTTTTAGTTTTTATTTGATTGTTTAATTATCTGTTTGAAGTCTGGTTTAATTTTTTTTTTTAAGTGATTAGTTGTTGATGTGGATCCAGTAAATCTAGCCATTGAGATAGTGTGTCTAACTCAAATGGAAACAAATTTCACATAATTCTAAAAATTTTATTATTAAAATAGCAACTTTGACTTATGTGTAGCCTTGACAGAGGAATCCTGTCTTATATCTAAGTGCTTTCTTTTATATCGATTCAGCAAGTGCAGAACTTGATGTTGCATGAAGCATTAAAAATTCAAGCAAAAGAGTAAAGGAAATCCACTAGATTTTCCACTCAGGGACTGAATTTGCTCTTGAAAATCATCAATATAATACAGGATTTCAGTGACACCTGTGCAGTCTGCTGTCCAACACACCTCAAACAAATTAAGTGTCAGTCAAAACTCCTCTGTCCATCAGCAGTGTGTTTGGTCCCTCTTTTTTTTTGTCGCCACTGGTCTCCCAAGTTTGTTTCTGTTGGAGGGAGAGAGAGAGAGATGGTGGCTAATTTTGTGGTCTACGTAACAGGGGCATACTGGATGTTAAATTATACTAATTATCCTGAACCTAAAGCCTGGATCTCCTCCCCAGAGGTGCCTATCCTATTTGAACCAAACAGATCACTTCATAGTGCTTTTCCTGATAGCTTATGTGAAACACAGAGGTCCCTCAATATAAAACTTTGTCTTGTTAAGTTCAGTGACGCTTTGCTGATGAGCCACTTTTAACTGAGACTGCAAAACAAGAAAAATTAGTTTGGTTGAAAGACAGATTTTTGTGTTCTTTCTTAAACTTGTCTCCCAGCATGCAAACTTCAAAGTATTTAATATACAGGTAACGGTAATGTTTTAAACACCAAGACTTTGAATGTCTGGTGAAAAATGTTACCTTCACTCTGAACCTTGCTTTCGTTCCAATATTGCCTGACAAAAACCTTCTGCTGTTTCAAACGTTGTACAAGTAAAGCTGATTGGGAGCAAGATATATTATGCAGGCACTCTTTTCCCTCTGGCCTTAAATCATCCTGACACATTTTGTTCACTCGTGTTTTGTTTTCCTCCAGGTATTTGATGGATGGAGCGGAGTCGAGCTCAGAGAGCGAAATGGAGGTGGACGACCAGAGTGATGAGGAAACAAACACAAAGGTAAATTTGTTTTTTTTAAGTGAGCCTATAAAAAAGTGATTTTTAATGAACTTTCTTCAAGTTTGTGAGCACCTTTAATGCTCTGTTTATGCTGTTCTTGCAGACTCCACAGAAGCAGGAGAGACAAGTGACCCCCAAAAAGACATCAGAAAAGGAGAATGAAGATGAGTATGGTGGCTCCACTGATGTGGATGAACCAGGTTTGCATGAAATTACTTTAATACCTTGAAGTCCCACTGTAAAAAACAATGTAACTGAAATTTACCTGATGTTTCATTGAAGATTCAGTCAACACCAGCATCCACTTCAGTGACTCCACACTTCTGTTTTTTTCTTTGTCTACTACAGAAACTGTTGTTGGGATAAAAGAGAACAGCACATTATTGTTCTGAAAAGTGGCTACAAAGTCTTAAATTGTGTTTTCCAATTGACTTGAAGCTGAAGGTCACCAGAGTCAGGCAGACAGGGTGACGTGGCAGGAGAAGAAGTCGTTGGCCTAGGAAATAGATTAATCACAGCCAAGACCAAAGAGACACTAAGAGTTTGGAAACTGTGTGAGTGGGAAGGAACAAAAATAAGAGAATTCATAGTTCAATAGTTATGGAGTTATGTCTCCACAACTATCAGTTTGCTTGAAATTTGGAACAGGCATTCTTGTACCAACAGAATAAATACTTTATGATGCCCTCACTTTTCTTCAAGCTCCACCGGCAGATCAAAATTCACTTGGTCTGATCCTTTGGTTTACAACCATATACTTGCATATCCATCAACCTCAGCAGCACTTCCTGTTTAGTGCTAATTGCCTAATGGTGACCTTGGTAAACATGATACCTACTTAACATCAATATATTGTTGTATGTTAGCATGCTGAAGTTGTGCAGAATGCCTAAACACAACCTCACAGAGCTGTTGTGCAGCAAAGCTGAAGCCTGTTGGTGTTTGTAATTAAAGTTTGCTTTAAATTGTCCCGACTTTCTGTAGCAGAAAATTACCATGTTGTTTTTATTAATTGCTCTATTGTGTCTGGAAGTCAGGGCTTATTGTTTTTCCCCCTTATCTGTTTACTCACTTTACAAATTGAAACAGATAACACTTTACCTCCACACTGCCTCTGGGTCGCCCACCACAGATATACTGCAAAGACGATGAATTAGGAGAGACAGTAAAACACCATTTCTTAGTCACAGAGGAGCAAACAGCAAACCAAATGCTTCTAAGCCCAATTAAATTAATCTGATAATAGCAGAGGATACATGAACAAATTTCTTTATTTACATATTTATCTGTTTTGTGAAGATCCAAGAGCTGAATTGGCTGTGACTCACGGGAAGTGATTCATTCTGTTTGCTCAAATATGTAAAGGGGGGGGAGGGTAGCAATTGAATCGAGAGGGGCAAGGGGGTGACATGAGAGCCCAGGGATTAGACAAAAGGGATCACCTTTATGAAGAACTTCGAAATGGATGAGTTGACAGCGACCACCGTGAAAAGGACGAGACCATAGACGCTGTTTGAGCGAAGCCAGAATGGAGACAAGACATAATCACTGTGAAGGGACTTGTGCATGATTCTCATTTCTATGTTAATGCGAGGCCAGAAGTAAAGTGCCGGGGTGCATCAGTGAGGAGACAAAACAAATACTGACCCACCAAACACATACAGGCAGACGGCATTTAAATTAGAGCCTCCTCTCTTTTCCCCCTCTCAGCAGCACAGGATTGTATGGTAATGCAAAGCGTTACCAACAAGGTGACATCCTATGGACTACTGATGTACGTTTGATGGAAGTGTGGATTCGCCTGGTGCACGATAGCAAGATTAGACTAAAATGGCCAAAACATTTTAAGCAGATTTAAATCTTTGACAATTGATTATCATAGTTTAAAGATTAGAGCCAGAATGCAGGTGGCAATATTAGGTCCTAGGATATAGCAACAGCCTTGCATTGTCAGTGAATTGACTATACTATAAATATATGAAACATTTTACACTTTCACTTACACTTTTCTAAGTCAGACATGTCAGCTTCTTGGGGTTTTTTTTACCATATTGACACTTAACACTTCATTTGACAGGAGGCGATGACGATGACTCTGCCGTGGACACGGAGGACGAGCTGCAGAGGTAAACAACAGAAATGCCGTCAATGGTTCTGATTGTATTATCGATTCAGACGAGTTTATTCTTGCATGTCGTTAATGGTTGTTGACTCTGTCTCTGCTCTCTTGTTGCTCCACAAGTAAAATAGCCATCAGTCTCAAATCAGTAATTCCCTTTTGACTTGAATCATCTTTCAATTAATAATCTCAGACAATAACTTTTGTAAGCTATAGTAAAGCCAAGTAAGTTTGTTCGGAACCTGTTTTTCCCACATGAGCTGATCTCTGAGAAAGCCCTCAGACAGTTTACTCACAAAAGTCTGTCAAAAAGCTCCTTTGTGTTTTTAAAGCTACTAACCAACATCAACAAGAGATTAAATGACTGCGTGTAATGTGAGAGGTGAATTAGCTAACATGTGTCGGCTAGGTAACATTACTTTCCATGTATGGGAGTACTAGGTGAACCTGTTCCAGCGTCAACTTTTTCCCATACAAGTGTTTCAATGCCATTTTTTTTTCTTTTTCAGCTTTTTTCAGTGCCTTAGTGAAACATTTAGAAGCTAAAAGCCAGATATTTCCCTCAGGATTTGGTGGAGACCAAAATAAAGCTAAAAGGAGAGTGAAGTCCTAAATGAATTCTCCGTGTTTACGTTTGCCACAACAACATTATTATGAGGTGATAATGTGTCAGTGTTGTGTTTACGACTTGTTCCACGAAACAAATCAATTCAAACTGCTTTAAGCAATTTAAGCTTGTTTTGAATTGGTTTTCACTTTCAAAATCTCTGAAAAGCCCATTGATATAAAAGTTACTTTTGTACTTGTACTTGTTGTCAATCTAACTGAATCATATTCTCTAATAATCACACCTTGTTATTTTTAGCCATGATCGCACAGTAACAGCAACAAAACTACACGCTGTTGTCAGTTTTTTCATGTTGGGCTTTTAGCTGATGGTCTATATTGAGTGACTTACAACAGTGCAATAGAGATAGCTTTAATTCTTTAACAGAGGTTCAATATCTCTATACGTCCAAGGCGATGTGCAGGGAGGTTTCTTCTTTTAAGAGACATGCATGGAAGCATCTAGGCTAAAATATATATATTTTTACAATAGGGTGGAGAACAAGAGCCGACAGAAGAAAGCAGGAGCAGAAAGGAAGATGGTGAAAGAGGAGGATCCATACGGGGGATCGACAGATGAAAACACAGACGCTGAGGCTGAGCAGGATCATCCCATCCCCGAGCTACCAGGTATGTCTCTCTTTGTTCTTGTCTCTTTTATCTGTTTCTATTGCTGTCACAGGAACAGATGTCTTCCCTTCCTCACCTTACATTGCAAAACAGACTAAAATAATTGGACAGGTTTCTGCTTTTCAGGAATGTCAGACAAACTTTGTCGCATGTACAGCTTTTCTCTGTTGGCGCTTTGCTCCATTCGCCCCTTTATCAACAAGCTCCTGTAATTACTCCTTCATATTGTGCTGTCATCAGCTCCACTCTTCTGCTCCTTTATCTTCCCCTTTTCTCATTTTTTTCCCAGACTTCCTGAGCGGAAAGCACTTTTTCCTCTACGGTAAATTCCCAGACAACGAGAGGCGTCTCCTGTTGCGATACATCGTTGCCTTTAACGGGTGAGAAAGACCCAGAAGTAACCCATTACAACTTTATTTGGTCATAGTGAAAAAGATGCATGAAAAGAAATTCTCTGCTTAAATGTTTGTATAAAAATACATACTGTCTTTGCTCTAGAGCGATTGAGGACTACATGACAGAGAAGGTGCAGTTTGTGGTGACCAGTGAAGGGTGGCACGACTCCTTTGAAGACGTGAGTTGAGTTCTCCCGTCCATGCTTGAATTCTTTGACAGCCAAATAGCAATGTTTAACATTAAAAAAACTGTGTGTATGTGGATTTGAGCATGTGTGCATGCATGCTTTTATTTTTCACTCATACGGACGAGACCCCTTTGAAGGTAATTGCGTCAAGACACTTGATGCTCAATCATACAAAGTGCACTGCTGAAAAATGTCTTTTCAAAAAGCCAAGGAGGGAAAAAAAACATCCTTTGAACATGTCACACTAAACACAACCAGCACAGAGACTTCTTGACCATTTTCTTTGAAGCAATAAGCACCTATCACTTTGCAAGGTGTAATCAAAAATAAGCAATCTAACAAATTGGGATCCTGAGTGTTTAAGCCTTCCCAGTGAACATGCAGCAGTAGTGCAACCAAGTGCTTTTTTAATCTGTTTGAAATTGTCAGAATTGCTGTTTCAGCTGTTCGGAGCCATTGTTAACATTTAAATTAGCAGTTTTAGTTATACAGTCTGAGCTTTCAGTTTTTCAAGGTCTTCAATTGGCCTTTTGTATTGCAACAAGAACGCTTCGTGACCTCTCTGTGCCTCTGGCCTTCACTCTCACTTCCATTGCAGGCGCTGATGGAGAACAGCAATCTGAACTTTGTCAAACCCACATGGATTTACGCAATCAATGAACGACAAAAGATGCTGCCCTACCAACCGTACACTGTCGTCCCCTGAATGCTGCACTGTTTGTACACACAACGGGTGTGTGCAGGCGCACTGACCAAGAAGCAACGGGGGAAAAACACAGACACACTTTTTTCAGATTACATAAAAGCAATAAATTGATTGTAGTTCATTAATTCCTTTACACTGACTTTATACTTTGCTATTCATGAAATACTGTCAGTCTGTTTTCACCTTTTGGCCAAGCTGGGAAAAAAGAAATTTCTATTTAAATGGTGTCTGTTGATGTTAATGTTAGCATTAAGTTTAGAGTTATTATTAGCTTTTTATTTGAAGGTTGTTAGTTCTTTCTTGGCCGGAAAGCAACATTTTTATCTTGAGTGTGCCGCTCAGTCACTTTGGCTTCATGAACAAAGCACACCGTTTTGTCATTCAGGACTTGTTTGATTCTTTGGGTTCCTGTGCTGCCGTTTGCCATCGCTCACCTCGACTACCTCAGGTCCTGTCTGGAAATGAGTTGTCACCCTGTCCTGCCTGCCGGCGGCTCTGATAAGACTCACTCTGACTTGTGTAAGCGGGCAGACCATTATGAAACCAGCCTCAAAGTCAGGTGAAAGTGCCACTTATTTAAGGCTGCAGCCACCAGATGCAAAAATCAGAACTAAATTCCAGAAATGAAAATGAATACTGGGAGACTGTTTGTTTTCTCCTTTTTATTTTATTAAATGCCGTGAGTGGTAAAGTGGATTTCTCTGTGTTGTTAAATCTGAGTTTGTGATTTGATTTTATTCATGTTGGAGAATTAATATTACAAGAGACGGATCGGCTTGACAGATGTGTTGACGTAAAATGGACGTCGGTGTTTTGCGTCACTCGAGATTTCCAAAATGCTTCTCAAGACAGGAGACGATGTCGGGCTTTTACCTTCTGCTTTAGCTGTTTGCTTGTCAAAAGCAGCTTGTTTACGTCTCAATCTTAAACTTTTTTCTTATCGTACTTTATTATTTTGTCTAAATAAAAGATAGATTTTTAATTAAAGGTATTGTTTTCGTTTTTTATTCACCAAGCTGTCTTTGCACTCAGCTTCTCTATGCGTTCCTCTCTATGTTTGCAGCTCGAGAGGTACTCTCATCCTTTTCATTCCTTCTCTCATGTCGAGGCCTCTCTCCTCTCTCTAATTTACTTCTCGTCCTGCTTTGCGCCCGGAGCCTCTGGGTCTTCTGCTCTTCAGTCAAGGGGATTATAAAGACAGAATGTGGACGAGAGACGGGGGGAAGGAGGGGGGTGGTTACAGGGGAGAGGCTGCAGGAAAGATGGAAAGGTTTGGCTGCATTTTTAAAGAAGGCGAGGATCAGATTGTTTTGTCGTACTTCCTGCGTGTGGTAAATTCACCCGCATACCGGCAAGTGTGAGGCATGTTAATGTGCTTCCTGCAACCTTGTATCAGGCACTGATGTGGCTTTCATGAAAGGAGAGTGGAAGGTCAAATCCATTTGAGGCCTGGAAGAAGGAAAATTTACAGCCTCTAACGGCATCATCCCGATACGATGTCATATTTCATTTAAATGCATATCTGTCGTCAACATGGCGGCGAGGATGTGCTGCTTTCAAATTGTCCCATTTGACACGAATTTCCACCTTATTCTTGTCAGCTTGATCACTTCCCGTCAGATTTATTCTCGCTTTTAGCATTTTTATGTCTCCCGTGAATCTTAGCAATGACCTTGCTAGACAGCTGAGATATCCAAACATTGCTTGACTCTGTAGATTTAATCCTCATTATCGCTGGCACACAGTGTTGGGCGTCTTAAACCAGTAGATGTTTTTCTTAATTAGTACAAGATTTCAGTTTTTAATTCCCTCTGATGGTTTGTTTTGGCTCTTCTTTCTTTCATTTTGTTCTTCCTACAGCTCTGACTCGGAGGTGTTGGATGTCATTAATGTGTTGAAAAGGTGTTTTGTATTTTATATTTGTGATTGATTTAGATCATTTTTGTGGAGATCTGTTTTCACTTTCACTTTGACTTTAAAGTTGTTTTTTTTTCTGTTGGTCACTGTAGAAAACACATGAAATCCACTTTCTTCTGAGAAAATAAAACGAGGACATTTCTAAAGGAGTTGGATAATTTGTATTGACACTGTACATAAAGCAAAGGACTGAAACTCAGTGCACCTTATTTCCTCAACCCAACCACTTCCTATCAAACCTACTGAGAATTGAGCTCTTGAGTATATTGGAATCAAATAGTCTTTATTCCCTATTATCATGCAAGTACCATATGATGTGAAATGAGTGAGGTTATTCACACTAGATTACAATTCCAGTGGAGTATTGATGAATCGACAGACCTTTTGCATAACCTTAATTACAAAGTCTGTTCAGTCAAAGGTTCAGCTGATGGATTGAGCCACTGAGAGCTGAAATATTTTCCCCTGATGCTCCTGCAAATTCAAATGAGGGAAACCAGCTGACTGGAGGTGTTTCAGGGGTTTGCGAGGTCAAACGCTGCAAACCTGCCTGAATGGAGAAAAGTCTTTTGTAAAGCCCAGTATGTGATAAGTTTGCTGGAGGAGAGAAATGATTAGTTTTGAAAAGGAAAAAAAAACTTTGAATATACAGTACTGTGCAAAGGTTTTAGGCAGGTGTGAAAAAATGCTGTGAACTATAGAATGCTTTCAAAAATAGAAGCGTTAGTGGTTTATTTTCATCAATTAACAAAATGCAGTGAATGAACAGAAGAGAAATCTAAATCAGATCAATATTTGGTGCGACCACCCTTTGCCTTCAAAGCAGCATCAATTCTTCTAGGTCCACTTGCACACAGTTATTGAAGGAACTTGGCTGGTAGCTTGTTCTTGGAGAACTAACCACAGACCTCCTGTGGATGTAAGCTTCCTCAAATCCTTCTGTCTCTTCATGTAATCCCAGACAGACTCGATGATGTTGAGATCAGGGCTCTGTGGGGGCCACACCATCACTTCCAGGATTTCTTGTTCTTCTTGACGCTGAAGATCTTACTGACATTGGCTGTATGTTTGGGCTCGTTGTCCTGCTGCAGAATAAATTTGGGGCCAATCATACGCCTCCCTGATGGTATTGCATGATGGATAGGTATCTGCCTGTATAGCTCAGCATTGAGGACACCATTAAGCCTGACTAAATCTCCAACTGCATTTGTGTTTTCAACTGTGTCTACGATCCTCAACGTTGCCTGTTTCTTTGTGCTTCTTCAAAAGAGCTTGAACGGCACATTTTGAAACTCCAGTCTGCTTTGAAATCTTTGTCTGGGAGAGACCTTGCTGATGCAGTATAACTACCTTGTGTCTTGTTGCTGTGCTCAGTATTGCTGTGGTGTGACCTGTAACATGAAACTTCCACAGCCTCACCTTGATAACAGAGTTTGGCAAAGGGTAGTAACAGCAAATATTGATTTGATTTAGATTTTTCTTTTTTTTTCTGCTCATTTATCATTTTGTAAATTAATAAAAAAATAAACAATTATTATTTAGATTTTTGAAAGCATTCTTAGTTTATAGCATTTTTTTTTCACACCTGCCTAAAACCTCTGCACAGTACTGTATGAAGGACTTTTCTTTTTTTTTTTTTTGAAGATTGTTTGCATCATTATTAAAGCTGATCATCAGTGGTGGAAGAAGTACTCAGATATCAAGAAATGCTCTGATACAAGTAAAAGTCGTACATTCAAATATTGGCATCAAAATGTATTTTAAGTGCTCATGCAAAATGGTCCATTTCAGAGTAATGTTTGGATTATAATTACTAATGCATTAACTTGTATATCAGAGTTACTCAAGTACCTCAAAATTGTGCTTAAGTATGGTACTTGTAAATGTACTTAATTACTTTCCACCACTGTTGCCACATCTGTCTTTGTATTGGTTTTACCAGGGCAATGAATTTGCAGTTTATGCATTTGTGGAGCCTGACAATCAAATTTTCAGATAAATCTCAAAGATTGGAGCCAAACAATCACAGTTATTGATTGACAGGCACATCTGATGCCCCAAACCTGAATTCACTGAAATCAAAGTGAAAACCTGGTCACTCCTAAACTCCCTGATCATCTTCACAACTGTTTTGCTCTCATTTATATTTTGATCAGTTTCTTCTTTCCGCCCGTTTCCCTTTGGCCTCAGCTCTCAGTGGCAGGAAGCGTCACCAGCCTGAAGGATGGTGTCACTGCGATTTCTTTTGATCATCTATTGTTAATTATGGCAGCTGTGACTGTTTCCCTGTGTCTTTAAACGAGTCTGGCCACTCTTTTACTCCTGTTCAGCTCCAAATGCCATCACGTCCCTGGAGCTTTTCTTAATTAATATTACTTTGCCATTACAGCGAATGAAAAACTGGCAGCATATGTCACAAAATTGCATCAGAGCATTGATATCAAGAAGGAATTCTACATTTTGAAAATGTTCTGCTCATTACTTCTTGTTAAACGTCACTTGTTCAAGAAAATGTATTAAGCTTTTGTCATAAAGCTGCTCTTCTTAGATCTACAGTGTGTATATGTGAGAAGTTTTATGAATAACATTTGGTTCATTTTGAGGTAAAAAAAAAAACAAAACTCACTTAACTCCAGCTTTGAGCCAACTAGAAAAATGTCAATGCCCTAAAATAAGGTCACTCAGTTTATTACCCACATTTTGGACTAAATTACTTTTCTCAAAGTAATGGTTTTAAGTTCACTCCTCTTCCTCTTCATTCTGTGTCTTTGTTCTCATCCCTGTCACTATTTCAATGACTTGAATGATTGATTGATTGATTGATTAATCAATCCAATGGTGAAAGCGGTATTTATATTTTTTACATGAGTAGTAGCAGAAGTGCCACACAATAAAAATACTCTCTTACGATAAAAAAAAAGGCAAGATAATTAGGCAGTTTATAACTCTGCATCATATTTTATAAAGGGATCATATGTTGAAAGTTCAAGTGCTTCAAAGTTCAGTGCCTGAGTAAATTTGTTACTCATCATTCATCAGTCATCGACTTTTCGCATATTAAACATGACTCTTTGACATCTCTTGACTAAGGTGAATTGTTGCCCTCGATAGAGACAAGAGATGCAACAAATTTTAGTTCAAGAGCACATTGAATAATTTTAGGTAAATTTTCTGTTTCAAGAGCAAGTATCAGCCTACGAAACATTAATGAAAGTGTAAAAGCTGAATCTCAACGTTGGAAATAGTTTGACCGTAAAATGATCTTCATGACAGCTGAGCATCTGCTAATGAAGGAATAAGATGCAGTTTGAGTTTGGTTCTTTTTTGTTTTGTTTTGGCAGTTTTCCATTTCACTGATCCATTATTTCCAAGTCATTTCTCGAAAGTTTCCTGTAAAAAAAACTAATGTATGTAGTTTGGTACTAATCGTAAAAATGGGAACAGATGTCTGAGACAAATAACCACTGATTATTCTTTTATTTGAAACGTAATTCTTCATATATGTTGAATGAAACACTACCTGCAGACAAACTTTTTTTCATGTTGAGTTGAAAAAATGTTTAAGAAATAGCTGACTCCTCAGTTTTATCTGGGCGATCCTGACCACCAAGTTACATTATTGTTTCTTATTCATTATCATTATTTAGCAGTTAATTGGAATTCATTCATTGAGTGTCATATTTTACCAACAGTATAATTAGTGCTTAATTACATGGTTCTTTCCTGGAAACCTTAAAGATTGTTGTTTTTGTTTGTTTTTTCACTGTGAGTAAAATTTCTGAAACAGATTGGTTGATGTCCTTTAAATGAATATTCTGACATTTTAGGAAATTGGCTTATTGGCTTTCTGGCGCAGGTTTAACTAGATGAGGAGATTGTTACCGTTCTTATTGATTTCCTGCCAGAAAGCAAATAAGCTTATGAACTATCCCTTTAATGCATTTAAGGTGAAATATGTGCCCATGTGGCTCCTTCATCTCAGCCAATGAGCATTACTGTCTTTCCACCTTAAGAGCAGCTCTGCCCTGATGATTTATTTTTCTACAAGAATAAACAACCAAAAGTCTGTGAAACCTCCTCCTCCTCCTTCAGTCTCCCGACCACCTCCATCCTCCTCCTCCTCCTCCTCCATCTCTCTCTCAGCTCCCTGACCACCAAAAGCAGAGAGGAGGGGAACTATATCACAGAGGAGCGGGGACTTCACGAGTGTGTGTGTGTGTGTGTGTGTGGATCATACACCAGCTGACTGACTGAGGTGAAGGTGGAGGCTCGACAGGATGCTGCAGCCTCACCACCACTTTGCCTGCCGGTGTTCATGAGAGGAGAGCAGACCTGGATGACTCTGCTCGGAGAGGGTGAGTGACTTCAACCCTTTAAACTGGGTTTTTATTTCTGTGCAGGATCTATTGAGATCAAACTCAGAGGGTACATTGCCTGTGGGGAACTTGTTGCTGTGTGACTTGTTTTAATGAGGAATTTGTGCTTTTTCCTGGTGGAAGGATTGAAAAGTTTCTGCTGGAGTGAAATTTAAAAAAAGATGTTATTGACATTGATTCTCTGTGAAGGAAAAATGAGGTCTTGGCTATTTCATTGGCAAAGATGATTTTTGACATTAGAATCATGCGTCATGAGTCAAGAGCCTCCTGAGGCTGTTGTCATACATATTGTCTTATTACAGAAACAGCAAGTCAGTGTCAGTTTAAAAACACAACAAATCTATGAGTGATTTTTATTTTGATTGATTCATTTAGAGGTTATAACAGATTTCAGTGACATGTTGAGGGTTCAAGGCTTAATAACAGTCCTACCATCCTAATTAAAGCTGATTAGCAAACATGGAAAATAAAACCATGAGTAAAAACATCCATAACATTTAAACAGCATTTGACAGATAATACAAACAGAGGTCATGTACTTTAAAATATCAGTTTGTCATCGTATTTTTAACATGTATTGGACAAAAATGGTCCTAATGTTTACTATTAGACCCTTGAAGCTGTGATTTTTCTCCAAAGTTTGAATTTCATTGCTCGCCTCGATCTGATCATGTCCCTGCAGAGATGCTCCAAATTCTTTCTTACTTCTTTTTGCAGCCACATTACTCTTTTATGGATTTTCCATACTTTAATTTGTCAGCAATGAAATAAAATTGGATCCATTTGGGTTGAAGCAGATAATGTAATATCTTTTTATGAAGTTCTCATTTGTGACACCCTCTGGTGGCCAAAAGGCGGCAGAGTGTCATTATGTTTGGTTTGAAGGCATTTTCTCAACATAATGAAACCTATTTGAAGGAAACGCTGCAAATCCCCAAACTGAAATATGAGATTTAAAAAGGCAAAATGAACTCATCTGGCAGCGAGACATGTGGTAAAGTGTGTAAATAGCGTCCTTAATGCGTCTGACACCTTAAATGTTTCCACCATCTGTGGGACGAGACAAATTTTTAGTGCTCGTTTTGAATCTGTAGAAAATTGTCCAGCAGCGAAATAGAGAGAATTACACCAGTTGTCTTTCTGGTATCACACATCACACTGAGGCACTTTTTCCTCCACAGTCAGCGTGTTAGTTTAATTCATGTTCATTCATTTAATTTCAAGGCTGAACACATCACTTGGAACTGACTTCCATAAATCTGCAGTCTCCCCATTTTAAATAGAAGATGGAGACGATGCAAAAATTGCTTCTTGAATAATAAATGTTAGTGGGTTGCTTTGGAGCGTCGCCTCCAGGTGGAGGTTTCCTCGTGTGTTGAAAAGGATTCGCCGTCTAATCTGTTAATCATTCGATCACATCACAGCAGAGATTCTTTTTTTTTAGAAATTACTACAAGAGAAAGACTGTTGTCTCACAGTGGATCATCGCCTCCTCTCTCTATTCCTCTGTGGCTAATTTCACGTCTTTGATCGTTTCTTTGGCAGATGACTTATTGGGGGAGAGGTTTAAATGGATGTTTTATTGATTGTCTGTCTCAGTATCTTGCTCAGTTTTGCTCTGTTTGACCCAGGACACCCCGCGATGCGAAGGTGTCACTTTTCTCTCTGTCTCTCCTTCTCACTCACTAACACTTGAAGTCATTTACTGTCGGTGTAGTTTGAGGTGTCACAGCACAAGTCGTTTCATTATAATTGGTGCCTTGGCTCTACACCGTGTTTTACCATATGGCCAAATTGGGGGGGGTAGTTTTAGAGTCACACAGTGAAAAACACATTGTTTAAGCAGCTGTGGGTCTGAGTTGCTCCTGATTCAAATCCCTGTGAGAGAAGAAGAACCATGACCATGAGGGAACTGTTTTTCTGCAAAACAGGTGCATCGTCATCTGTTGGAAATCAAAGATTGCTAGAATTTTCATGCATCGCATAACGAAGTATAAAACCCTTTAATGTGGTAAAAAATGTGGTGAAAAAAGAAGCACAAGGGCTTGTGGGAGTGATTGAGGAGAAATGAGAGTTGAGAAGTGAAGCCACGGTGAATATTTTGTGACCCAAAGTCAGCAGAGAGCTGATTATACTGCAGCAGAACATCCACATCATTCCCAGCGGCCGCGACTCATTCTTCAGTGAAAGGAATGAAAGATTTATTGCAGAGCAGCTCAACTCAGCAGAACCGACCGGGGTCAAATTTGAAGGAGTCTTCTGTTATTTTATTTTTTTATTATTTATCTATTTATTGTTGGGGGAAGACAAGTCCAAGGATGTAATAGACCTGTCAAATGTCTCCCCAGAGGAGCTAGAGAGGAGGAGAAGCAGGAGACTAGATGAGGAGAAGGAGATAAGAGGAGAGGATGGAGGGGCGAAGAATTAGGACAGAAAGGCCATCACAGGAATGAAGGAGCGAGAGGTCGGTTCATGATAAAAATGAAATAAGACCGCAGCTGTGATGACAAGTACAACCATGTCTCTTGTAGGTGAAATAAGATTATTTTTTATCCTAAAAACATAAACCATAATACCAATATCAAAATCGTAGTTTTGAGTGTGCACAGCGTTTTTCAATCTACAGACTTGATTGCTTTCTTTCGTGAAATACTCATTTTGTTCAGGAGTGCAAAATACGGCACCAACTTTGGCACCAAACACCAAACTTTGGCAAATACACTGTGAGAGAGATTTTTTTTTTTTTTTAATCAAAAGTGAGCAGAAAAGTATTTGCATCATTAAATAACTGTCTGGTTTATTTTATGTGTTTGCATCCACCTTTTCATCTCCGCTGCTTCATTCTGAAAATACAAAATACAACCTTGCAGCCTCGTTCCCTCTCTCCATTTTATATCCCCTCCATCAATTCTTCAGTGATATTATGGCTCTCTGGCTCAGACTTGAAATTAGACTTTGCTCTTCCCATAATGAATGTGAATCTGCACAAAGTATATTGAGGTCCTAATGAGCAAGGACGCCAAAGGAGTTGCATCGGAATAGCTGCTTTAATCACGGTGCAACATTTTGTTGCTCAAAAAGCATCTGGGCTGCGTCTCATTTTGTTGCCTGTTGCTTGGATGACTCCGTGTCATGAAACTTTGATAAATGAGCTCAAACTTGGAAATGCAGATGAAGTGTTTTGGACACGCTCTCGTACCACAAATTAGATTTTTCATTTTGTAGCTGGTCATTAAAGGTGCACTATGCAAAGTTGGTCTCTCCAACCAGTCTCAGTGGGAAGAGAGTTGGAAAGAGAGAGAGAAGTGGTCGAGCGAGCTAGAGAGTGAATAAAGAGGAAAATATTAGAAAATTCCTGCATAACTGTCATTTAACAATCTTTTGTTTTAACAACTTTGGTTCGACTTACAACTTGTGCCTGTATTAAGTTTCGTTAGTTTAAGGAAAAAAACTAATGTCAAAGTTTCCAGCCCAGACTTTTCACTTCATTACTTCACTGAGGGTTTTTTTTTTTTGTACATTTACTTTTTAAAACATTCGTCTCATTCCACAAAAGTTCAGACTCAGCTCTGCTTGGGAGCATCGCTCATCCACGCTACTCCGAAACTTTCTTTTCCTTAATGATGCTCTTATGGGAATAAGTGACATTTATGGTGATTGAAAGTTTGAAAGGCAATCAGAAAAAAAAAACTATATCGCAAAGAGAGAAAATAAGAGTTTTTCAAAGTAATAAAAAACTATAAAGTTACACTTTAACAGCAAAATGATACATATTACACATCAGATCCTAAAAACAGGAAACGTCAAGTGTGCAGCGAGTCAGAAAATGTTACGCAGACACAGTATAAGAACTCCTTGAGTGTCATTATCAGGCCAAGTGTGTCCTTACAACAATCTCATAAAACATGACCTTAAGAATTACGTCTTAGAAAATCAAATGGCATTTGTCACCCTGACCTCAGGGAACCGGCTGCTGCACTTGTTCATGCACAGTGGAAGACGTGTACACGCGGTTATCCAGCTTTATTTGGGCGACCATGTGTGAAATTAAATTGAGTTCTCCGAGCAGGGATCATTGCACCGTGTTTTGAAAAGAAGCCAATAAATTGATGTCAATGAGGCCTTCCTCTCACAGTCGATGAAGTCACTGCAGTCGGGTGACAGGACGTGCAGGCGGTAGTCGTGTCGCGTTGCTGTGAGTGGAAATGATTTATTGAGGTAATATTCATGAGCAATAAAACTTATTTTATCAAATGTTGTGATGCAAATTCAAATTGATCTGTTAAGAAGTACAGACACCAGTTTTGTTGCTCAGATGAAAAATGCTTTTTATTGAGTCAACTCTCTTTTATAGAATTAAGACGCTGTAAAAAGGACCAGCAGTCCTTCAGACTTAAACAATGAAGGAGGTCATTTGTAAGTGTTTTTCTAAAACGGACCATGTGACTGACAACAACAAAATCAGTTCGTATGAGCTTTTTCTGATCTGCCACCTCTATGGTTCATATTTAATGAAGTTTTGCTTGGCATAATAATTTGTGTCTGATATTTTTCCATAAAAAAATTTTAATTGGCTCATTCAACATTTACTCCCTCTGCCTGCAAATGTTTTCCACTGATGGACACAGGATGTCTTCCACTTCTACGTTAACATTTAGTCTTTTAGAGGACGTGCAATAGTCAAATTAATAGATTTGACAAACAATAGCAGATTCATAGCGTGACTGCAGTGATATGTGATGAAAGATGAAAAAGAATGAGCACTCTGTTTATTTATGTTTTACACAGTGTCCCCACTTTTTTGGAATCAGGGTTGTAAGATTTAGCCCAATTCACAAAGAAACCATTAAGTGCTCTGGGTGAAGTGCTGTTTGACGACTTCATCTTCTACTTTGCTGATTACTTTGACCACAGCGGCTTTAGTGAAGCACAACACTGCAGTCTGTTATTGGCTAATAGCTTTTTCCTTGGTCTGGTTTTCTGTTTTTGGGGCATCTCTCTTTGACATCTTTGAACTCATTCATGTTTAGTTCAACTCCACAGAGGAAAAAAGCTTTTAAGTTTTTTTTTGTCTTCTGCCAAGAAGATTATATTTGAGATGACTGCTGTTTGTTTGTGTGCCTCATTATGAGTGAACATTTGTTTGAAAGTTCTGCTAAAAAACAAGTGATTCAGTTTAAGGCCGCAACTCAATTTAATGGTTTTGTCTATAAAATGTCAGAAACTCCTAAGATTTGCGATGCATATTTTATCATTGCATGGAGGATCGCATTTAAACTTTTTTGACGTCACTTAAAACATCTTGCTGTGTATTCTGTGATTGTAGATTTATGCCTGACAGATTAAAGTTATCTCATCATCTTGGCGAAGCTTTGCCAACTCTGAGGGCTTTCTGATTCTTTATATGTTTTTAAGCAGCTAATATTATCCATTAGCCGCCCGACCATTTACTCAAGGACATTTCAGCGGGTAAGCACTCGCCTTCATGGAGGCTTGAGACCAGGCTCTGGCCTTCGCTCCTGCTGCCCCCTCTGGCGATCGCACTGACCTTTACCACATTAATGATGCCTGTGTACTGCTCCCCTTTAAGTGTTCCACTGAGCCAAATCAATATCCGACTGTGCGCAGTCGATGCATCTGCCACAGAGGAGAACGTCTTCCTCAGGATGCTGTTCGAGGTCAACAGTTGAGATGGATTATTGATCTGTTCAGCTCAGCTCATCTTGGATGTATGTTGATTAGCCGCGCAGATCAGATATTGTAAGTGGTGGTGGTGAGGAGACGGCTGGTGAAATTCTCACTGAATGGATTCATGACCTTGTGACTGACAGGAAAGTTCACACAGGAGAGATACTGCAAGTCAGTGGTCCGTTTCAACTTCCTGTCCTCCTTCCTGATAAATATTTTATGTAGCGTTTTGCATGCTATTATACAGGCTGGTTGTTGGAGTGTATCAGAACAGAGAGATAAGAGAGGGGAAGAAACGTTCTCATATATCCTCATCGTGTCTCCTGTCTGCAGGAACACATCAAACTTCAGTAGCAGGTTACAAATGATGAGTATAAAGCAGTTTGGGCTGCTGAAGATCTGTTGTAAATTATGTCTGCATGCATCTGTGTTTATCTTCCCTGTCTCCTTCTCTTGCTCTCTTTGCCTTCCTGTGAAAATATTTGGTGTGTAAATGTGTCACAAAGCGAGCCCAGAAATGTTGCTTTACTTCTGCTCTGACAAAGCTCAGTAGGTTCCGACAGAGACGTCCTCAGTCGCTGGTTTTAGCTTTTGATTTTTTCAAACTTAAAAAACTGTCTTATGGGTGTCAAGTGATAAAACATCCAGAGAAACTTGTCAAACCACTCACAGACTATAATCCACTTCTCCACGGTCCATCTGAACATTTAGTATTTGACAAATGTGGACACTTTTTGTCTAAATTCTCATGCATGATCCTGTCAAGCCTGCGAACAGGTGAGAGACAGTTTGCTCCTGTTCGAGCTTCAGCCTTCTGCTTTTCTGCTCAGAAGAGCTTTTCTGTCTTCACATTGAATTAAACCAACTATTCATAAGGCCCAATATGAGCTGCAAACTCGAGTAGCCTCGAACTTTAATGTTCCCGAGGGACAGTTTGGCTTACAGGCAGCAGTCAATGAATAATATATACAAAAAGCACAGCAATGAATATAAGCCGTAATAAATAGAAAGAAGTGCAGAGGGACATGTGTTAAAAGTACCTGGGGTACTCTTGGCGCTATGCAGCAGAGTTTTTATGAGTGGTTATCTATTTTGTTTGTATTGTGCCCACAAGCGGCACAACTCACATCTCGCCATTGGTCTCAAGCTATTCCAACAAGTGGGGGCAGTAACAAGATAAAGATGACAAGTACTGCAAGTCTAGAAGTATAGATAGAGGATTGACAATACAATCTGACAAAATATATACAATATATTTTTTAAATGAAAGAGCTGTACAGTGTGTGCAGACTGTGCAAGAGTTCATAGTATGCAGTATAAGGAATATTGAAATGTGCAATCCAAAAAAAAGTGCATTAACATAACATGTGTCCTCCTGTCACAGAAACAATTGGGCTGTTTGGATTGACCACGCCACCATGCTGCGATAGTCCTTTTTTTTTCACACATCTCGAGCAAATCTGGCAAGAAAACACACCG
The DNA here is from genome assembly GCA_025331565.1 of Holacanthus passer. Taxonomy (NCBI): domain Eukaryota; kingdom Metazoa; phylum Chordata; class Actinopteri; family Pomacanthidae; genus Holacanthus; species Holacanthus passer. The sequence goes on along the minus strand of JAFREQ010000122.1, from coordinate 632,574 downwards.
ATAATTTGTTATTACCAATATATATATGATAGAAATGATCTGATTCTGGTAAATGATGAAATATACATCCCATGCTTGACAACCCTTTTGATTTTCTTGCCCCTCTTCCTGCTGTTCCGGAGTTTCAGTCCTGAGACAGTTGATCAGCACAGGGCTTCAGGGTGGATGGAGAGAGTCAGGTCCAGATGAACCTGTCTCCGCTCCTCAACACCTTTTCCTGTTGCAACCTTATCTGACTGAGCTTAGCTGTGAACCCGGCCATTACTATAACTCACCCTGGTGCATGATGGGACACAGCAGTCCTCACAGAAGCTGTGTGCTCGGGCATTTTTTAACCTGTTTGTATCTAGGAAGCGTGGCTGAGATTACTTTTGTCAAAGTCACAGAGGACTAAGGAGACGGGGTTTGTCCTCCTCACACACAGTAGATGGTCGGCGAGCATGTGCTGTGTCTCCTGCCTGTTGGCCTGCGGTGGGACGTAAACAAAATGATTGGGGGGGGTAGAAAGGCTTGATGAGGAATGATTCCAGGTGAGGAGAGCAGTCATCACATCATTACACCAGTCACTGTTAGGATACAAACAGATACCTCCACCCTTCTTTAGTTCTGTGTGGCGATCCGCTCTGAAGAGCTGGACGCCTGCCAGCTGCAGTGCAGAGTCCGGGATCGATCCACACAGCCACGTCTCAGTGAAGCACAAAACGCAAGATGAAGAAAAGTCTCCGTTTTTCCACACCAGCAGCTGAAGTTCATCCAGTTTGTTGCACAAAGAACACACGTTGGATTATTCCTGGTCCTGGTGCGCAAAGTGGAGGCCGGCAGAGATGCACAGGCACGCTGACACCTGTCCTCCGGCATTTTACTGCATGAACAAAGGTCAGAGCACCTTTGACTTGAATGTCCAATAGTTTCACGGACGACACGAGAAAAGTGGGAAATAAAATGCGCTGGAGTTGTTCCCCTGATGTCCATGAGCTCCTCTCTGGTGAAAGAGCTCCTGGTATCACAGCAGAGAAGGGAATTTACAAAACAACACAAACAATGTGCACCAACAACTTGATCAAGATGTCGACATCATAGAGATATTATACGCAGTGGAAACAAGAAAAATACCGCTCACTTACTCGAACCAAAAAGTTGTTCCACTTCTTGATTTGTGCAGATACAATAACAGTATTTTCTCCTCTGTGAATTTGAGTTACTTTCTGTCACATGAACTTTTAGAACCTCAGAGGCCAAAACAAGTGTTTTAGACAGAATCAGGTGACCTTGACTGTGTGTGTATAGGTGTGGTATTGTTTGTATGCATGTCCTGTATGTCCTGCTGAGTTGTCTGAAACCAAAGACAAATTTCCTGCCCTGGTACTCTATCGTGAAACTGAATCGTGTGAGGCCATGAAGCATCATTATTTGTCTCTTCCTGTCTTTGTGTCCTCATTTTTCAGCCTGACCATGTCCGCAAGATCATGACTTTACTCAACGAGTCAGACGAGGCCTCCCCTCCCTCCTTCCCTCTCTCCCCCCTTGAGCACAGTGTCTCCGTCTTTGTCACCCATGACCCTTCACACTCCCCGATATCCTTCCCCACCTCGTCCTCCTCCTCCTCACTGACGTCCTCCAACTGCACCAGCTCTCCGTCGGACTCCTCTCCTCCCTACAACTTCTACGCGGTGCTGCTGGTGCTCCTGATCTTCTGCGTGGTGTTCGGGAACGTGCTGGTGTGCGTGGCCGTGTCACGGGAGCGCGCTCTGCAGACCACCACCAACTACCTCATCGTCTCGCTGGCCGTGTCCGACCTGCTGCTGGCCACGCTGGTCATGCCCTGGGGCGTCTACCTGGAGGTGTGTGTGTGTGTGTGTGTGTGTGTGTGTGTGTGCGCACTCGTGTGTCTCAGATTCTTTCTGTATTAATATTTTTGCTTCTGTATGGTCAGCACTCTTTTCTGATACAAACAAAAGAAAAAGAGAAAACGCACCCTCAGCTTGATGCAGTGGGAACTAAAAGTGGATAAAAATGTTGTGGCTCTTATGTTTGTTTCTTTAAAAGTTTGTGTCATTTTTCATTGCAGCACAGATGCAAGAACATCAGAGCAGCAGTAACAGAACAGATTTGTATTTAATGTAATAGATGTTTTAACATCAACTATCAAAGAATAATTACTCTCGGTGCAGATGAATCATTATCAATCTGTTACAACTAGTCGAGTAATCGATTCATCAATCTGCCAAAACTTTACTGGCACTAATTTGATAATTCATTAATTGTTTTAGTCATTTTTTCAAGACAAACACTCTGGTTCGTGTCAATTGTGTACATTTGGTATTTTTTCTTTATCATATGTGATAGTAAACTTAATACGTTTCTGGATGAGACTAAAACAAGGAACCTGAATGCATCTTCTTGGGAAATTGCAACAGACATTCATTCACTCTTTTCAGACATATAGAAAATTAGTAATAAACTACTGAAAACAGTTAATTGTGGACCTAAATCCTTTAGTCTATAAGATCCAACAGTCAAAATCCCAAAAAGTTCAGAAGAAAAATCTTCACAACCGAGGAGCTGGAGCAAGCAAATTTTTTGTTATTTGTGCTTTAAAAATCTTTTTTTTTTTCAATAGTTAGAAATTAATTTTCAGTCCATTCACTGACAAATTAACTTAATAATCAGCTCCGTAACAAACCGCACAGCCTGCCTGAAGCAAATAGACAGAAAGAGACCAAGGCGAGGTGTGAGTAAGACAAACAAACCCGAAAATGTACTTTATTCAACACTGTGTTTTGACGGTGCATTTACGTGCAAGGTCAAACAGCCACACACACATTTTCATATATTTCATTTAATCCATAATGATACTACAGGCCTGCCACATTTGCGTTGGTCCTCATTATTCCAATTCTTTTGCAGCTGTAGTCTCTCCTCACAATGTCACGGAGCCTGAAGGGACAAATCCAGGTGGCTCATTTCGTACGACAAACAGTCCAAAATCCCAAAGATGATTAGTTTAATTTCACATAAGGCAAAGGAAAGCAGGGGATTATTGAAGAACATGAAATCAGCTAATGTTTGGCTTTTTTTTTTTTTTTTGCAGAAATGGCTCAAGTGGTTATCAGAAATGTTGCAGATTAATTTCCTGTTGATTACTTGAGTGATCTGTACTTATTAGTTTTAATGAGTGCGACTAATTGTTTCAGCTCCAGGCTCTACTATTAATGCAATCATCACTGAAGCAGTACAGGTCCAAGAAACTTACTGAATAAAATAAAAAAAAAAAAACCTTGAATAATCATTTCAGTCTTTAGACACAAACAATGTCTCACAGACTATGAATAATTAATGTCAGAGGGCAAAGTACTAATTAATGCATTCAATTCGTTTTATGTAACACGTTTTCTTTTTAAATCGTGGTATTGGAGATGAAATGAAACTTTTGGGTAAATTGGGTCACTTCAGAAGCAAATCATGCAAATGGTATTAAATATTTTCTGTTAATTGAGTGATCCAGTCTGGTTAATATTAATGTGCTCCAGCAATGTTAAAACATATTAAACTGGCCAATATGCACAAAGTGAGGGAAAGTCCTTGACAGAATTTAAACGTGACACTAAGGAAAACTGTATAAACCATTGTGTGCGTGTGTTTTGTTGAAGGTGGTGGGAGAGTGGCGCTTCAGCCTCATCCACTGCGACATCCTGCTCACCCTGGACGTCATGATGTGCACCGCCAGCATCCTCAACCTCTGCGCCATCAGCATCGACAGGTGGATTTCACCTCGCTCTCTTTACCTGGTGTATTCCTCTAACGCACTCTCCCATCTTTTTCTCTTCTCTTGCAATTCTATCCCTCTTTCCAAAACTCCATTTCAGCAAGAGAAGAAGTTAGTTGGTGATAAGTAATTTCACTGGTTTTTATCCAGAAGGCCGAAATAACAAAGATGACAGTGAATCAATATGTCATTTCTTTACTCTGTACTCTCTCCTAACCTTCATCTCGATTGGTGCAGGTTACACAGAGAGCTGGCAACACACGTACCTGCAATAAAACACACACATCCACTAAAAACTTGCATCCATCATCCAGCTGCCACAGAGCTGCAGGACAGACGCCCCGTATACTGTCGTCATCTGCTGCCTTTCAGCAGGTAACGACAGGCTCCCGCGGCGTCTTTTACAAGGTCCTCTGCACTCATTAGTGTTTGCTCTTTGTGGATCAAGGAGATGATGTTCGATGATTGGCCGTTCCACCTGACGCCCTCTTCGCGGTCCAGGAGGAGGTGACCGGACATCCAGCGGGCAGGCCGTCCGCAGCTGCTTCCTAATTATTCTGACAAAGTGACACATTGAGGCTGCACCAGTTTACACTTGTGTCATTTGGAGCAATAAGGATAAAGCCTAATTGCTTTGTCGAAGCTGTAGGCGATAATACACACGCTGCAGTCAGGGAGCTGTTTTCATGCCCCAGCAACTTGAAATAAAACAGGGACTTCAAGGTTAAAGTGCTGCAACTTTAATCTGAGGCTGCTTCCATCCACGTGAACAAAGCAAGGAGTCGTAGCCCTTTTTGTGCAGTCCTCCAATTCTGGGTGATGGAAAGTGATTGGACAAATTAAATTACTGCTGGACGGATCAGTGTTGCCAAACTTAAGAAGTTCTCACTGGATTTGGCAGCTTTTAAAATCCCTTTCACTACTTTTTTTTTCCTTTTTGATTCTTCCCTTCAATAGATGTCTCCAGTAGTTCTCAGTGAATGTTTGTGTGAGTGACTCCTTTCAACCACTTTCCATTGAAAATATTGGCAACACTGCTCAGGATGGCAAGACGAAAATATCTTAGCAACTAGAATAGACTTTAAGGAGCCCCTGACTTTTCATCTGGCGCCACCATTCAGTCAAAATTTCAATTTGTCCAGTGTCCACTTTGGTTAATGACCAAACACCTGCAACACTAATGACATTCCCGTCAATCTTTTCTGTTCTTTGACTTTAGTGCTAATTAGCAAATGTTCGCATGCCAATAAACTACTAAACTGCAGCCTCACAGAGCTGCAGCCTGGCAGCCATCATGCAGTTTCTTCTTTTTCAGGATTAACAGCTGTTGAAATAGTTCTTCATAGTTAATATTGTGGATACAGCAACAAAATAAAATAAATGCATTCCTTCAGACCAAAGCACTCCCAACAGAGTCCTTCAGGACTTCTTCACAACTGAAACACATTCCTGAGGTACTTTTTTTGTACAAATTTTTAAATACACTTTTAGAAGAGTACTGCATGTTGCACATTTTCACACCTGAAACAACAAATACTTCCTGGGAATCGAATGTTCTGAAAGCTGAGTTTCACCTCCAGAATCTTGAATAGCTCTGTGTTTGTGTCCGTGACCCTCTGCCTGCCGTCAGGATTACGGCAGCTCACTGAAGGAGACTTCTCACACCTGCGTCTACAGCAGAGCAGCCTAATTGGTTTTGACATACTGGCAGATGTGTGTTTTGTGTCCTTGTGGCTGTGAAACCAGCAGTGACAGCTTCTGTCTGTTTGACAGGAAACTGGGGATTTGTTTGCGCTCTGCATCAAGTGCCTGAGTTTACTTTAAAATATGTGTGGACATGACGATGGGATAATACAGTCTGAAAATATGTGTGAGTGAGACACAGTTGCATTTCAGTGTATTTCCTGCGAGCTTTATGCATCTTTATGTGTACGTACTGTTGCAGATACACGGCGGTGGCCATGCCGATGCTCTACAACACCAGATACAGCTCCAGGAGGAGGGTGGCAGTGATGATTGCTGTGGTGTGGTTCCTCTCTTTCGCCATCTCCTGCCCTTTGCTGTTTGGACTCAACAACACTGGTAACAGCTAAATCTGATCCTTCCTCTCAAGTGACTCCCCACTCACTAGTTCAGGTGTTGGTAGATCAACTCAGGCTGAAGCTGGTCACAAATTCATGTCCTAGTTCACCAAAGGTGAACAAAAATGCTGCACGTTTACTTTGCTTTCATGAGCAATCATGAGTAATCCACTGATTTTGTCCGAAATGTCAGTGTCATAAAAGCAGATCTTACTGGGCCCGTAGTTTGAGTTTTCCTGTCACCAGCATCTAGAACAATGGTTCCCAACCTGTGCATCCCAGGAAGAATCTCAGGGGTCACCAGTAGATTAAAGACATTTCTGCGAGATACATGTTTTTTTTTGTTTTTTAGATTTTTAAAAAGGAGAGTACAAGCGTGTACTCTACAGTGAGAAGGTGTAACCATAATATTCTCTGGACTTGAACATAAACAAAAGTTAACACACGGTGATCTTGATAAAACTATTGACAGTGTGTGACTTCTTAAAATATACATATGCAGTGTATTTCGTATTTTAATACATTTGTTGTGATTAGCTTATCTCACAGCACGTGATGTTCAGTAAGGTTATGGGTTAAACATGCAGAGAGTAAGAACTTTTTCTGATGTACATTTACCACAACTAAACTAAGTATGACAGTGATCCTGATCGTGATGTGTTGCTTTGAAGCAGCTGGGAATGTTATAAAAATCCTTTTCAAATCGTACTCGTACTCATAATCATATTTAGTATCATCACTGTCACGTCCATGATTGCATCCCTCAATCCCTGCTTTCTTTTCAAGGAACAATACCACTCCTCACTTCCACCCACCCACTCGTCACACGACACATTACACAACTTGACTTTTTTCCCATTGAAGAGCCTCGTTGCAGGTGCAGCATCAGCTGTAGAAGCCAATATAAGAAAAGCACCTTTGGCTTCAGCATTCATTTAAAAATGTTTGCTGCTTGGACATTAATGTGGCCCATGATGTTGTTTTATACCAATGCAGGTTAAGGCACAAACAGTCTGTTCTTTTAAAGTGTGCCCATTTGGAGATTGGCTAGTTTAGTCCACAGCTGTTAAGAGATTTTTTTATTTCGTATTCTGTCGTTGCGCTTTATGGTTCTCTGAGGTGTAATTTAGAAAAGCAAGGACGAAACTCACTAATAGAGCCGAATGCGCACACACAGCCGCTGCAATATCCTGGTCCATCTGCGCCTGAATTTGATTATTAATCCTTGATGAGATAGTCAACAAGTCCCATACATCTGCTCAGGCAACAAACCTCAGCTTGCAGTAAATCAGCAGACGTTATGTTTAAACACCCATTCGAACAGACGTTTCAATATGTTGTTGTCATCGAGGGAACGACAGGTGACGTCCGCCCTGCAAACAAGTGGGCACACATAATCCTCAATAGGTTTGTTGTCTCACAGAAGGAGCAGCAGTGAAGATGTTCAGCTGCTAACCTCCTGTTTTAATGATGGCAGCCGTGAGGAGGGACTTGAGCTTTGAATGTGCTGCTGGCACTGAACTGAAAGAAACCACTTGAGAACAAGTGGGAAACAAAATGCAATGTGAGAGTTGTCGGTCCAAACGCTGCAAGATACTAAATGATGTCAGTTCAAACTGAGTCTCTATAGTAATAGTCTCTGAACAGTTTTAATCCTCAGCATTTCCCTCTTGTTCTTCCCTGCATCAGCCAGCCGGGAAGGCACCACGTGTAGTTTCGCCGATCCGGCCTTCGTGGTGTACTCGTCCGTGGCGTCCTTCTACGTTCCCTTCATCGTAACTTTGCTGGTGTATGCGCAGATCTGCGTGGTGCTGCGCAGACGAGGCAGACGCACCGCCCCGCCGTGCAGACACGGCGTGCACACGCAAGCCGGGGCTGAGGCTGGAGAGGGTCATCGACACAGGAAGGTGCAGTCATCATCGGATGTTTTGACCTTGTTGTCCCTTCTCTCTTTCAGCAAACTGATATTGATAGATGTTGACATGTCACCCACCCACATGTCTGCACCACTGAGGAAAAAGTCTTTCATGTGCAAAAATATGAGTCCAGAAGTTCACAAATCTGAATCTTTGCTGTTCCATCATACCATATTTTAAGAATCGTTGTGCTACCTCTGACAACTTGGCACCATCAAATATTCTGTATCAGCTTGTTGCAGCTCTTCACTGATGCTACATCATGTTTATACTCGTGAAATATTCAAACTCAAGACTCTGCACCGATATAATCAATTCTATCAAATAGAAATAGTCTATAATTCTGTATGATCTTATACACGTTTCCCCAAAATTCAGCTTGACATATTTGGTGCTTTTGGAAACTCTGGGATCTCCACTAGTATTTAAAATAAAGTTATGAAAAAGTTTGAATAATGTTAATGGCTCCACAAAAAGAGTTTGTAAGGAAGTTTTAATTTATTACATCAGGTTAGAGGCTAAAATGACAATATGAGGTAGTTATTTTCACAGTAAGCGACAGTTTTTCCACCAAACGTCAGTTCTGGTTTGGCTTTTCCCTTCAATATATTTTCTGTTCCCTGTCTACCTTTCAGAATAAGTGCACACAACCAGAGGATGTGAAGTTGTGCACCCTGATCCTGAGGCCTGCCACCGCTGGTCCACAGCGCAAGAAGGTGGTGAGTTTCTTGACTGACTGAGTCCTCGTTTCATCTTTACAATCAAGCATCCTCACCTGGTTTGCCCCCTCACTGCTTACCTCCCTCACCTTCCCTCTCTGTGTGTCAGACCCTGGTAAAGGAGGCGGTGGTCCACCCCCTGGAAGTGGAGCCGGGTCAGTTCCTGCCACAGACCGAGCAGAGCCTGGCTCCTCCTCCTCCTCCTGCTCCACAAACCTCCTCACACTCTGGACGGGCCAGGATCTCCTTGGCCATCTCGGTCGGACCCGCCCCGGTTCTCCCCTCCACGGTGACCCGGTCGGCCCTGACGCCTCGGCCTCCCACCCTCGAGGATGGCATGAGGGGCCGCGAGGGGTGGAGGGAGCGGAGCGTGGGCAGAGAGAGGTGGGGGATCACCAAGGAGAGGGTGAGAGGGAGGCTGTCGCAGCAGAAGGAGAGGAAGGCCACACAGATGCTCGCTATCGTGCTCGGTGAGGGGAGGGAGGTGCAGACTGACTGATGAGGTGTTCAACCTTTGACCATGTGACCTGTCTCGCTGCGTGTGTGCAAAAAATGTCCTACTTTAAACTAGTCCATAAGAATATATAAACATAAAACAGAATTTAATGTTCTGTCTGTCTTTTCAGTCTAATAGTCTAATATTATCTGGTTGCATATAGAGAAAAGCTTAGAATATATTTAGTTACTGTAATCTGTTAAATTTCACCTCACATCACCTTCTATATTTGAATCATCTTTTTTTGTTTCTTCGTCCACATGCAAAGTTCATTATTTTTAGTTTTTCTTGTTTAAAAAAACTGAATGTAAAAAGAAATCATTACAAACATCTGGGTTCAAATCTGATTCTAAAACACCTTTTGATACATAAACACTGCAGTTAAACATTTTTCGACCTGTTTTAACTCTTTAACTTTCTGTAGTTGGAGACATTGTGTAAAAGAGCAGTCAGTGTCAGTGTTTTCTTGCAGCAGGAAACAACTTTTGGCTGGATGAGGACAGAAAATCCAGCTGAACATCTGTTCGACACGATCTCTTCCTCTTAAGACATTAGGTTATATCTTCTGTAAAAATGGTAAGAAGTGAAATCAGTGAGTCTTCTCTAGAGGTTTTGCATAGCTGGAGAAAACTTTGAGTTGTACTTCTTTCAGTAAGAGACACATTGTTCAATCTTGACATCCACAGCACCAATTTTATGGCCTTCATTTGTATATAATTTCTCACCTACCTCTGTTTTGTGATTTATGTGACTCTATCTAGAGTTTCCAGTTATGTTTAATGTTGTATAAACTTTATCATGTTTATTCATTTTGTCTGATAAACATCATTAATGTTGGTTTATGAACTTGCCCCCTGGCTTCTTCTGATTTTCAAAAGTGGCCGCGGGCAAAGAAAGTTGAGCGTCCCTGATCTATGTGAATTACAAATGCAGGCGTTGGCATGATATTTCTTTAAATATATCCCTGCACAATTTGTTCCACATACAGTACATGGTGTGCTAAAACAACACGTACACTCACCCTCTAAACAACTTCCTGTCTCTGTTTCCAAGGTGTGTTCATCATCTGCTGGCTGCCTTTCTTCCTGACACACGTGCTGAAGGCCCATTGCCAGAGCTGCTGTATCTCGCCCTCGCTGTACAGCGCCGTCACCTGGCTGGGATACCTCAACAGCGCCGTCAACCCTGTCATCTACACCACGTTCAACATCGAGTTTCGCAAAGCCTTCATCAAGATCCTGCACTGCTGAGAGCTGGAGAGAGGGGGGAAAAAACATGCCTGATGTTGGTTTGAGATCAGAGGAGAAGTCGGGGCAGTTGTGATGCACAGAAAGTGGGGATGAGACAGTAGATTAGGGCGACTGAAGACTTTAGTGCTGCAAGTTTCCTGGAAAATTAAAGATGAGAGGAATGGATCCAGCACCTCAGAGAAGACTGAAGACAGTCAGAAAACCAAACAGGCAAAGAAACTACTTGGCAATCACACTAGGGGAGTGTATGACAAGTAAAAGACAACTTATAAGAAATACAAGACTGGAGAGATTTATGGAAAAGAAGACATGCACTGTGTTGTGTACATACAGTCTGAAAATGGAATATTTGAGGACCTCAGCATCCGCACTGAAAGACAGACTCCCTGAGACGTGACCGTTTTTCCAATGCTTGATTTGTGTTAGACGTTAGCCGCCGCTCCTTCCTGTAATCTTGACGGCATCTTGTTATTCATTCGCATGTGAGGTCTAGAATAACTCGACACTAAAAAAAAAAAAAAAAAAGTTAAGTAAATGTCCATCACAAGACCTGCTCTCACACCCGAGGCTCGATCGTTTTTCACACTTTTTGAAAACCACTGAAGTTACATCAAGGTAGAATTATTGATTTGGCCATTGAGCGCGCATAAGAAATCAGCAGGCAGCGAAGAGAGCTGTCATCTAATTAAATGTGTTCAGTTTTTGCTTTAGTTGAGTGAGCACACATGTAAATCCGTTTGGTGTTGTAAATAAGGATTTTACTGGAGGGATCGCGAGTATTGTTCAGCCTGATGATGACGATAATAAACATTTTATTTCACTGCTTATTTTGTTTTGAAATCACCACCATCATAAAATGAAGTAGGAGATCTTTTCGCCCAAGATGCTTGTTACACATTGTATTAGTCTAGTAAAATAAAATAAATGGAAAAGAATAAATATCTGCAAAGTACAAACAACAGTGCAGCACATGAATGAAAAAGAATACAACCAATTTTCAAATCCTGTATTTAAAGGATTGGATTTTACTCACCTAGTAAAAAACAATATGAGCTCTCTTGACTGTAAATTTCCGCAGGTATTGCGCATGTCGAGCTGTTGGTATTCAGACAGGACTCCACATGCGCACTGAGGATTTTGGATGAGCCTTGTTTTATTTGAAGCCTCCATCCTCTCTATCAGTGTGGGGCAATATTTCACCCTGAGCTTTTTCCCTGTTTTAATACTGAGATTATAAGATGGTGTGTGTGTGTGTGTGTGTGTGTGTGTGTGTGTTTCACAAAAGATTTAGGCAGGTTGTGATGAATATTTTAAAGGTTCTTTGACACCTGTGCCCCTGAAATATCTTCTCTAAAATTCATACCTGCAAACACATCCTGAATATCTGAATCAATTCTATTTTGGGGTTTTCACTTAGCCAAAACACAGTCTATGATTTAATGAATTCACGTAAAGGGATAGTTTTAGATTTGAGAAATATTTGTTTTCTTGGCAAGAGTTAAATTTTCTGTGCAATAAATCCGGAGCCGACTTGAGATCAGGGAACCAGCTAGTCTGACTTTCCCGAAGCTCTAAAGCTCAGTAATAAACATGTTGTAGTCTGTGACAAGTGACAAGACTCCAGGAAGTCACTGCTTCTGGCCAAGAAATAGTACAGAACATTTACGGTTTGTTTTTTGTATGGACAAAACAAACAAGATATAATATGTTAATTTGTGACCTGATTCTTTTTTACATTTGGAGAGAGTCTGTTTTTCCAAACCGGCTTCTGGTTCCAACTTTATATTTATAAGATAAGATTTGTGTCGATGTTCTCATCTCACTCTTGGCAAGAAGGCAAATATTTCCCGAAATGTCAAACTGCTCCTTTAAAAAAAGAGCACCAAAGCTCTTCCAGGACTCGCAATATCATAATGAAAGATTCAAGCACCCGAGTACTAGAAAGTTTGGATGCCACAGGAGAGGATATAAAGTTTGGTTCACTGTCTGTGACTGGCAGCTCCCTGACAGTAGCTCTGCAGCCGTGGCAGTAAACCCGACTGATGGGCCTCTCTGCACACGATAAAACAAATGCTATTAAGTTGCAAATGGCGCTGCAGCTCGAGGGCTGCTGCGAAGCCGAACTCGAGGTCCGCCTCTCCTCCGACTGATGCCACAGGGAGGAGAAGCTGGCTGAGCTCTGTGTATCTGAGGAGTTCAGACCGGCGCGAGTTGCCAGTCAGCCTGATTGGAGTAAACAAGAACTCTGACACCAATACTGGAGCGAACGAAGCCTGCGCGCTTTATTTATTCATTCACACAGTCAGTGTCGTGTGCAGGTGGGGAGGATGCAACTCCACGCTCATGTTATAAAGAGCAAGCAAGGAGATAATGTTTTTTTTTTAATTTCAGCATAGGAATGTTTGTGTAGTTGTTTTATAGATCATCTGTGTGAGGCGGCCCAACGGTGCACCAAATACATCTGATGATAAAACACGACAGCAGCTCAGGAAATGGTTTAGCTTTAGTTTAAGCAAATAGAAAACATTTTACAGGAGAAGAGTAGTTTGTACTTCAGTTAATGAAATGTTATGTCTGTCTTTTGGTCGGTCCACCACTTTGCCCCAGGCTGAAATGTCTCAACAACTATTGGATGGACTGCCATGAAATTATGTCCAAGTCCTGTGGCGTCACCATGATTTCACATTCGTGGTTTTGAGTAAAATGTCTTAACAACTACAAACATTCATGTTGCTCTCAGGATGATCTCTGATATGACCAGAACGACCTATATTACAACCCCGATTCCAGAAAAGTTGGGACGCTGTGTAAATAAAAGCAGATGCAATTGTTTGCGAACAAACTGTGTTTACCTACAACAGTTTTACGAAATGTTCCTGAGTCCATGTAGGAATCTCTTTGATACAATCATGTGTTTAACAAAGTGGTGAATCTCTCTCCATCCTCGCTTGTGAGTCTTTCCAGGATGAACCTTTCATACCCAATCATGATACCTATCACCTGTTACCAATGAACCTGTTTACCTGTGGAATGATCCAAACAGGTGTTTTTGGATCAGTCCACAACTTTCACAGTCTTTTGTTGCTCCTGTCCCACTTTGTTTGAAACATGTTGCTGCCATCAAATTCAGAATAAACTCAAGCTAATGAGAAGTTCATGAGGACAAACATTAAAAATTGTACTGTGTTTAATTGTATATTTCAAAAAGAATTAGCAAAGGATCACATTCTGTTTATGTTTTACACAGTGTCACAACTCTTTTTTGTTTTTGAGAAATTTAACTGTCTTGTGTTTTATATAATTAAATCTGTTTCTGTTTCGTAATTAAAATGTCGTGTTTTTGTTTTGTTTATTTGTTTTGCGGCATTTCACCCGTTTAGGAAATGATGAGTTATTGTTTGGACTTTTTATGAAACACTTTCAGTTCTTGTTTTTGTTTCTTTGTCCGTCTGCCTTGTAAACCTTTGTCAACACGCTGCAGACACGCTGACCCACAGCCGATGCTGTCACGTCTCCTCCACCGTGTTTGATCTTTGACGTGAACTCAGCAGTGTAACCCAGAAGATGCTGAGTAACACCATGACTGGGCTTCTTTGTCGCCGCCAGCACTTTGCACTGTTTGATGCAGTAATGTGATAGGACGAACAAAATACCCTTGAGAAGACTGGACACACACATACACACACAGAGGCTCACACACACAAGTATGCCTCTTCAGATTCATAATAGCAGTATGATTATTGGATACATATCTTTCAACTATGAGAAATTCAACTCTTTGACTCGGTGTGTGTCAGTCCGTGCTGCCATTATGTTCCTCAGTACTTGTGAGTGGGAGCAATTTAGCAGTGTGGTGTACATTACCCCCCCGTTGTTAAACTCTGACCCAAGCCCACAATTATCCCCATGCATATTTCATAGACGCCCGATGACAAGGGTGCACGTATCCGTTACTGACCTGACTGCTGCAGCCTCACCTGCTCTGACCAGAGGAGAAAGATTAAGTTGGAGAGGGAAGTAGAGACTGGAAGGAGAAGGAGGAAGGTGATGAAGGGGGTGGCACAATGAAAGGATTATGTGGTAAATGAAGAGAGGAGGGGGAGAGAAGCGGTGACAAATTGCAGAAAGCTGAAGATGATGGATTCACAGTAACGGAGCAGATATCTTGGGATTAAAGATGCACCAGAGCGAGTGGGCGTCCTCGGTGTCTCGTCCCTGATGGTGTAACAGTGATGCATTTCTTTTCCCCACCGTGTCGCAAGCTTGTTTAATAAGTGGTGGGGACACGTTCGGATGAATAATCCCGCGCATACAAATGAGGCTGACCCGTGCAAATCTGTACGGCTGACGTTCAGGTGAGAGCACTTGAGAGCATGTTCAGAGCTGGGAGACGTGCACTGACGATGATGAGATACGAGCCATTAATGGAGGATGTAGTATATCAGACAAACACTTTGTTCAATCACAGATTTCCTTTCTTGCAGTTATTTGTCATCAATAGAGGTTGAATTTGCAGTGTGTTTATATCCAGGTTATTTTAACCAGGCTTCATTGCAAAGATGTGACATTTGCTAAAAAAAAAAGAAGCAATTCACAAAATGTAATTTTTAAAAAGTCCATATTGGACTTATTCTACATTATATGAGAATATTATTATTCCATCTCATGTTCTGTTGTTTCTGCTTCCTTTGCAGGACTCAGCTGAAGTTTCAGGGTTTCACTCATGTCTGAAACCCAGCAGATCTTGTCCAGACCAGCACACGTATGCTGCTACTCAGAACCCACAAGCTGTACACTGTCACCCCAAAGAGCATGAACCCTGACTTTAAACACGCTCTGCGCTTCACGACAGCTAGCAGCGACTTTACGAGCATGGATCTGCAGGTCCAGACAGGGAGCACCGGCTGTCCGCCGATTGAGCACTGGTCATCGACATCTTTTCAAAGCCCAAACAGTCATGAAGTATTGAGCATATCATCTCTGGTCCCTTCTACAATCCTCACGCTCATGCCTCACTATAAACCCACAGCTGATGGAAACTCACATCTGGAGGCTCCGTCTTTTTCTGAAGTAACATCAGAGCCTCAACTTCCAGGAACTTCGTCTTCTCCTTCTGGGTCCACAGAGGCCCGAGATCAAAAAACCCTGACTTCATCTCTTGCTTGTAGTGATAATCTCCAGGAGGTTCAGCAGAGGAAACCATCAGACGGAGGCCCGCTGGAGGAAGGATCAGTAGGTCTCATGTTACCTAAAGATCTCCCTGAAGACGGAGCAAGGTATGCTAATCATTAAGGTTCAGTGTGGAGTTTTGACGAGGCCCAAAAAGTCGGGGCCGACGTGGACACACCTTTCCACATACGCACTTTGGGTTTTACCTCTTAATCCTCAATCCTCCTTAATCTTAAACGCATAAACATACATATAGTAGCTGTTTGTTGTTACAGAGTCAAACATCCTGCATTTTCTTTTTTACCGCAGCTGATTTTTGCTCTTGACATTCAGCAAAAAAAAAAAAAAACACAGATCCTTGTCACTGCTGGCAGTAATGTCAATGTTGTTTACTACAGCAGGTGTTCCCTTCAGTCAGGACAAGCTCAGCTCTTATGATGCTATTTACATTTTCATGTAACACTTCATAACAATTTGCTGTTTTAGTATCCATGACTTGGGGCGAGCTGTCATACAGAAATGTCAGAGAGGGAGCGCTGGCAGATTTGCACTCGTTAACACAATGCTTTGTTTCATGTGCTCTCATTAAGAAGGCTGATGACTAATTGAACCACGTCCTTGTATCAAGACAGAGGAAATTAAGAGAAATTAGTGCCTGAATCTATTGAGTCTGGACCAACAGAGTGCGATCCGACAGTTAAAGCTGTAATTCTGTTTCTAAAATGATTTATTCCACGAAATACTGTGTGATATTACAATGTGAAAACAGTGTCAGACCAAAATTGACATCATTTTTATACTTGACATACATGAAGATACTTTAAACCTGAACATGACAGGTCTGTTTACTGGTTGCGATTTTGGGATTTTGACTGAAATGTCTCAATATCTGGATGGATTACCACGAATCTGGTGCTTACATACATGTTCTCCTGAGGATGAACTCTAATAAACTATGACCTTCATCTAGTGCCATCATCAGCTCAAAATTTTAATTTGTCCTAGTCTGTCCTAGTCACTGCAGAATCTTACAACCCTGTTTCCAAAAAAGTTTGTTGCTCTTAAATCAAAATAATAATCTGCTGCTTCATCTCTGATCCTCAGTTGGCTGCTAAATTCTCTGGACGTGTGCGTGAATGAAAGCCGCCACATTAATGATGTACACACATCAGCCTTGCATCACTGAAAATCTGACCTGTGCGTACAGATAATTGATCCCTGTGGATACATTTTTCAGTGCATATCTGAAAACAAACAGCCAAGAGTTTATGTATTAAAAAGATCAGAAAGTGAAAGATGTGAGGCGACTGTGTAAAGTAATGAGAACTAAACACACTCCCAGGTTCTTTGTCTGCACAGTTGGATCTGTGCATCCTGCTCCTCTGGCTCTTCTTGTCTTTACAAGTGATGACATACAAGGTTTTCATCCTTTGTAGTCACAATGATAAACAGCAAAGATTTGGCCCATGATTTTACCATCTGCTATATAATACAGTGATTATCTGCTTTGCCAGTTCTTCAAAGGTGTTAGAGACGCTCCTGCTCCATCTCTTATTGATGCTATGCCCCATATGCAAGCTTCATTTTGCACACTAGGTGTTTTTGCCAGCATTTTCCCATAAAGATTAATCACTGCCTCCATCCCTGTAGGATTTTTTTTTCCACTGTGCACTTTCTTAATGCATGCTATTTTTCAGCCTCTTCTTAGAAAGCAGCTTTTATCTAAGGCTTCCACAAAATAACAGAGCCATCCATATGTTCCTGGCACCAGCTCGCCTTCGAGCCAAAGTCCCAGACAGAGTAGTTTCTTATCAGCTCTGAGACGAAATAGATACAGTTTCCCAGAGTTTCTCCAAAACACGGAGTGCTGAAGCAGTAATAACACCACAATGCTGGATAGTGCTGATGTGCAATAATTTTCTGTTCGGCCTCAAAGTGGCTTTTGACACTCATGATATCTTTCAAAAAGCTTGTGGCAGATGACTTCTTGCAGCACCCTATATGGGATTGTATTACATTTAACAAATAGAAAAAGAAATTATTATCTAGTGGTAGAAAATGTGCCATCGTTTCTCAGACATATGATATTAATTACCCCCCTCAGATGAATCATTTGTCAGTTTAATTGTGCAGGCGGATTAGCTTTTGATAAGGTTGTGAATAGATGGCACAACATTTTCTTGCAGTTTTACTTTGACACATTTAGTAAAGTACCAGGCAGCATGTTAAGCAGTTCCTCTTTTTTTCCTTCAAACTAAGAAACTCTGCCCTGATCCGATTTGTTTATCTCTTCGTGATTGGGATAGAATTGTAAATAATGAAATACAGCCATTTATTGTCTCTCACTTGTTGTAGCCAATCCACTGTGTCTCAGCTTCAGACACGCAGTGGAGGATAAACCCGGCTTATCAGCTTATCCTCCATTTTGATTTGAGGAACAGTGTTTGTCAGTTATGTATTCTTATAGCATTCTTTCATAGCATACAACATGTCACAGTATGTAGCATCAAACTGATATAAGTTATACAAGACAAACATCTAGATTTAGTTTAAGAAGCATAAATTACCTCCCAAATGACTCAGCTTAACATTTAGCGCAGCATCACCATCAGTCCCCTGCTGCTGCACAACGCTGCCGCGAGGCTTTTATCAAAAACCAGTGAGAGGTTCACACCGGCACTCTTCTGCCTCAGGTGGCTGTCAGTCAAGCATGAAATTGATTTCAACATTTTTTTTTTACCTTTAAGGCATTTCATGCGGCTTATGCTTTACCTCAAATTATGAATGTGCTCTGGCTTCAATTCACTCAGGTCCTCTGAACTGAGCCTTTTTGATGATCAAGCTTTTAACGCACCTTTTCTGTCAGGCCTTCTGTTCCTCTGTGTATTTGATGTTGTTTTATAGTGTAATTCTGCTCGGATGTGCTATATACAAACATCTTTACTTACTTATATAGATTTAAAAAAGTTTATTTTCATGGTCTCTCTATTAGCACAAACTATTCATCATAAGAAATTGCTCAACTCTATGGAGCTTTATAGCAAGTTTTAGTTCATTGTTTAACTTGTCTGGTCTGTAATTTGCTACCCACTGTACATACACCTGCTCAACAGACTAGCTGCAGAACATAGTCGTGCATTTAGCAGTTATTTCAGATATTTCACTCAGCAGTTGGTGGAGACCAAAAACAGAGCTTAAATGAGAGTGCATTGGACTGATGATCCTAATTAGTTTGGGTGTCGATTTAAAAGGTGAAGATATGTTAAAGCTGTGTTCACAGCTTGTTTCTGCTGCCTCCAGGTGGCCATAAAAAATATTGCAGGTTTTGACAGTTTGACAAATGTGCATTTAATATTGAGGCTGTACATCTGTAGCCATTTGCATCGGCTATTGGTAAGGTCAAACTTAGCCCACTGTTCACTTCTGTAAGTGTAAATGTACTCACTCACTTAGTTAGAGATTAGTCGTCACTAAATATTTACACCCATTAACAGCCAGGTTCATGAGCCAACTGTGAAACCTAATGTTATTCTGGCTTCCTAACACACTGTATGACCCCTGCAGACTGAAGAGTAAATTCAATTAGAATATGTTCAACACAACTGACCCAACACTTATTAGAAAAAATGCTGTCCAACGATGATGTAAACTGGAAGGTTTTATGTTCACAAAAGTAACACAACATAACTCAAATTATGAAACATTGTGTCCTAACATTGTCGTGTAGTGAATCACTAGTTTGAAGCTTTCTAGTTGTTACAAAGGATTTAGAAAGGACTGTCTGCACAAACTGGATTTATGAATAGCTGCTGCAGCCCAATCCTAAGAATTACGAAGCCTTCCATATCGTTCTAATATTTATTTATTTATTTATTTATAGATTCAGAGCCTCAAACGTGTTCATCTCGTGAGCTGTTACCGATCGTGAGCTTCCCTATCGTCATCAAACTGGTCATCACCTCGGCTCTCTTAGGTAACCTATTTTGCTTGTACACAACTTCAGATGCATTGACCCAGTTAACAAAGTGCTATTGATACAGCGGCAGTGCATTGAATCCACCAGGTAAAAACAGTAATCGTAGACCTCATCTCATCATAAGGACAGAACATACTGCATCCCTCCCACATTTGACATTTCAAAAGCCAAAACATGGTTATAGACTATATGTGAAAGCACATATTTATACACTTAATTTTCTAATATCGTACATTACAATAATACCATATACATCATAGATGATGGGACCCTGGCCAGACCTAATATTGTGGGGATTTTCTGTCCTTTATAATTCCAGTGAAATAAGTTAATATGTCCTCTCTGAATCTTTCTCCTGAATTTTGAATACTGAGTCAAGAGGGCAAATAGCAAATATTTTAGAGCCTTTGGAACATGTTGGAGGGTCAAAATAATTTTCTAAGGGTCAAAATTGAACGGCGGTGCCAAGGTTACTTTAAAAATGTGCAAAGAGAATCTGAGTACAAGGAGTTTTTACCATTTAAATTCTTTGATTATTCTGTGATTTAATTCTTTGCTATTCGGGGAAGTTAAACTGTCGTGTCTTTTTTCTTCTCTCTCGAAATTAGTCAAGTTCCTGGTATTCCCGTCTGAGTTAGAGGAATCACCTCCTCCTTGTGGTGCGAAGGGGAACTGCAGTGTCCCGACTCAGCTGCCTTTTCTGGCTAAGAATCCAGTCAACCAGACGGGAAACATCACAGCAGGTACAAAATATCAAAATTACACTGATTAAAGACTTTGAGGATTGTGATATTGAAGTCATTCTAACTCTCTGTCTTGGACTGATTATTAGTTCAGAGGTAATTCAAGTTATTGGATGTGTCTTCCATCTTCTGTCTGTGGCTCTTTTCATTCCACATCCCTCCCTTCTTATTCGTCTTCTCACACCCAGACTGCCTCGTTCCAGTCAGCGATGGCCGACGTATTGTTGGGGGGACGTTGGCGGCCAAGGACAAGTGGGGGTGGCAGGTCAGCTTGCACTGGCGAGGGAAACACGTCTGCGGAGGCGCCATCATCTCCCCTCGCTGGGTCATCACCGCAGCTCACTGCTTTGTTGAGTAAGAGGTGGACGTGGGGAGTGGAAGTAAGATGGATGGGTCATCAGGTCAGGCAGAAAAATCTCATGCTACACCCTGCGTATCCACAGTCCTCAGCAGAGAGGGCTGTAATCAAGACCAAATTAGTCAAGTGTAGTCAAATCCAAGTTAATTCTATGTTTTGATCTAATCAGGTTCAAGAGCAGGTACAAGAGAAACTGAAATAATTAAATATCCCCATAAGTGCAAATTTTGCGTCCAGAACAAGAATTTCTTGAAATCACAGATCTGTCTGCAGGGGCTCTTTAATACCTTTTGAACATTCAATGTGGATTTTGAGCAATCAATAAAAGCACATCCATTTTGAGCACCACTACAAACCGTAAGCAGCTCATTGGATTATTTGTCGTGCTGAAACAATAATAAATCATTGTTGACCAGAATTGAGTGCAGTTTGGGAGTTCATATTATTGTAATCATATGTTGTAGTAATTGGAGGATTATTAGTGTAATAATCATGATAAATAAAGAGTCAGTTTGTGCTGGTAACAATTTACTTTTTCCAATGTAATAAAATAATAAAATTTTAAAGCAGTGTGCGCTCGGCAGGCAGAAATTGTTATTACACACAGGTTTTTGGACTCAAGAGAAAATGTTTGTTTTGGACACGAACGAGTTGATTTTAGTTCATTACAGCCGCCCACTGCTATTCACATCCCACAGTCAGTTGTATATATATCAAGACCAGGCATAATCAGAGTAAAAACAGCATCAGTATGGTTGACAGTTTCTTACAGTAAGATAAACACAGACATTGATCAGTGCACACTGGGGCTGCAGACCACAAACGTCTCTGTCACGCTGCTGTTTCTGCAGGAACAACATGCTCGAAGCGGCCGACTGGCTGGTGGTGTTGGACACGGTCAGCATCGCAGACAACTCTCTGGGGAAACGTCACCGAGCGCTGCAGGTCCTCTACCACCCTCGCTTCAACAGGTACAACGACTATGACGTGGGCCTGCTGCGAACCATCACCGACATGGACATGAAAGGTGAGACTCCATGTGTCGGACTGGACAAAAACACATCATGTACCTTGTTACACTTCATAAATACTGGCGGCTCACTGCCCGTTGCATGTGGAGAAACAGATTCCCAAACAAACCTTGCTGGCAAGACATGTTAAAATCTAACTGAGCATGTCTTGGAAACATTAACTACTCATGGCGCTCACTGTTATTGCCAAAACCAACAGTGGCTTAACACAGTGGACGGTCAGATACCTGCAGCAAATGCCAAGTAAGGATTCTGTTTGCTCAGTGTCTTCACCATCTGTTGGTATTTACAGATTTTTTCCATCATGAATTGGCTAGAGACTGAAAGTGTGAACATCCTGATCCCCTTGTGGGAGGAGGAGGTCTGGAGGATAGTTGTGCTTACATCAGTGTATTTGCCCTCAGTGTGTTATTGTCAAAATGAGCATTTAATTTTTACAGAATTAGGATTATTTTGAAATAGAGATTCAAATGACGCATTTGAACTCCTGCAAACTACATTTATACAGACAAGTGAGTTTGCAGTTTTAAATAAATTTCCATTCAAATCAAATCTTCTTTTTTTGTGAGAGTGTTACATAATTGTGAGAAAAGCTGAGAGACATTTCATAACTATGTGGAGGAACTTTGCTGGGAAGAATGTGTGGCCTCATAACCGCCAAACATCTGATAACCTTTATGTCTTTATTGCTTTTCTTGTAAAAGTAAGATCACAATCTGATTGCGGTCTGTAGGTGGGGTGCGACCGGTCTGTTTGCCCAGTCCGAGCGAGTCCTTCCCTGCTGGAGCGGCCTGTTGGATCACAGGCTGGGGATACATTCATGAAGGAGGTGTGTTACACAAACCCTCTGTACTTTTTATACATGGCCACACCTCCTCCATCTTCTTTGTCCCTTTTCAACGTTAGAATTGACTCTGATTTTCAACCTTTGAACCTTCAAGTTATTGCCATTGCTTTTTCCAGAAACTTTACAACTTGCCGACATTAGAAGCAACAGTCAACTAAAATTTAAAACAGAAGGGAACCAAAAACTTTTTACATTAAAAAAGATAGATTTTACAATTTCCTTCTTGCATGTGAGAAGTTTTGATGCAAAACTACTTGAGAAGACACGTAATTTAGCTTATGACACAAAGTGAAAAGCAGATTTCCTCCTTGTAATTTGCTCCGTTGGGTTCCCTCTGGTAGCTACAGGGCCTGAAGCAGCTGCTTCATTTGTGAAGCTGCTGTTCGGCTTGTTGCTGTTCAGCTGTGAGTCTTTAGTCATATTGAAGGGCGTTTTCTTAACCTCCTTTTGATTCATGCACTTACATCACAGTTACTGCCTTATCTTTCTTTACTCATGTCTCTTTCTCTTCTCTTGCAGGCTTCGTGTCAACTGAACTGAGGCAGGCTCAGGTCAAGGTGATAGCTCAATCCGTCTGCGCCCACTCGAGCGTCTATGGCGTGTACTTAACTCCTCGGATGATTTGTGCCGGCACCATGGACGGAGGAGTGGACTCCTGCCAGGTTTACACCCAGTGATATAAAATCTGCACATAAACCTAACTGATACTCAATATATTTGAGCCATTCAGTAGATAAGACAGGTCAAACTTTACACCGATTTCAGCTCAATCACCATAAATGTGTAAAAAACTTTGGTCCTGTTTTAAGGGAGACAGCGGTGGACCGCTGGTGTGTGAGACAGCCAGTGGGGACTGGAGGCTGGCAGGGGTGGTGAGCTGGGGAGAGGGCTGCGGACGACGCAATAAGCCAGGCGTTTACAGCCGAGTCACCCAGCTGATCCGCTGGGTTGAAAGATACATACAGGTACTCTATAAAGAGATGTCCCTGTGCATCTTTCACTGTATGAATGGTCACAGTCAGTCAAGCTTTCTCAAGTGATTTTATAGTTTGGTTATGTCTGTATCAAATAGGCTGATAAAGTGCTCAGCATGTCAGACGGCTGACTATAACGTCTTATACCATGATTGGTAACCATACGTTTACATTTTATACACTTTCTTAATGGGAATATATATAATTTTATATTTTAAGTTAATGCTGGCAGATTTCTCTTTTTGCACAGGACAAACCAGAGACAATGGAGGAGACAACAACAGCCATGACTGACACCTTACTAAAACCTGACACTTAATAAATAACAAAGAAGCAACTCATCTGTGTCTTCTTGTTTGTGTTGTTTGTTATAAAATGAACAAAACTCATGAGAATATCATGGTTAAAGGCTAATTAAGTGTCCGTCTCACTGTTAATCAAAAAATCAATAGTCCTGGTCCTTATGAACAAAATGAACTATTACACTTGGTTTTCTTTGTGTGTGGGTTTTGCCAATCCAAGCGACACTTAAGCATAATTTGGCCTAACCTAACCTTCTACATGTATACAACCCAGATTCCAAAAGTGTTTGGGACGTCGTGTAAAACATAAATGCAGATGCAATCATTTGCAAACAAACTGTCTTTACCGACAACAGTTTTACAAAGTCTTCCTGAGTCCATGTATTAATCTCCCTTATACAACCATGTGTTCACAAAGTGTCTCCATCCTCGCTTGTGAGTCTTTCCAGGATGAACCTTTCATACCCAATCATGATACTATCACCTGTTACCAATGAACCTGTTTACCTGTGGAAGGATCCAAACAGGTGTTTTTGGATCAGTCCACAACTTTCACAGTCTTTTGTTGCTCCTGTCCCAACTGGTTAGAAACATGTTGCTGCCATCAAATTCAGAATAAGCAGATATTTACAAAAGCAGTTGATGAGGTCAAACATTAATTATATCGTCTTTGTACTGTTTTCAATTGAGCATATGCCAAAAAGGATTAGCATGTGATCATATTTTATCCATGTTTAACTCAGCTTTTTTGGAATCTGGACTGCACAATGTTATCATTACGGATAGAAATGATCTCTAAAACTCCAAAATTAGACCAAACAATTTTAGGTGCAAGATCAAAGGATATCAATGAAGCAACAAGGACTTTGACTTTCTCAGTGTGACCGTATCAACAACTAACACGGTGCAGCAGCAGCTTACAGAGGGCGCAGTGTTTTATGTCAAGAGGTATAAACACAGTGCAAAGCTTGTCAGCAGCAGTATAGTTAGTTAGTAAAAATATTGTTGCAGTGGTGAAACATTTGTCAGACAGTAAACACAACTTCTTACACCTCAAATAATGGGATGAACAATTAACCTGTTTACCTGTGTAATGATCCAAACAGGTGTTTTTGGATCAGTCCACAACTTTCACAGTCTTTTGTTGCTCCTGTCCCAACTTTGTTTGAAATGTGTTGCTGCCATCAAATTCAGAATAAGCTGATATTTCCAAAAATCAATGAAGGATTAGCACATGATCAAATTCTGCTTTATTTGTTTTTCAACACAGCATCCCAAAGTTTTTGGAATCAGGGTCCAGAGTCGAAGCCGATACGAGACTTTGAGAGGAAAATAACTGGAAGTAGAGAGTTTGATTTGGGACTAAAAGGAGTTATCACTTTGTTATTAACTCTCAAATATCAAGGCTGATCTAGGTCGCAAAAACAACAGTATGTGTTGGCCAGTAACTTGAGAAAACACATTGCCAAAAGCTTTACAAAGGCACTGCAGTATGTCAGGTAATCACTGTTTATAAGACACTATAACCAGCTTTAATTTGTGTTGTATTTGAGTGTGTGTATGTGAACAGTCACGTAGTCACCTCCACTGTGCATGAGCTCCATGCACTGGCACAAACATCATAAACCAGTGTGAGTAAAGCAGATGCAGGAAGTTCAGCTGCAGGTGTGCAAACCCACTTTCTGTTGCACAATAACAAACACATGCGATGGCCCCAGTTATAGCTGCTGTAAAAGTGAGAGACACTAAAACACTCGTGCTGTCTCAGGGTTCATCCAGGGTGAGTTTAGCCTCCAGAAGACTCTGATGTGACTCTTGCAGGGAGTCTGACATTTATCTCCTTTAAGCTGCAGGAAGAAGCAGCTCCGGATCAGGGCTCTTGCTTTGTTTGCCTTGACATTTATCTCATCAAGTCATCATTCTCTAGTGCATTCAGGAAATTAGCAGCAAGGGACCATGTGCTCGGTTATAACCAGGATGAGACCGGTTCACCGGGCTCTGGCTCTCACGCTTCGCCTCAGAACCAGCACCGAGGCCCGGAGCTACGCGGCGGCCGAGAACCTGCGCTTCTGTCCCGGCGTGAGCGCAGCCGCTGCCCCGCTGCGAGCTCCAGGCAGGTCGTACTGCTCCAGGATGGCGGCGACCGAAGGACTCCTCTTCAGACAGGTATTAATCACATCGATGAGTTGTTTGGCTTCAGTTTTTTTTTTTTCCGTCAGATGAAGAAAAAGCAGCTGTGTTTGTAAATATTTAGCTAGTAGCAACTTTGGCTAGTAGGAAGTAAGCTAGCAGTTAGCCGTTAGCTTCATTATCCAACTGTCAGAGTTGGAGCTTGAATGGAGCCAAGCTCGTTGTTGGAGTCATAGTTTGTGGGTTGTTTTCAGCCAAATAGACCCATTAACCAGCTTATAAACATGATAACCTTTATGAAAAATAATGTCATGGCTGAAACATGATGGTACTAAAGTGGACATAACGGTGCATTATGTGTCCAGACTGATACAGCAGAGAGACATTGTTCATGTCGACAGTTTATTACTGAGCTAAAACACAGTTGATGGAAAGTTTGAATATCTACATTCACAAAAGCCCCTGAGCAAGTAAGTTGAGATTGATTGATCATATTTATTGTTTCAAGTCAAGTTCCTCTTCAGTAGTTAACACGTGACCTTTTGAGTATAAATACTAAATATGAAAAAGTATAAACACACATTTTGTCTATCTATCGTTTTCTCTCTCATTATCTAACACACACACAAAGAGGAGCTGCATCATTAGCAGCTGTTTGTAGTTTATTGCTGAGTCACTTCTTTGACCCTCACCTGTTTTTGTTTTTTTTCTGTCCAGCTGTTTGAGTCTGAGAGCTGCACCTACACCTACCTGCTGGCAGACACACAGACCAAGGACGCGATCCTCATCGATCCTGTGCTGGAGACCATGGACAGGGACCTGACGCTCATACATGAACTGGGGCTCAATCTGAAAGTGGCAGGTATCAGATTTGGTTGTTTCATTAATTCAGGCAACATTTCTTCAATGCAAACCTCTTGTTTGATCATTTACATAAATATCCACAGCACATTATCTTGTGAACTATAATGTGCAGGTTGACTCAAGTATGATTTGGCCCACATACTGGAACAGTTACACCTTGATTCCACCAGGCTCAAATATTTTTATATGATGTAGACTGTGTGTTGCCTATGTCAAAAGACTCACATATTTTTCCAATATTGTCACATGTAACATAATAAGGAAAATTGTATGCAAGAGTTCATATAAAATACTGAAACTGATCTTCAAAACAGTTATCTTGGTTCCACTATTACGACAGACAAAACTCCAAAAACATATAAAATTAAAAAAAAAACCTTGATTAAAAACTTAATGTAGTTTTTTATTAGAATTAGTTCACAATCGTGAGAATTTTGTAAAACTAAAACATATTATCACAAAACTATTCCACCATCTTTTATATATGATTATATTGAATTAACCCAACCTTTTTCCTTTTCTAGTAAACACCCACTGCCATGCGGACCACATCACGAGTACTGGGCTGATGAAGAAAAGATTGGTTGGGCTGAAGAGTGCCATCTCCAAATTTAGCGGCGCCTCTGCGGACATCCACCTGTCAGAGGGAGACAAGATCACTTTTGGAAAACACGTAAGAGGAACATGTTACTCATGTCACTGCATAAATCCCATCAATCCATGCGACCCTCATTTAAGTGAGATTAACTGCATTTAAGTTTAGATGTGTCAAATTGTCAACTTCAATAAAGTATCACAAGTCTTTTCAGCATCTTGCAGCATATTTTGGATCTGTATCATCTGTCACTCACAGAAACAGAAACGTCTCAGTTGAAATTGCTTGATAAAGTATTTTTTACATGCCTTGAGTTGTCTCTTCTTTCCTCTAGTATGTGACAGTGAGAGAGACACCGGGACACACTGATGGGTGTGTGGTGCTAGTGTCGGGGGATCAGAGCATGGCTTTTACTGGGGACGCTCTGCTCATCAGAGGCTGCGGCAGGACAGACTTCCAGCAGGGTAGACACACACTTTCACTTTGTCCTAATTATTTCATATCAAATTCCTGTTTTTATTTTTCTTCCACACTGCCTGAAAGAGAAACCATTTATTTTTGTAATGCTGCCAGAGGAACACAAGAGGGCATTATTGCATCTGTTTTCTTTTGGAATTGTCTAATCTCAAAATGTTATCCCTCTTATTCAGGCTGCCCTAAGAAGCTCTATCATTCAGTCCATCAGAAGATCTTTACTCTGCCTGACCAGTGCCTCGTCTACCCAGCACATGACTACTTAGGTTGGCTGAAAACCCACACATCTGAATGTTTATATCATATCGCATCGTTATACTTGTATACAGATTTGAAGTACAAGCATAAGTAGTTTTATAAAGCTGTTGCCAGTTGCAGCAACCAATACTGACATGATACACATGTTGTTACAAGAGTAGTTATACTTATACATATGTAAGTGCAAACACATCAAGTTTTTAATAGTTTTATTTTGTTACTAATTTAATTTTTATATAAAGCGAAAACAGATCAGAAAAATGCCATTCCATGCATTCTGATTTTAGCTGGTACCGTCTAATACAAGTGAGTGTGCTAATATGTCAGTGTATATCTGTCACAAGGTATTCACAGTGTATCTCTTGTTTGCATGTCTGCCAGCACCATGTGATTTCTATGCAATATTATATCTCTTTTGACCGATCAGTGAGGGTCAACAACTGGTAAACATAAAGACCACAGTTATCATAGATGACGTAATGTCTGTGTGTATCTTTGTGTGTCAGGTCAGTCTGTGTCTACGGTCGGTGAGGAGCGCAAGTTTAACCCGCGCTTGACCAAGAGCCTGGAGGAGTTTGAGAAGATCATGAACAATCTGAATCTCCCCAAGCCGAAGAAAATAGGTATTGAAAACCATTTTTTCCATAGTCCAATCTTCCCCTATGCTCTCCTCGCAAACAGACTAATTCCTGGGCCACAAAATGACAATTTCAAGGTTATAAGTGCACAGACCCACAGTAAGATTCAAATATCTTGCTTGTGGCCTGTTTCTGAAAATTGTTTGTTTTTCTTCTTCCTTTGCAGATATCTCAGTGCCTGCTAATCTGGTTTGTGGAGTGCACGGAGTCTGAATGAAAGGGAAGATTTTAATCCACTACATCAGAGCAAAGTGATTACATATTTGTATCTGAGTAGGACTAACCAAAAACTACTTGCCATGAAGTGCTTTATTATGTGTTTTTATGTAAATGTGAACATGTATATTTGAGTATGTGTGAGTCACTTGCAGATACTTACGTCACTGTGATCGTGCTTTCAGTAGAAATGCAATCATTCTATTCTATGACTATAAATGAGTGCTAATGATCTGTACATGAGGAAAAAACCACTAGAGCTATTTTTTTTGTATTTTGATTAAACTCAAATGTGAACATTCTCTCGTCTTTTTTCAGCTGCGTTATTATGAATCGCGGAGGACATTTACAAGAAGGAAAGTTCAGATAGGAACGTTCCATTCAAGGTTTGGTTTAGTATTCATGAATGCTTAACTGGGACAATTGAGTTCCTCCACATGGCCTTTCCAGTGATTCCGGACTCCTTTAGCCGAGGCCTCACACACACACACAGACACACACCGCTCACACTGCTGCCAGCCTCAGCCTTTTTGCATAGCAGGAAGATGAAACTATGCGATTTGCATTTGCAATCACTGAGGGCCAAGTTTCCATTGACATGTCATTGCCACGTGTTTGTGCTCTCATCTGTTCGTCTAGATGTCTAATAAACAAGGGTGTCTATTGAAATGTGTGCCAGTATCTCAGTAAGGTATGAAGGAGAAGCATCCGTGCCAAGTATCAACACAGTCGAGTCTGCTTCTGGATTTCCAGATGTTCTGTGCATGCTGCTCTCAGCCCGCGTTCACCAGCTCAGCAGCCAGTAAGACAGGTTTGCTTGGGAGTGTCGGCCTCTGACTCAGCCACAGGCGTCTTCCAGAGAAACTTGCACATGTGATAGTATGTTGGATCACAGTGTTGGGTTGATCATGAGCTTATATGGGTCAGTATCAAAATGTTTTCCTCCTAAGATTTTTCACTCTTACCAGGATTTAAAGGATTACTCCACTGATTGTACACAGTTCAGTTGACTCATCTTGGGGAATATCGCTTTTTAAAGTCAGAAAAAAATAACCCTGATCACGTAAGGGTTATCACAGCTTGGGTTTGGAGGCAAATTAGTCACCAAGCATTTGTTATAAACTGGGGGCGTGAGATTTGAAGGGTGTTTACCAGCCATGGAGGATCCAACAAAAGATTTGAATTTCATAATGGTAATGTAGGTTCCTACATTTTGGGATCTTGACCCATATGAGGGACAAGGATAAGTCAGGATATGTCTGCTGCATAGATACATACATTCCTTGATGTAGGTACAAAATTAAGACCAGTTTTAGGATTAAGAGCTCTCAAATTCACCAGAACCTACCATGAATAGTAAAAAGCAGAAACAGTCAAGAGTTTATTATTTTAGAAGATTATCAACAACAACTCATTTTTCTAATAATGTATATTAGGTAGTCTTTTTTTGTAGCGATGGTTAGGGACGATCTACTGTCATAGGGATGGACTTGGATTGTTTGAACTGATGTGCCGCATCACACTGATAATGACCTTATAAAGCAGATCGGGCATCTGTCATGATGTGAGCAATCCACATTAAATACAGTTACTTTGTCAGTGTTATTAAAAGTTAGTGTTTCAGTTACAGTTTTAAGAGCAGCAATCCCTAAACGTATGTCACCTTACAAAAAAAATGATTCTGATGAGATTTACACAAATATACAGATTTTAAATTTGGGTAAAGAACTCCTGTTATCAGGTTGGTATTTGGCATCTGCAGAAACTCTGAGTTGAGGTATCAGGAGAGAAGCTGGATTGTTGCATAATAAAAGGCCGATGTTATCCTGAAACACAGTGTACCAGTCTGTGGTATTCATTCATTACACGAATAGCTTTGATGTTTTGGGAGTCAAATGCCTGCGAGGTTTTAAACTCATCAAAAGATGCACAGCGACTTTGTAATAAGGACGACTTGTTAAAGAATAAAACAAAGTGTATGTTAGAGAAAAAGATATGTGATGGTGGGTTTGGGCTCGTCGAATGCAAGTTAATACTGTTAACACACACACACATACCATCTACCAGCTGTCTCTGTCAGCACTTGAGACAAACAACATCATTGGACCGCCTCTGCCTCACCTACTGTCCTCGCCGACAGACACCTGCATTGTTCTTACTTCAGAACAGGAGGTGCTGAAGTTATGTAGCTTTAGAGGCACAGTCGCTCCCAACGTAAAATGGTCCTATTCTCTCGATCCTGTTTCTCTGCCGGGAGGCGAAGGTGCCAGCTGTCCTTTCACCCAGTCTGTGTCGCCCATCTGCCAGCCCTCTTTCAGTCTCTCCCTCAGCCCACTTGCTCTGTGCCACCATGAACCCACTGCCCATTCTCTCTCACACAGGCCACATGTCACTGGAAAGAATCTATTACACTATCAGCTCATTCAGAAAGAGCTGTAAAGAGGCCAGTCGGGGCGATAAAGCCTTCAGAGTGAAGAGCAGATTTTGCCCAGCAGACCCTAAAGGAAATCCTCCTATAGGGACTTTAAGTATCTCTGGTACTTAGCATCGAGCTCTGAGTGGTCCGACACTCCTACAATGTTAATAAGTGTGGAGTTTTTGCTTTCTTTAATCTCTCGCAGTCTCACATTTCCTACAGGAAATACCAGGCTGTGGTATTCAATGGTACGTTTACAGTGACTGTCTAATACTTTATGGTATTTTAATCTCCACTAGGATCAATATGAGGCTGCCGCAGAGACTTACTCTGTTTGTATTACTCAATGCTCTAAAGGCACTTTATATGTGTTCATAGTCATCCAGGTCATGGGATCTCTAATAGTAGTAAATCACACTGCCGTGATGATCATGAATATATAATAGTATATCTCTATAGTAACAATGTAGTTCTGTATAATATTTTTCTTATCTCTCTTGCTATCATCATGACTTTTCTTCAGCAACTTTTGAAATGGTGCATGTGTTAGTGCTGTATTATTCCTAATATGGTATTGGCCAAAATCTCAATTAGCTGCTTCATTGTAAACTAATGAATGCCTTTTATGCAGAGAAAAGTGAATGATGCTCTGATGCTCCTCTTAACTTTGTTGTAGCTGTTAAGGTTGAGCAAATTCCATTCCTCCAAAACCCGCCAGGCACAGTCAGTGGTCAGTGTTGGTGGTAGTATTTGCAGGGTGTGAAATGTACAACTCATTCCCATGGCATGTTATATTTGACCCCATGTGCTTGTGAGGTGTTACATTTCAACATATTATACAATTTATAAAAACATTGATTGTACCATGTATCCCCATGGATGGAGTACCTGAAGTTGCTCGCCGGCACAGGTCAGAGGGGCCTTAAGTCTGAATTAGTTGACCTCTACATGCCACTAAATAGTTAACAATTCCCTATGTGCTTTTATTAGTAGTAGTAGTATTTATTGGAAATTTGTTTTTGTTTTTTTTTTACCATAAATGCATCATGACTTTTTGTGCCATTACATGCAGCTGGTGTCCTTTCTACTTTTTTGGCCCCTGCCTTCAGAAAGCCTGAGTCCACCACTGACTGACTCTATGTAGGCCTGTATTAAAAAAACAAAAAACAAAAATAAAACATGGAATATTCAGCTGAAAGAAATCAGAAAGTCCACATCTATTTTTTTTTTCACCTGAGGCTTATAATAATAATATAAAAAAAGTTTGCAACTCATCCCAAACTTCATTTTCTATTTTGACATTATAGAAAAAGAAGCAGCTTAATCTTATTTGTAATTTTTTTTTTGGACATCTC
>JAFREQ010000121.1:1655000-1688837 GCA_025331565.1 Holacanthus passer | reverse complement strand
TCAGTCATTGTTTTTATGATAGAAAAAGTAAGTATCACTTAATTCTATTTCATTTTCATTTTGATCAAATATTAACTTCAAAGACTCGTTTTAATGAAACGTATCATGTGTTTTATGCTTTTGTATCTTCGGCGACCACAGTGATAGTCATGTGACAGGAGAGAACAAATCAGAGTAAAGGTTTGTTAAATTAAGAATATGTTTATTGGCTGTCATTTCCAGACGGCTGATTTTTGTTTTCAATGTACAAATAATGAGAACAATGACATTTTTATTTTGTATTTTGTGTTGAATGCTGAGTCTAAAATTATCATCGAGAATCTTTAAAAATGTGACAAAATGTCATTTCTGTCACTTTGTTTGTTCAAAAAAAGACGGAGGTGTTTTAAATACATTCAGTTGACATCACAACCACAATGATCTGGTTGATGCTCATGAGTCTAAAGTATATGCACCCCTGCAGGCTGCAGAGTTCATTACAGCCACAAAAGGAACAAACCACACGCTGATAATTTAGCAGTTTTGCCTCTGAACAGTCGTAGAGTTCAAAACGTAAAGTTTGTCCTGGGGGTGGCGCTAGAGAGAGCGAACTCTCATATTTATAACTATTTCATTTTTGTGCCTCACATGTTTTCATCTGTGGAGATGAAGGTAAATGTTCCAAATGTTTTTCAGAAGTTCTGATTGATCAATAATTAATAACACTGGCAGCCTGAAAGTCTCCAGTGACTGTCGCTGTCTCTCGACCACCTCTCTCTCCCTGCAGCCACTTGGCCCAATTAATCGCCTCCTCTAATGAATTCAATTAGTATTAACGAGGGACTCAGCTAACGAACGGACAGCGACCCCCCCCCCCCTCCCTCCGGCTTGTTGAAAAACCTCCCGATGAACGAAAACACAGAAAGACAAAGAAAGTTTTTTATCTTTTTGTTCTCAGTGTTTCCCTGCAGGAGATTCTGTTTTTATTCTTTTAATATTTCAGCTTCTGAAACTGGAACATTTAATGTCAAGAGACTTTGAAACTGGCTTCAGATCAGCTGGATGTTTCATCTCTGTGTGTCCAGTTCTGACAAATCAGGAAGCAGAGAGAAAATCCACCTTCCAACAACTTCAACTGAAACTTTCTCATCACTTTGTCTGTAACTGAAAGCACAGTATGTGGTGCACTTCGTTTGATAACATTTAATATACAGTCTGTGATTTACAGTGTGATATCAGGGAAACAACTGAGCCTGAACAAAGTCTAATGTCAGTTAACAGCACTGAGATTCTGCTGAACCTACAAAGTAATCATGGTTTTACATATTTGCTACCAAACCAGTTCAGAAACGTAACGAAAGGGGAAAGATCATAAAATAAATATAAAATATATGAGTTAATGTTGATTCGACTACTGATCCCCTGGTACTGGTTTAAGCACCAGCAGGAACCGGTTTGTATCTTATTGATCCTCCACTGAACTTAAATCACAGATTGTATTTTAAAGTGTTGCCAAAAGAGTAAAAATACTTTGATGGACAAGTCAAAATATGTCTGATGAGAATCACACGTTGGTCAGTAGAAAAGTTGCTTTATTTCTAATGTATTTTTATTTGTTTGGTTTTTTTTAACTTTCTTTTGTTCCAAATTGTTTGTGTTATGATTTACAGACCAAAATAAATAAACAATTTTCAAATTTCAGCTTAACAATAATGTCTCTTTCCCAAAAAATTAGCATTATGCTAACAACATTCAAAGCGAACGGAACCCGATGGACGATAACTCACAGAGCTGACAGCTGTTAAAGAAGCACGAGCGAAAATAGGCATGTTTCTTATAGACAATATAAATCTGACCAACAACAGTCTGACTTCCTGTCTGTGGCTCTCAAAGCCCACTGGTGGATTTTAAAGTCTCAGCACTGTATAAATTAATTGTTTCATTTATAAAAAAAGGTTCAGTAGTTTCCTCAAACAGCTGCTCACTGTAGTTTTTATCAAACAAACAGGAGGAAACAGTTCATGTGTTGGGGACTATTTTCAGCGGCGGATGAATCCACATTTGGTCTCTAGTGAGTCTTTGTGTTTGTGGGATTAAGTCCAGATAAACGACAGTGTGTGAGTTCATGGTGATGAAGGAACAACAGTGAGGCTCAGTGATGAGTTTTAACGAAGCTCTATCAACGTATAAAGAAAATGTCAGACTTCAGCTCTTTTATATGATGTGTACTGTTGCACTTAATGTTAGTGTGTTTCTAGTTTTAAATGCAAATTCAAGGTGTTTTTGTATTAAGGTAATGTCACTTTAAGAACCACAGGAGGTGAGTCACGGGTAGTGACGTCATGTGACCAGTTCAGGAAGTCAGAGCATTGTAGCAACATGTTGTATCTCAGATCCAATCCGGTCGCATCTGCATAGACGTTTATGCCTTTGATTGGATCGCGGGTATGTAGTGTTTGAATAATTGGAACCTTTACTTACAGAAGACTATTTTTAAGTTTATGTTTTGTGTCATGCGGTTTGAGGCTGTGATCACTTGTTAACACATAGTTCATAAGTTAACAAGCAAATAGAAATAACTTCATTTAAATAGATATCACGTTGCATTTACAGCTAAAAACCAGATTTAATTCATGTTACAAGTGTGAATATTTACATTTTGTACATATTTACAGATCATGGCAGCACAGAGCTGATTATGTTTGTCTTTTTTAGTTTCACACTTTCTTACACATCAGTAAACCTGTGGACAAGGAGACAAGGTCTTCAGAGTCCTGGTGTCCAGAAAGAGTTTAGCTGTCTGTCTCCAGATATATACGAGGACAGAACATGATGAGTCAAGACAAGGAAACGACATCAGTCTTTGGCTCTTCTTACTTAAATATAAAATATATATATGAATAAATATGTTTTTGTTGATTACAGAAAACGCTCAGGTGGTGAAAGCAGGAAACACTGAGATGCACCAGAGAGATTTTATAATAAACACACGTCAGTTTGATAAATTCTTCTTGGTTTCTGTCTAAACTGTTTCGACGTTCACTGAACAAGACTGAAAACACACTGAAGCAGAAAAAAACTCTTTCCTGTTTGATCAAAGAATAAATAGTTTAATTTCCTTCAGAAATTACAGAACCACATTTGTCTAATAAAATAAATTCAGAAGCGTTTTGCGATGTTTTGTTGTAGCTTCCATTTCATACATGATGTTTCCTGCTCCAGCCTGAGCGAGAAGCTGCCGATGATAGTGTTGATGATCAAACCATCAGTCACTGTCCAAATGTTTATTTATATATTTTCTTTCAGTCGTCTGTGTTTCGCTGACTTCATTCGTCTTTAACCAACTGTTGGTTTTATAAACCGATCATATGTTTGTTTTTTATGTAAGATCCAAATTTGTAAAGTGACAAGTAATCACAGCCGTCAAATAAATGGACAGTATTTGAGTAAAAGTACTACTTACTTTCTACCACGTGTGTGTGCGTGTGTGTGTGTGTGTTTGTAGAAGCATAAATCCAGTGTGTTTTGTTCTCTGGTTATTTCTCTGAGAACAGCAAGACTTTATCTTCACTTTATACTCAACCTTTAACATTTTAATTAACTCTGTGTGTGTGTGTGTGTGTGTGTGTGCGCGTGCGCGTGTGTGGAGAGTTAATAATTTTCTTGTTCTTTTGATCTCTCCGTCTCTGACCTCGGTCACAAAATGTGGCAGTTTGAGTATTTTTAATAAAAAGCTGAGTGTGTGTCTTTCGGTGTGTGTGTGTGTGGTGTGTGTTTCGGTGTGTGTGTGGTGTTTTCATTAAGCTGTCAGGTCTGTCAGGGAGGTGACGCAGGTGAAAGGTTCAGTGGTTCCTCTGTGACCACTGGAGCATCTCTGGTGGATTAAAACTCAGCTGAACAGAAAGATGAAAAGACTTTACTGTTCTCACTGTCTTCATGGGTTCAGATGTTCAAACCAGCCTTCATCAGAGGACACTGCAGGTTTACAGGTGACACACTCAGGTGGATTGAAATGACTGGCTGATGAAACAGTAAATACCAACCTAGATGCTGTCCTGAAATGGAAGGTCTCTGAGTCCTCAATCCAAAGAGTTCAGACTAACAGCAAATTAAAGGCCCCAATTTACAAGGACAATAAAAGTCACCTCACCTGAACCGCACCAACTATTCATCACTTCATCCATAAAGTCTTTAATAAAGTCTTTGAAACTAGAGATTTCCTAAATCAGAGAACAAGAGCATTGCCTCTGACTCTCGTGTCTCCTTGACAGAAGTCTTGGGTGGCATCCTGGAGAAGGCAACTACTTCATCGTTTATCTGGCAGCTTAATGGTCTTGTAGGTAATGAAGTAAAAAGCTGGAGGGTGAAGGACAGCCTGTCGGATATGGGAGTTCGACCATTCAGTCTGCATGTGGTGGTTGTTGGTGGCTGTTGGGGATTTTTTATGGACTGAATTTGAAGGTACAACCCTCAGGACCATCCGTCCTGGTTCTTGGGAAGTGACTGAAAAATGAGATGGTGGATCCAAGCAGCTGACATCAGATTCCTTGGCAGGACGAGGACCTCGGCTCAGCCATGTTGAGAGGAGTCAGCTGTGGTTGTTCAGCATCTAATCAGGATCTTTTTTCCTGTGGACCTATTCTGGACAAACTTGCACTGGCAGTCTCACTGATGCCTCCTGCCCGAGGGGCCCCAATCATCATTGAACCAGGGACACTGTCGATGGACAGAAAAAGACAAAGCTGACTGTGATTGGCTAATGACTCTCAATGGACCGCCGTGATTGGCTGATGGTTCCCTGTGGAGTGGATATTGTACCAAGAAGTACTACTTGTCTACTTCATGAAGCAAACTTTGTGACTGGAACCAAACAGATGGACTTGCCATGTTTTTGTATCAGTGTATATTTACGTGCACTGTACAAGAACTTCATAAGAACTTAAATTTTTCTGGAACAACATCCAATCCACTGAGGTCCTGATGGATTTAGTGTTTCAAGAGCTCATTGTACCCGTTACACTAACACTATGCTCCACTACGCAATGCAAGTTTGATTCCTGGAGTCTCCGACAGTAGAACAGGAGCCTTCAGCTCCTCCTGTGGAACCAGATCCCAGGCTGGGTTCAGGAGGCAGACGCCCTCTGCACGTTTAAGAGTCGGCCTCAAACCTTCCTCTGTGATACAGCTGACAGTCAGACCTGGTCCAGATGAGACCTGAATGATGCAATCTGTTCTTGTTTTCAGTCAACTTGAAAGATATGAAGAAAAATTTCTGTTCCGGTCTCAGTACTGAACTGAAGGTCCAAT
The DNA here is from genome assembly GCA_025331565.1 of Holacanthus passer. Taxonomy (NCBI): domain Eukaryota; kingdom Metazoa; phylum Chordata; class Actinopteri; family Pomacanthidae; genus Holacanthus; species Holacanthus passer. The sequence continues at coordinate 1,683,551 of JAFREQ010000121.1, read as the reverse complement.
CAGAGCCAGGCTGCCGACTGTGATGTCACTGTGACTCTTCGTCTGTCTGCAGCTTCAACAACAGGATTTACACTCACACACATTTATATGATCTTCTTAAGCAGCTTTTCTTTACAGCTTTTTTTGAAGACGAGATAAAATTCCTGACACTTGTCGCCTTGAGGAACACACACACACACACACACACACACACACAGTGCTTCGGGTCAGACTCCAATCTGTCAGTCATTTTGACATCTGCTAATTAAGCATGCTAATTATAGCTCTAATCACACACACACACACACACACACACACAGTACAGTAACTCCCTGTGTGATGAAACCTGCAGCTCTGTAGAATTAAATAATACAGATATTTTTGCTTCACACTCATTTTAATCCTGTATAATTGGTTATTCATCCAGCGGGTGGCGCCTCAGTGCCGCCCTCTCTTCTGTTTTCTGTTTATTTGTTCCATTTTCAGCTCTTCCTCTCTGATCACTTTCATCAGGGAGGAACTTTTAAACATCAGACAATCCACTGGTCAAACTTTAGGTCCCTTTGTCACTGAGCTGGAACGTTTCACTGAGGCTCTGCCATCAATTCATCGGGCAAATGTCGGCTCTCTGAACAACAACACGGATGAACTGCTGGACTGAAGATGGACTGTTGCAGATCTGCTGCTCCGTGCTTCACTGAAACCTGGAACATCAGGGACTCATCACCACACGATCTGCTTCTACATGAACGAAAGCTGATGTACAGATGCCACAGTGTTAAAGACGTCTGAGACTCTTCTCATAGACTGCAAATCTTTTTATTCTCCTTGTTTATTCTAGTCGGTGGTTACATCCCACCTCAGGCTGTGAGAGGCGCTACAGCACCTGGCTGAGCAGGAAACTAACATGGAGCAGAAACACCCTGACTCCCTGCTCATTGTTGTTGGGGACTCAAACCTCAGTGATGAACAACCAGAATACAGACTTGAAGTGTCCCATCAGGGATGAAAACACTCTGAACCATTGCTTCACCATTTTAAATGACACCGATAGCTTGGTCCCTCGTGCAGCTCTGGGACTCTGATCATCTGGTTCATCTGCTCCCGACTCACAGGCAGAAACTAAAATCTGTTCAGCCTGTGATCAAGACTGTGAAGAGACGAACCATGGAGGCAAAGCTGGAACTACAGACCTGCTTTGATTGCACTGACCTTAGTGTTTGTGAGGCTGCAGCCACAGACCTGGCCGAGCTCACTGACACTGTGACGTCTTTCTTATTCTCTTTGTTTTTGTTTTCTCTCTGTTCTTCTTGTGGAATGTTTGCAGCAGGGTCTGAGAGAAACAGCATCTCAATCCCGTCTATGTCCTGTACATACGGCAGAATTAACAATAAAGTTGACTGTGACTAACATCAGTTTCTGTCCACTAAAACCTCCTGCATGTACAACAACAACAAACCCTGGTTTACATCTGAACTCAGGCAGCTTCATCAGGACAGAAGTCTGTTCAACCAGACCAGAAACACACTGAAGAAGGAGGTCAGAGGAGTAAAGAGGTTCTACACTGAAAAGATGAAAAGCAGGTTTTCAGCTGGCCTCTCTGGAACTTGTTCTGTTGCTGTAGACTCGAACGCTGCAGCGGTCCAACCATAAATACTCACCCATTGTGACACCATACACAGATTCGTTCTTTAAGCAATTGTTCTGCTTTTTCTATGATTTTATTTCATTTAGTGGCACAAAATTCCTAAAAATACCTTGTGGGGGGGTTCGTTCATTTGACTCACCTGTTTGCGACAGCAGGGCGGGGCTTATCAGACCATGTGGGAGGAGTCTGGAGCCGTCAGTCATCGAGGCCACACCCAGGGTCCGTTTTGGAGGACGACCTGGTCGAGAGCTGAAGAAGAGACAGAACAAAACACAGCGGGACGTCCTTTAATTCAACCTGCTGACCGGACAGGAAGGAGTCACGTGAGATTCCAGCTTCAGTCGACAGCTGTCAATAATTAATCAAGACTGGCCTTTCCTCCTCTCTGCTCAGTATTACTATTCCAGGTTAATCTCATGTTTTAACTTCATGAATTAATCTGTTTCATCTCCTCTCTCTCTCTCTCCTGAAGCCCTTTTATAGTCAGTGTCGATCTTCCCTGAGAGGATTAAGAGACGTTTGTCAGATACAGACGACGAGTCTGAGAGAGACGAGTGAAAACATCTTCAGATATACAGAGAAGACAGAAAACAGTAAATATCGTCATGCATTTCAGATATTAACAATATATTTGAATATCAATGTTTTCTCTGATGGTAACGTAGAACTGGAAATCAGTCCAATTTAAATTTGAAAGATTACTGTAGAGTTAAACTAGCAACAGTACAATGAAACGAAAGAAGGGAAAAAAAATCGCATTTCAAATCCATCAAAATAATTTAGAATATAAATTATAAAATATTCAATAAGATAATCAAGTGAAACAGTAAGAGCTGAACTGGTCACATCAGTTAAACCAGTAAAAGTTGCAGGATTTACTTTTTGTATTGTTCTGTATTTTGTGCAAATAAATATTCAAGTTTAGGTAAATAAACAGTAACACTAATAAAAAATACATCTATTTAACAGTGATGGTAAAAATATGAATGAAATAAACAAGTAAAAGGAAACTTTAACAAGGTGATGAATACTTTTAACTTGAATGAATGAATGAATCTGTGTGTGTTCAATTCTATCAAAAAGACAAACTATGTGGAAAAGTTTCAAGTTCTGCTCAGTTTGAGAAACATAAACACTTAATGTTGGATTGAAATGTAGTTAGAACTTTTACATTTCTGTAGATCAACACTGACTCTTACTGCAACGATCAGCAGCAACAGGTTCTAGTTTTCATGTAAACTGAAATCTGAATACTGAGTCAAATAAAACAATAATGTTAATTAATAATAAACCTAAACTCTGTCTCGTTAAGAAAAACGTTTGAAGTTGGAATCTTTTCTTTGTGGGAAATGAACAGTTTCTTCATTATTATCTGACATTTTTACAGTCAATTAGTTGAGAAAATTATGAGCAGAATAATGATGATGTATGAGAGCAGAGATGTTATGTAAAATGTTAAAAGTGATTTATTTGATTTTATTACAAGACGTCACGACGATTGAGGATTCTCCTTCAGGTTAGATTTTTTCACGACTGATTTCTACGTTTATTTTTGATTCTGCAGATATTGAACTGAAGGATGATGATGTCACTGATGATGTCACACAGAGCTGAGAAGTAATCAGATTACACTGAAATGTTTTGAAAGCGGCCAATGCGACTGATAACCGATCAGTCAGTTGCCATGGTTACCATAAGTTTATAATGCGTTCCCCAGCACCTCATTTTTACCATCACAGCTAAAAACCCTTTATCTAACCTGAACCTTCAATCCGGGTCTGAGCCCTCAAACAGCCTTTTGACGGTCTGTCCCAAAGTGAGGACCGGACAAAATGTCCTCAGTCCCAGAGCCTAAAACTCAAACTGGTCCTCACAAAGATAGCTGCACAAGTACACACACACACACACACACACAGTGACAGTCTTGGGGGTAGACACAGGTCAGTGTTTGTTTGACAAACCCAAGACAACCCACACACACGCAATAAATTAAATTCCTCAGTAATGTATGTGTGTGTGTGTGTGTGTGCGCACACCTGTGTTGGGAGGTTCCACTCTTAATTAAAATGGGACAAAATGTCCTTTATGTAGCACGGACACACACACACTTCAGAGCACATCACATTGACTTACAGTCACTTCATGCAGACTGACCTTAACTCAAGTCTTCAGCCTAAAATGTAATGATTTATGTTTTGTCCCCATAAGGAAGGTGATTCCCCACAGTGTGATTTCGTAAACACATTTATGTCTCCACAACATGAGTAAGACACATCCACTGTCTGAATGTTTTATGCTGGAAAAATGTGAAGGCCGTCCATCATATTGACAGATTAGAACAATGAGTGCGATCTACTGTAACAAGAAGTAATTCACTCACAATATGTTACTGAAATGAAAGACGTGCACAGTTTGTGCAGGGACGTGCAAACGTTGCACAGCGCGCAGAACAGACATATATGAAATGTACATGTAAGTAACACAGACAGTTCGATGGCACAGATCGTACGTTAAGTGTCTCCACAAATATGTGTAGTGGGATCAATCTGTCCTGCTCCCTCAGGGTCTTGGAGGGATGGTGATGGAGGAGGTGAGGACGGACTCAGTGATGGAGGAGGTGTGGATGGACTCAGTGATGGAGGAGGTGAGGATGGACTCAGTGTTCAGGGAGAAGAAGAGAAGAGATAGGACAAAGTCTTGGGAGGATCTGGTGATGATGGTCCAGGAGTCAGAGACAAGCTTCCACAGCTTCATCTGCTGCCTCCTGTCAGACAGGAAGTCAGTGATCCATCTGCAGGTGGAGTCAGACACACTCTGCTGGGAGAGCTCATCCTGCAGCAGAGCCGAAGAGCTGAAGTCCACAAACAGGATCCTGGCAGAGGTTCCTGAGGAGTCCAGGTGCTGGAGGATGAAGTGGAGGGCCACGTTGAAGAGCGTCGTCTACAGACCTGCTAGCTCTGGAGGTGAACTGCTCTGCTCTGTGATGGGCGGTTGTGGAGAGGCCCGGCCCCTGGAGAGCTGGTGGAGCGTAGTGTAACAGTGATCGAGAAGATTCCCTCTCTGGTCGGGCATTTAATAAACTGTCTGTATTTGGAGTTCATGGCTGAGATGACCTTTGTTAAAGTCACTGAGGACAATAACCAAGGAGTCCAGGTTTGTCTGATCCACACACAGTATCTGGTCAGTGAGCATCAGCTGTGTCTGCTGCATGTTGGCCTGTGGTGGGATGGAAACACCGACCAGAGCGAATTTGACCAGAATGTCCAGCAGCTCCACAGATGACATGAAAAAAGTGAGATATAAATTCACTCTGTTGTTCCTGAGCTTTTCTCTGGTGAAAGAGCTTCAGGCGCCACAGCAGGAAACTGAATATACAGACAAAACAGGAAGAAAGTGTGACCGACACACTGATGCGCCAAATAAGATAAGACAGCTTTTACTGATGCAAAGTGTAAATTTAATCACAGTTAAACCCCTGTAGTCCAGTTTCCATCCACATGTAGTGCATGATTGAGCCAATTTTTAAAAAATACACAGCAAGTGCACTAATTCTCAGTGTCAACAAGACATTTTGAGATTTTCTGTTTCTACTCAGACTTTTTAATGCAGTGAGCAGTGAAATCTGAAAGGACAGCAGGGAAGCTGCACTTGTCTTGTTGCTTGAGGACACAATTATATCTACACACACTATATGTTACAACACACACACACACACACACAGTAGTCAATCACAACTTATGACCTGATCTCTACTGGACTGTCAGACTGTGTGCAACTGACCTCCATAAGACAAGGTCAACACAAACAGGCGCCAATAAATTGTGAAGACAATACGTTTGCCCTCGACAACGTCTGATTTACTGCACAGCTTCAGAGTCACTGACAAACAGCTGAGTGTGTGTGTGTGTGTGTGTGTGTGTGTGTTTCTACTTCTGTCTCTGAGTACTATATCTGAGTTGTGGACACTGAAGAAATGTCTGCATTACGAGGACAGTCAGTCTGTCCTGACTTTTTCAAAGGTCTGTTTAACACGACCACAGTACTTCTCATGCGTTGGTGTTGTGTTTGTCTGACAGAATCTCTGGCATGAAGTGTCATATTTTATCAAGTATTGAAGTCACAATTTTACGCTGCACTTTTAGATCCTGAGGGTTTTGTCTATAAGTTTGAAGTCATAGGACGTTTGGATCTTAAGCTTTGAGTAATCTTAAGTTGGCCATCAGTTGAACAGACTCCCCCAACTGCTGCAAACTTCACAAGGGTTGTTTTAAACAAGTGGTTTCAGTCGCCATCCGCTGTTATTGAGGATTTTAAGATTTTAGCATATTTATGAACTAACTGCAAACGTGGTGGCTGAGTGTTGACCTGAGTGTCAATTGAGCAACGTTACCATTTCAGCATTACTTGTCTGAAAGACGAGTTCAGAGACAAGCTCAACTTGGAGTTTTCCACTGTGGCCACATCCCGGCAAAACCTCAGCCCATCTCTCCCCCTGACCGCCTCTTCGGTAACAGACAGTGTGATGGCATTATAAGAAGTCACAGCACCTCCTCATGGTGAGACACAGAACCGCAGCTAAAAGCAGTCCTTTCGCCATTGGTCAGTGTGATCACATGGTTTGGTTAGAGGCTGAGATCAGCCATATTGTTTTGAGGAATACACTGAAGAGCATTGCCAACTCAATCCTTCGCATCCACCTGTGTTGAGCCGCTGAGACGCTTTGTTTATAAGTTTATATTACTTCTTTGATATGTTTGAACAAGTATGGGAATATATTTTGTTGTTTGTTTGGACATTCATACATTTAAAGGACATTTGCTAAATACCAGATCGAACTACATAGAAATAAGTGTTATGGACAGATTTTTTTGTGTTTCTATTTTTAGTTTCACAGAGTGTGTCTGGATCACATTGTAAGAAAGCTGTAAGATAAGGACAAACAAGTCTGAACGTGACTTCTACGTCTGAGTCTTCATTCAATCCTTCCAATGCCCAGGACATCTGTTTAGAAAAGACCTGTGATATCGCTCCTTCACACACTTCAGGTGAAGCAGTCCATCGCTGAAGGAGCTCTCCAGAGCTGTTAAAGTGTCCTGCAGGGGGTGGGAGTCATTCTCCAACATGGATGACAGCTCAGCATCATCCTCCTCTCTCCCACCACCTCCACTGGGTCCAGGGGGCAACCCAGGGCAGAGCTGGCCTTCTTCATCAGTCTGTCCAGTCTCTTCCTGTCCGCAGCCGAAATGCTGCTGCTCCAGCAAGTTACTCCGTGGGAAATGGCTGATGCCACAACAGAGTCGTAGAAGGTCTTCAGGAGCGCCCCTTGCACTCCAAAAGACCTCAGTCTCTTGAGCAGATAGAGTCTGCTCTGACCTTTCCTGTAAAGTGCAGCAGTGTTGTGAGTCCAGTCCAGTTTGTTGTTGAGGTGAACACTCAGGTACTTGTAAGATGTCACCATCTCGATGTCCATTCCCTGGATGTTCACTGGTGTCGGAGGGGAGTGAGTGCGCCTGCAGAAATCCACCACCAGTTCTTTGGTTTTCCCCACGTTGATCTGGAGGTGGTTCCGCTGGCACCAGTCCATAAAGTCCTGTGTCAGTTCTCTGTATTCCCTGTCGTCCCCATCTGTGATGAGGCCAACGATGGCAGAGCCATCAGAGAACTTCTGCAGGTGACAGGTTGGAGAGTTGTATGAAAAGTCTGCAGTGTAGAGGGTGAAGAGAAACGGAGCCATGATTGTTCCCTGTGGGGCCCCCGTACTGCAGACAACTGTGTCAGACACAGAGTCCCGTGTCCTCACATACTGTGGACGGTTGGTGAGGTAGTCCAGAATCCAGGGTGTGAGGTGCAGGTCCACCCCTGTGTTCTCCAGCTTGTCCCCCAGAAGTGCTGGCTGGATGGTGTTGAACGCACTGGAGAAATCAACAAACATGATTCTCACAGTGCTCCCAGGTTTCTCCAGGTGAGAGAGGGCTCTGTGCTGGAGGAAGATGACGGCGTTGTCCACCCCGATGCCAGGCTGGTAGGTGAACTGAAGTGGGTCTATCGAAGGACCCACCAGGGGGCGGAGATGAGCAAGGACCAGTCGCTCCAGGGTCTTCATCAGGTGGGATGTTAATGCCACCGGCATGTAGCTGCTGAGGTCCTTGGGGTGCGGTGTCTTGGGGACAGGTACCACGCAGGATGTCTTCCACAGCTGTAGCACCTTCCCCAGCTTCAGGCTCAGGTTGAAGATGTACTCCACAACCCCGCACAGCTGGTCTGCACAGGACTTCAGGAACCTGGAGCTGATGCCATCCAGACCTGCCACCTTTCTTGCCTTGGTCCTCTGGAGCTGTACACAGGCTGGAGATGAACCAGGTTGTGGTCTGATCTTCCCAGGGGAGGAAGGGCTGATGAGGTGTATGCCTCCTTGGTGTTGGCGTAACACAAGTCCAGTATTTTGTTGTCTCTGGTGCAGCAGGTGATGTATTGGGTGAAGGTGGGCAGAGTGGAGGATGGAGAGGCATGGTTCAAGTCCCCAGAGAGGAGAAGGAAGGCCTGGGGATGTTGGGTCTGCAGCCGGCCCGTGACAGAGTGGATGACATCACAGGCCGCATCGGCGTTAGCAGAGGGGGGAATATATGCAGCTATCATGATAACGTGAGAATTCCCGAGGCAGACAGTATGGCCTCATGCTAACGGCTAACAGTTCAATGTCCTTACAGCAGAGTTGCTCCTTAATAGTGATGAGCCCAGAGTTACACCATCTATCGTTCACAAATACTGCCAGCCCTCCTCCTTTCCTCTCACCGCTCTCCTTCGTCCTGTCCGCCCACAGCAGTTTAAATCCATGTAGTGTAATGATCGTGTCCGGGGTCCGCGGGGTCAGCCATGTCTCTGTAAACACCATGATGCTGCACTCCCGGTTCTCCCTCTGGTGTCGGGTCAGCGCCGCTAACTCGTCCCTCTTGTTGGGGAGAGATCTTACGTTCCCCATGGTGATGGACGGGAGGACCGGTCGGTATCTTCTCCTTGAAGATCTCTTGAAGACTCACTCGCTCACTCATCAGTGGGAAAAGTTAAAGCTCCAGTGAATTTGGGTCCATGTCAGCTGGAGTGGTCTGTAGCCTGCAACCCCCTGGTTTTAATAGACCTTTAATGTCTGAATTCAGCGAGGCTCAGTGATGTTGACATGTCGCTTTAAAATATTAAACTGTTCTAATGTTACATCAAATTATATATTAGGCTACATGTTTCATCATCATGTTACACAATGATGCTGCATTCACTTCACTGCCGATAAAAGCACGTCTTTCCTATATTTATATTTCTACACCTGTTAAACAAACAACATATGTCAATCTCTCTCTCTCTCTCTCACACACACACACACTCTTACCATCATCAGTTTAATAAGAATCACAAGATTAAAGCTGATTAACACAAACAGCCTGTTCACATTAAAGCTGTGACTTCCACGCTGTCAGTCCACATTTTATACTTTTATCAGTCTCACACACACACACACACACACACACCTCACACTCTCTTTGTTAATTCAATAATTCGCTGAAGCTCATTTACATAATTTGATCATAAGAGTGAAAAACATTTTGATCCACGTTCAGCATTAATCCACCTAAATGTGATTAAACACACTCACAGTTAAAATTACTTTTTATTCGAGATTCGTTCAAACGTGGGAAACAAAGTCAACATTCGAACTATAATGACCTGTTTAAATTCAAACCTCACTGAAGTTACAGTTGATAGAGACAACAGCACCACAGACCCTCTGAAGTAGTTTGCCTTGTGATTCAGCAGGGGGCGCTCTTCACGTCTTAGTGACCTATCAGTGAACAATGTTATGCTGCTTGCAACAAAAACGGAGGAGACTCGCGAGCAAAGTCGTCTTGAGCGAACAGTCGCGACAGATCTGGATGTTTCCAGAATCTGCAGACTCAGCTGATAGTTTGACACCAAAGTGACGACAAGTTTACAACCTCGTCTGAGTGACGTCCTGGAGACGCCTCGAGGTCCTGACCTGGACTCCGTAGCTGACCTCTCAAAACAATCAAGGTAAGTTTCTTTTATGTGAAAACCTACTCATCAATATACCTGATTCTGATTTGCCTCTGTCCTGTGAAAACTTTGTATCACCATTTTTTTTTCAGACCAATGAGAGTCACTTTATCCTCCAGTTAAATGCAAGAAGAAGTCTGTCTACAGAGGCCTGGATGTGATCATCGAGGGAGCATCAGCCAGCATCGAGCAGCACTGAGACGGCAGCACATTCAGTCTGTCTACCTGTTCCACCAGGTGTGAACGTTGAAATCAACAATCTGTAGATACAAGGTTTTCATGCAACAACACATCACATTCAGGAGAGCTGTGATTACCTGACCAGACGAGAGACGAGGCTATGGCAGCCTGGATGAACCAAACTAAAGATTCTGATTAAAAAAGGGGCTTCAGGTGAGTTCTGACAGGGGGCGGGGCTTCAGGTGAGTTCTGACAGGGGGCGGGGCTCAGGTGAGTTCTGACAGGGGGCGGGGCTTCACAGGTGAGTTCATGGTGAAAATAACAGAGACCACGTTTGAACACATGACAAGACTCATGACTCATACTGAGGAGTGTGTGTGTGCGTGTGTGTGTGTGCCTCAGGCTTTGCTGCTGGTAACAAGTTCATCCATATGGTGCGCGCACACACACACACACACACACACACACACTGTCTGCTCTCTATTCATCTCAACCAATCACATCAAAGAATGAATAAATTTTTCACGTGTTTCCATTCTGACAAATATCCTCTGAATGTATTTAGATCATTTTCAGCAGGAAGCAGTTTGTTTCTCTGGATAACTTCAACTGGCTGACTGATCAAATCTATCGAGGAAAGAGTTTCATTCGCCCACGTCTGGTCCCCGACAGGTTGGAGGTTTAGGGTCGCTTCCTTGTTGCCAGAGCTGGTTTTCAGACTCGGCTGATGTTGTTCCGCTGCAACTGATCCTCCTCCTCCTCGTCCCTGTGAGCATTACAGAGCATTTCCCATAGTTTTATCAAAACAGTTTTTCAGAGCCTCGTTGGACCGAACGTTTCACTGTGAGTGACAGCAGGTCTGCAGAGGTACGAGGACGACGGCCGATTTGAGAGGTGACGAGTTAGATTCCTGCTTGGTGTCAATATAAGATCAACCCAGTATCTTATTGTCTCTGGTGCAGCAAGTAAGACGTCGAGTGGAGGACGGAGGGAAGCCAGCAGGAGGGCGTTCAGGTGCAGCCTGTTTATAACTGAGTGGATGATCACAGGACAGACTCCGACGTCTTCTCAGCTCACGGGGAACGTCATCGGTGCTGGGTTACAGAGCCGATCAGCTGATTCCTGGAGGAGACAGCGGCTGCGATCGAGATCCCCGTAAACAAGACCAGAAGACCAGACCAGCAAATTCAACCAGTGTCCAAATACACATAAAGCATACTTTACTTTGTTTACAGTTGATTGTTTAGTACACAAATTCCATATGTGTTCTGATGTCTTCAGTATTAATCTACAATGTAGAAAATAATAGAGAAAAATCATTGGATGACCACAGGTCCATATATATATTTACCTTTTTGAAATGTTGCATCAATAAAACCTTAAGAATAATAGAGCTGTAACAGACGTCCAAAGATCAACAGAAAGGAAGCGGCTGCTTTGGCGTGCAAACACCGACAAAGAAACGTCAACCGGGACCCGAGCAGAAGAAAAGACTTTTCTCCTAAAGTGGCTCTGAGGTGTGTCGAGGTCTGAAGGTGAAGTCGAGAGACAGAACAGGTGTGTTTCATACACATGAAAAGAGGAAGGAGCTAACGAGCTAAAGGAGCTAAATTAATGCTAATGAACAAGTCGAGTCCAGCTGAATAAAGAACAACGAGCTCCGTGAGGACGAACGCACACGTCCTGTGTCTTCACAAGCTGAGGACGTCACTGTTCTACATGTTGGTCACAGGCAGGAAACAAACCATCGCTGCTACAGTTTCACCTTTAATCTGACCTGCTGCGCTTTATGACCCTGATCCTGATCCTTGTCCTGATCCTGGTCCTGATCCTGGTCCTGGTCCTGATCCTGAGCCTGGTCCCAAGCCTGACCCTGACCCTGACCCTGATCCTGGTCCTGGTCCTGGTCCTGGTCCTGATCCTGGTCCTGGTCCTGATCCTGAGCCTGGTCCCAAGCCTGACCCTGATCCTGGTCCTGGTCCTGGTCCTGATCCTGGTCCTGACCCTAGTCCTGGTCCTGATCCTGGTCCTGGTCCTGGTCCTGATCCTGATCCTGGTCCTGATCCTGACCCTGGTCCTGATCCTTATATCACCATACAAACTATATGAGCTGATTAATTAATGAGGAAATTGACAGAAGATTGATGAAATGTGATGTGAAGAACAGAAAAGTGATTCTTTACTGTTTTCTCATGTTTTATGAGACTCGTCAGTTCATGAAGGAATATTTAAGTATTTGGCTCCATTCTTCTCTCTGAGCTTGTGAATAGTTGAACATTGATAATGACAGATTTATTTTAAAGATTTTCTCAGCTTTTATCAGAACTGAAACTTCCTCCATAATTGAATCTTCACTAAATTAATTATGATTTAATTAGGATGTTTTAGTTTGTATTTGTTGCAGTTATTAGAAAATACATGAAGCTCAAACTGGTTTAATTACCAACAATTACAATCTTTTATTTTTCTGTTTTACACTAAAGTTAGTTTGTTACGGCTGCAACGATCAGTTGGTTGATATCAAATTAATCAGCTATAAACAATTTTGATAATCGATCAACTGTTTCCTTCCTGTTTTCTCTGAACTGAATCTCTTTGTGTTTCAGTCTGTTGGTCGAATCAAACAAGACGTTTAAAGACGTCGACTTGGACATTTGTCACTGTTTTCTGGATTAATTAATTAATGGAGGAAATAATTAGCAGAAGATAATAGAAACATTTTTCATAATATAATATGTAAAATATCAAACATTATACTTCATGCATTCTGTATATTTGACTTATTGTACTTCATATTCAGACCTGAAACTGTAAACCTGCAAAACCCCACAGATTCATATGGAACACCTCCTTTATAATGAGTTATAACGTTTTACAATGTTTCATAATTATAATGTTTTATAATGTTCATGTTTCATATTGTCGTTAATTAATGCCGCCTGTGTTTTCTCTCCCTCAGAGATCAGTAAAGTCTGTTTGTATTTGATGGAGAAAAACTGATCAGTAAATCGATTAATGATCATCAGATTTGTTATTGATTTTTTCCGCCTCTGGATCAGTGAAACAAACAAACGGATCAATAATCACAGCAGAAAGTCTCAAGAAACCTTTTTCTTCTGATTTGAAGTTTTTTTAAACTTGATTTTATGTTTTACAATAAAAACTCTGGCTTTTTTCGGCTGATTTGACTCAGTTTGACTTCACATCAGAACCTCCGTTCAATCCGGATCTGCAGTTTTCAGACACGTTGATCAAACCTGGTTCCTGCCTCACCTGGCGCTCGTGCAGTCCCGGTACAGCGTCTCGAAGTCGGCCCTGGAGATGAGCTTGCAGCGGTTGACGCCGGGCTGGATGGCCCCGAGCCCCCGCAGGACCCGGACCTGCTCCACGGTGCAGACCACCGGGCTGATGTCCAGCCTCTTCAGCTTGGTGTACACGGTGTGGAGCCCCCCGACCAGGTGCTTCAGGAACAGCTCGAACACCTGCGGCAGACACACCAGCTCCGCGCCGTCCACCCGGAACGAGGCCACCTTCACCCCGCGGACCTCCACCAGCCGGCACTCGGTGTGCGGAGCGGCGGCCGCTCCGGCCACCGGCACCCCGCCGCCCACGAAGCCTGCGGCCGGGCGAGGAGCCGGGAGGCGCGGGGAGCCGGCCGGGTGAGAGGCGCTGTGCGGCGGGTCGGAGAGGAAGAGAGGGTCGGTGGGAGGAGTGGAGCAGCCCGACATGATGGAGCCGACGACGAAGAAGAAGAAGAAGAAGAAGAAAAGTGAGTTTGTTTCAAAGTTTCTCTCCTTTTTTTTCCGTTTTCATCTGAGATTCTGCAGCCGAGAAACGATGCGTGTGAAGCCGCGAGAGAGACTGAAGAGACCCGCTGAGAGAGAGAGAGGGAGAGAGAACCAGAGAGAGAGACTGAGAGAGACAGAGAGAGAGAGAGAGAGAGAGACAGAGAGAGAGAGAGGGAGAGAGACAGAGAGAGAACCAGAGAGAGAGAGGGAGAGAGAACCAGAGAGAGAGACTGAGAGAGACAGAGAGAGAGAGAGAGAGAGAGAGAGAGAGAGAGAGAGAGAGAGAGAGAGAGAGAGAGAGGAGAGGGAGAGAGACAGAGAGAGAGAACCAGAGAGAGAGAGGGAGAGAGAACCAGAGAGAGAGACTGAGAGAGACAGAGAGAGAGAGAGAGACAGAGAGAGAGAGGGAGAGAGACTGAGAGAGAGAGAGAGAGAGAGAGAGAGAGAGAGAGAGACAGAGAGAGAGAGAGAGAGAGAGAGAGAGAACCAGAGGGAGAGAGACAGAGAGAGAGAGAGAACCAGAGAGAGAGACTGAGAGAGACAGAGAGAGAGAGAACCAGAGAGAGCGAGAACCAGAGAGAGACTGAGAGAGAGAGGGGGGAGAGAGACTGAGAGGGAGACTGAGAGAGAGAGACTGAGAGAGACAGAGAGAGAGGGAGAGACAGAGAGGGAGAGAGAACCAGAGAGAGAGACTGAGAGAGACAGAGAGAGAGAGAACCAGAGAGAGCGAGAACCAGAGAGAGACTGAGAGAGAGAGAACCAGAGAGAGAGAGGGGGGAGAGAGACTGAGAGGGAGACTGAGAGAGAGAGGGAGAGAGACTGAGAGAGACAGAGAGAGAGGGAGAGACAGAGAGAGAGAGAGGGAGAGAGAACCAGAGAGAGAGAGAGACAGAGAGAGAAACCAGAGAGAGAGAGAGAGAGAGAGAGAGAGAGAGAGAGAGAGAGAGAGAGAGAGAGAGAGGGAGAGAGAACCAGAGAGAGAGAGAGACAGAGAGAGAGAACCAGAGAGAGAGAGAACCAGAGAGAGAGAGGGGGAGAGAGAACCAGAGAGAGAGAGAACCAGAGAGAGAGAGAGAGAGAGGGAGAGAGAACCAGAGAGAGAGACAGAGAGAGACAGAGAGAGAGAACCAGAGAGAGAGAGAGACAGAGAGAGAGAACCAGAGAGAGAGAGAACGAGAGAGAGAGAGACAGAGAGAGAGAGACAGAGAGAACCAGAGAGAGCCAATCACAGCCCAGTCAATCAGAAGCAGGGATCCACACTCACAGGCTTCCTATTGGCTGAGTGGGCGGGGCTTTGTGCAGGAATCTGACCAAATAAACGATTGACAGCTGAATTTGGAATAAAACATAGAAAAGAAAATGAAAAACAACAGAAAGAATAAAATCAATGTTGCCTGATGAGCTGGATTAAATTAGTTCATTTGATCATTTTGATATGAAGTATTTTTACTGTGTCTCTGCTCTGCTGTCGTATGTCAGGAAAGTTGGATGAATATCATGATAAAACAGTTTGCCACTAACAACTGACACATCGACTGCTTTCGGCCTGTACACAGCGACTGACGCATCGACTGCTGTCGGCCTGTACGCAGAGAGTACACAGCGCCTGACTCAAATGTTCAAATACTTCAATGTAAATGGACAACTGACACTGACACAAGCTGTTTTCATTGTTGGCTGCTCAACCAACAGTTTCAGTGCTAACATTTTAACTGCTGGGAATGCTTACAAACCCATTAACACTTTGACTATTTGCAGTGCACATCACCTAAACCATGAATTCAACATTTTAGCTTACTATTCCAGTGTGGTTCAACTACTTTCAGTGTTTACATACAAACTGACACTTCAACTGCCTACAGGGCTTACACTTGAAACTAGGTTTTTTTAAATACTTCCAGCAGCTGATTCCACTGATATCATATTCTCCAACTCTTTAAAAGATATACTGAATAGTTCCAGTGCTTCAGCTTCAACTCACTCAAAGTGCTTTGACTCCCATTGTACAGCTCACATGCAAACGCTGAGCATGTTTATTGAGAGGACACTTCAATACTCCTCACAAAGTTTAGCCTTTTGTAGTTTTTTATTATAATAAATGACAACTTTTGACATGTTTTGATATGAGGCCATTTTTTATGTAAATGTTTGTCTTTGTCTGCTTTTTTATTTATTTATAATTTTTTTTTACAGTTTTTAAAAATTATTTATTGATATATGAGATAAAATAAGATGTACATTTATTCATCCCACAGTGGGGACATTTACAATATATTACTATATTATTATATATTATATGATGTATGTATTTTTACTCTGTTGTGTCTAAGTTGTATTATTGTTTGTTTACAATCATTTCTCTGTTTTTATTTACATGTGTTGTGAATTTGAAGCACCTGAAATGTTTCCAACTGCAGTAATCTGGTTCACTTCTAGTGAGAAACATCAGCTCAGCAGTTTCCCAGCAAAGATAATAAATTCACATTTTTTTAATCACAGCATGCAGAAGAGAGACGGATGGTGCTGAGCAAAACTCCACCACATACATTAGCTGAGTTTCAAATTAAAAGTGCAGCATCAAATTAAAAGCATCAAATTAACCTTTACAGAGCAGAGCAGATTAAATGTCAGCAGAACCATCACATCCATATGATCTGTCTGTCTGAAGGACCTGGATGAACATCCCAGCTGGACGGACTCTACGGCAACAACCTGCAACAACAGACACAGCACGAAGAAGGATGAAATATAAGGAGCGAATGCAAACACCACAATGCACAGGTCATGAACCAGGTGAGACAGGAGGAGCCGGGTCCAGGAATAGCCCACAGAGTCCAGAGCCTCCGAGCGGTGCCAGCAAACTCCCAGCACGAAGCACCAGAAGACAAAGATCAGTTGGCCTCAAGGCCGCAAGACAGCAGAGTGGCAGGAGTTTGATGAGGATGTGGATGTGAAGCTGGAGGAGGAAAAAGGAGCAAAGCAGCCAAGAACCGTAGACCACGTTCAGGAAGAGGATCCTGAGCCTCAAAGAGCCGAACAACCCTGGAGACGGAGGAGGGATCAGAGACCAGCTGTGTGCCAACAGTCAGCTCCTTCAGCCACCCCAGCTGGGACCATGGCCACGGGGAGTGAGTGGCAGCAGTTCACAGCAGTTGGACCGAGAGCCAGCCGGAGGAATCCACTCCTGAGGGAAGTTAAAGATGAACTGAGGAAGGTTAGGTTGTGTTCAAAGTGGACGAGCACTGCAAAACACTGCAGCGGCTGTGGAGGATCGTTCGGGTGAGTCCCAGACAGGTGCGGTCGCACAGCTGCTCAGAGAAACCAAGGAGAACAAGGGCGACCTGGTGGCGCTGTGGTCACATCGGGCCAAGGCCTCTGACTCGATGCCTCAGCAGCAGGTTGAAGTGAGAGACCTCCTCCTGGTTTTACTCCAACGACGGGCCAACAGCGTCAGGACAGACGCAGACTGTCCATGACGGAGAACTGGAACTTGTTCAGTAGCATAGGTTTTGATTGAGTGTCCTTCAAAATCCTGATTCACATTCTGTCCCCAATATTGATCCTGATATTGACAGTTATACTCATCCTTTCATTCAAGCTGTGAGCAACTGATGTTATATGATTAATTAATTTTAACTTTAATTTCACCGTCATCTAATTTTGAGCTCCGCCTCCAGACAGCACTTTGACAGCCAATCAGCATGGAGAACTTCTGATTGGATGTGACAGTTGACACTAAGTAGACGATCACACATAAACCTGCTTAAGTATGTCATTTTTGGTGCTAATTTTAGTTCAAACATAATAATAGATGACCGCTTACTAATATTTGGATATTTGAAGCTGTGTAGGAAAGTGAAGCGCACCAAACTCCACTCAGTATTTTCTTCGTTCAAGGTTGTTCTTTCTCTTTCTCCCTGTCTCTCGTCGTCTCTGGAGGTTTCTCTGCAGTCAGGAAATGAGCGGGAAACGTTTTGGCAGCTGATCACAGCCGTCCTATCAGCACACAGCCCTCGTTAACACCTCGCGCTAACGAGCTACAAAAGGCCTTTTCATGTCAGGAACAGAAGAGATGCCAGGAAAGATTTAAGAGAAGAACACTTACTTTTTCTTTTCAACACTCTTCAAACGTTTTTACCAACAGACCGACCGGCTGCACACACAGAGTGCTGGTTAAGATCAATTATTTTATTGATGAATTTTAATATTACCTGATTACTTCGTCAGATGCTTAGTGTATTTCTTACATATACGCTCATGTATTTTTATTACATGAATACATAAAACTATTGCTCCTTATATTTATCAGGAATCCACCCAGCAGCTCTGTGGATTCAAACCAACATGCAGGTAAATTTACAAATATTACATTTGTTATCAAAGAAAATCAAGTGGATCTTTACATCATCTACATGAGATGCTACTAAAAGACACAAAATAAAAATTCCTCAAAAGAAACACGGAGATCCGGTTAACACTGAAATTAATCAGAAAACAATCTTATTCAGATTTATAGCCATGAACAGAACTTAAAAGGTATTTTAACATAAGTACAGCCAGATTCCAACCCGGCACGTTGTGGTTCAGGGTCAGTGCCTTAAACCACTAAATGATTCCATGTGAATCTTCATTATCATTATTCCCCGTGGACCAAATACTGTGTAGATAGATTTTCATAAAATATGAATACTTTATATATTACATTTTGTATAGTATATTCTAGTGGTGGAAGAAATACACAGATACTTAATTTCAGTAAAAGTACGAGTACAACAATATAAAATACTCCATTACAACTGAAAGTCCTTCATTCAAAATCCTACTCAAGTAAAGTACTAATATAAGTAGACGTATTATCAGCAAACTGTGCTTAAAGTATAAAAAATTGAAAGTTCAGTCCCGTGGTTCCAACCTGAGGGGTCGGGCCCCTCCGAAGGGCCGCCAGATCAACCTGAGGGGTCGGGCCCCTCCGAAGGGCCGCCAGATCAACCTGAGGGGTCGGGCCCCTCCGAAGGGCCGCCAGATCAACCTGAGGGGTCGACACAGGATTCATGGGGGAGAAAAGAAGAAAAAACAGAGTTCTCAGTTTCTGGACTTGTCTCTGATGTTTGATTTTAGTGAATTATGTATGATTGGTAATAATTAGATGTAATAACTGGTTATTAACAGTCTTCGCAGGAGAAGTTATAACAGACATTGAACATTAATAAATACCTAAACATGTTCTTCTATCTGCCAACTTGTGAGACAATCGCTAAAGTGAGAGAATCATTAAAAACATGTATAATTTTGTGTCATCTAGTGGTGAAAAAGAACAAATGAGTCTTTTATTTTGATGAGGAAAACTAATAATATGATGCAGTTACTGCGATTTAGATACATGACTGGAGTGTTTCAGGGGAATTCTATTAAATATGGCACACATTAATGTCTATGATTGTACTGGTTTTGGGAGGGAAATATGGAAATATTAAAATATTTCCATGCACAAATAAAGATGAGGAGATGAGGAAACAAGGTGACAAGAGGAGGAAGCGAGAGCAGTGCAGATTATTTTTTAACCATCTGCTCTTTTTTAGATGAATAAAGCAGAAACATGAGGAAACAGTCTGTGTTTTTGGCTGCACATCACTCAGTGTGTGTGTGTGTGTGTGTGTGTGTGTGTGTGTGTGTGTGTGAAGGACTTGGCAGTGGCAGAAAGAACCACAGAAGAGAAGTTGTTGCCAAACTTGCAGCCACGTCTCAGTGATCAGACTGTAATCAAACGTCTGATAATCAGAATCTGATTACTTTTACTACTAATATTCATAACACTAATGTACAGAATGTATTTGAGATCCTGGAATGGAGGTCATATTGTCTGAGGCATCGTTTCTCTTTACCTGAAACAGTTGTTCCAGTTTTACTAACACCTGAAACAATCAAGGATCATGTTGAGCAACTTTATTATTTTATTCAGAGTCAACATGACTTTATTAAAACACAACATCTTTAATAACCAAACAGTTTATATTGACCTAAAGTCCTGATGTTGTTTAAGGGCCACTTTCTCGAGAGCTACATGTTGTCTTTTAAAATCCAACCACGGCCACATTGATGATGTCACACAGGTTGAGGCGATTGTTAGTTGACCAGTTTTCAGATTTCATTATTTTACAAAAACAATTTAGGTTAAAAAAATGGTGAAAGAAGGTTACGCCTGTTTGTGTGTTCTTTTTTGCCATGTTTAATTTGTTATTTATATTTATTTTTTGGATGTTATCAAAGTTATTGCGGCTGCTTTGTACTCGAGGAAAACTCAGTAAAATAGTTTCACAAAAAATGAATAACATAAAGTCACTGAAAATGACAAATATTTATATGTGAAACATTCTGGTTATTGATTGAGCAGTTCTTGTCACGTGACTCTCTGTGTGTTTCCCTGCTAACAATATGGCCGCTGAGGATCTGCCGTCTGAATTTGACGTCGTCATTCTGGGCACAGGTACAGAAACACCAGTTTTTTAATTAGGTATAATGATCCGGATCATGTGTCTGAATGTGTCCCTGTTCGGTGGACGGCAGTTCGGACCCAAACAACCTGGAATCTCGTTTTAAACCGGTCTGAACCGGGGACCCACTCGGATTAGCCTGAGAGTTAGCTAACGGTCTATTCATTTTAAATGGCAGCGGCTAGCAGCTAACGGCCAGGCTGGTGAGTTAGCCCCTGTAAGTAACAAACGCCGCCGCTTTAATCCAACTGCTGATAGTGTAAGCGTGTGTTAATGTTAGCAGCGGAGCTACTATACTATACATTATGTTTCTGATCCTTATCCTGATGCTAACGTTAGCCCGCCGTGCTGCTGGCTAACAGGCTAAAGAGCCACTGTCAGTCATCCCACCGTCACGTGATGTTGTTATGACGCGTCAGTGATCAGTTTAGTTGATATTAGCACTGGCGGCTAATAGATGCTAACTGTCAGAATGAATCCACACTGTGTGACTCCATTAACCAAGTAAGTCATAATGTGAAGAAACGAGCTTCTGTCGTCAGTATGAGATTATCTGCTGAGTCACAGGAGTCAATCTGAACACAGTCTGTCAGTCATCCGGGTCATCTTCATCCATGTTTGTCTCCGCAACAAAGACAAACATTTCCTAAAATCTACCTAAGATCAAAAAAAATCTGATCTCTGATCAGTTCGACCCCTGAATGATCTGAAAGGGTGAGACATGAGCTCAGACTTCATGAATATGATTCATTCAGTGTTGTGGTGTTAGCTCACCGATAGCTGTGAGCTTCCGGGGGTTAGGTTAGGGTTCGGCATTCAGTTGTGCTGGTTGAGGTTATGGGGTGTCTGTGTGTGTGTTGCAGTGTGTTTTATCCTCACAATCATCCTCCTCTCCTCATGTCCCCTACTTGTCTCCTTTCCTTGTGTCCACTCCTGCTGATTATATATTGATTATAGATGATTGATCCTGTGTTCAGGCCTTGCTGAGTCGGTGGTGGCAGCAGCCTTTTCCAGAGTGGGGCAGCGAGTTCTTCATGTTGACAGGTTGGTCCTGATGTCTCACATCTTAGAATCAGAGACGGCTGTTCAGTCCATCTGAAAGTCAGCTGTCAGTGAGCTGCAGGTCAGAAACCACGTCAGAGATGTAGAAACACATGAGGTGATACAGATGAAATCCTCTCAGACACCATATTTCATTTATCAACAATTTCCTGTAAAATCAGTTTATGAAGAGATACAATCTGTTGTTGTTTAATCAGTAGATTAAAGATCTGACAAGTGAACATCACTGTGTGTTTTCAGGAGGAGTTATTATGCAGCCAACTGGGCCAGCTTCACCTTCAACGGTCTGCTCACCTGGATACAGCAGCACCATGTGAGTACAATGCTGCTCTCTGATTGGCTGCTGGACTCACCTCTTGTAGCAACATGATGCTGAGCATGATGCGAAAGGTGGAGGAAGTAGAAAATGACATCAGTGAAGGATTGATCAGCTTCATTTAAGGGTGATCAGATTATTTATCAGGTTATTGATCAGATGGACAGAATTTGCTTTATAAGTGTAGTAACCTGTGTGTGTGTGTGTGTGTGTGTGTGTGTGTGTGTGTGTGTACATGCCGGTAGGAGGAGTCTCAGCCAGAGGAGGCTCAGGATTGGTCAGGCCTGTTGGAGGAAGGGGAGGAGCTGATCTACCTGTCAAACCCAGACTCCACGTCCATCAGGAACCTACAGGTGTTCTGTTTCACCAGGTAAACCTCAGAGTCAGTCTGAACTCTGCTTGGTCTCATAGGGTTTTCAGTCCTATGGACTGGCTTGACCCGATTGGCCCTGAACCTCTGAGGTCTGGAGTTGAGTTTGACTCCTGGTTCACAGATCAGCTGTATTCTCCTGATCACAGCTGTGTGAAGTTACTGCTGAAGCAAACTACAATTCTAGTACAATTTAGCAGACGCTTTCATCCAAAGCGCCGTACATTCACATACCGATGGAACAGCCATCGGGGTTCAGTATCTTGCCAAGGACACTTCGACACATAGACTGCAGGGGCCAGGGACCGAACCACCAACCTTCCGATAGGTGAGCTACAGCCGCCCCACAAACTGAACATTCCCTGCTGTTGCTGCTTCACATTAAAAGCTTTCCACTGGGAAATTGGAGAGATCCTTTTATTGTGAACAAGTTAAAGGGAAAGCAGTATCTTGTCGCAGAGTTAACTTTGTTCCATTCACAGTGCTTCAGGTTTAAATATCACAGACATCAGGTAGATTGTCATGTAGCTTGGCAGGCTAACGCTGGCTACCATGATCTAGCTCATTGCAGATCTGTTGGACAGTCAACAGATAAAACACGAGAAAAATCAAAGTGGTTGACCAATATGTCGGCTCGCCCGTGCTGTGTCTCCAGGATAAATGGATGTAACAGCATCAAGCAGATCATTCAGATCATTTGGTAAACATGAATTTCCCCACTGAGGGACAATTAAAGGAATATCTTAAAGGAATATCATAAAGTAGTGAAACTTAACTTGCAGATTATTGATGCGTAGCGCCACGTGTCCTCTGATACCGTCTTGTTTCACTTTAGCTCCACCTGCAGGTTGACAGGATTGGTTCTTCAGGTATTTGACCTATGAAACTCTGACTGTCTGAATCTGTGTTTCTGAGGCTGGTACAGGTGTGCTGCAGTTTCAAGGAGGAACTGCTCAGTAATGACTTTTAGTTAATGTCTTTTAGCAAATGAAAAGCATCATGTAGACATGTTGACAAGGTTAAAACCTGATTTTCATTGGAGGGGGTCATTAATTTATTTATTAATGTTGTTCTCAGTGAGGAATGCGAGGAGGAGGAAGCTTCAAGTCCTGATCCTCCAAACACCACAGAAGAAGAAATGGGAGCAGCTGATGAAGATGATGTCAAAGAAACATCAGAGACAGAGTCTGCAGGTTTGATTCTGATCAAATACCCACATCAAATATTAATTCCTCACTAAAACAGTGGAATATATTAAATGTATTTAGTTCATTCACTTAAATCTGACTCACCAAATTTTTACTGACCAAACTCGCAGTTTCTTTTCACTTTGTGATGCACATGTAGCATATTCATGTGTGACATAACAGCATACTTCAGCTAATATTTCAATCTTTAGGTAGAAATAATTCAGACTTTAATCTCTGGGGTGAAAACATATGTTTCAAAAATCTGTTTTTCTTTTATCCTAGATTCAAAAGAAGAAGAAACAAAGGAGCAACCAGAGGGAACAGCAGACAGAGAGGAAGAAGAACAGGTGAGGAGGGAAGAAGGGATCAAGAGTGAGATATTTGACAGATGCTCAGATTTGATCTTCATGTCTTAAAACACATCAACTGGATTCAGCTGTGATCAAGTGCTGATCAATCAGAAGTAGATGGTGTTAATTAATTACTACAAGAATTTCCTTCATCAAACATAGACAGTAACTGCAGTGTTCAACTGTACGTGTGATCACAGCTCTGCATGATGGGAAATCTACAACATGGATGGATGACAGACAGATGTTCTTTGTCCAATCACGCAGGCCTACCAGACAGAGGGGGCGGAGCCAGAGGCAGATCAGCCAATCCCCTCTTCTGCTCAATGCCAATCAGAGCCAATCAAGAAGAAGATCAGCTACACGCAGCTGGTGAAGGAAGGACGCAGGTTCAACATCGACCTGGTCTCGAAGGTGAGAGTGTAAAGTAGCACAAAGATATGGCACAACAAATGTAACTTTACTAAATAATTTAACATCATTGCCCAACATAGCAAAATAACACAATATATCAATATAGTCTCATGTAACATAACATAACATTCATCCATTAGCTATACCAGCACCCAGAGGCAAGGTTCACCTGGATCACACAGTTTGAACCCAGTCAGCGACACAGTGAAGCCCATGGTGCTGCTGTACAGATTATATTTATTATTTTATTTTGTTTTAAGTTGAATTATATTTAAAGTTGAAGGAAATTCTCTGTTACACAGAGAAGTTTTTCTTTAAGTTCAATAATTTCCAAAATGTGTTAAATAATCATGATTCTGACAGTTTCTATCAGCAGATCGACAAGTGACAGTTTTTCTTCTTCTTCCAGCTCCTGTATTCTCGCGGCTCATTGGTCGATCTGCTCATCAAATCCAACGTCAGCCGTTATGCAGAGTTTAAGAATGTCACCAGGATACTCACCTATCGCCACGGAAAGGTGGAACAGGTGTGACCATCTGTTTACACCTGTCTGTCTGCTCACCTGTCTGTTGACCTGTCTCTCTGTTAACCTGTCTGTCTGTTTCTCAGGTGCCCTGCAGCAGAGCCGATGTGTTTGCAAGTCGTCAACTGTCTGTGGTCGAAAAGAGGAAGTTGATGCGTTTCCTCACTTCCTGTATGGAGGAAACAGAGGAGCAGCAGGGTGAGACACCTGCTGACATCATCAGTGCAGACAGACACCTGTCAGAGGGGATCCATATTAACCATAGACTGTATAAAACATGGATGTAGACTCCATGACATCACACGTACATTTCTGAAGAGCAATTTGAAGCCAATCATAGCGCAGCCATCTTGGCAGTGGTGACGTCACCTAACTCCAGTTAATCCAAATATGGACAAAGAGGTGGAGCGAGGGCGGAGCTGAATGAAGCCTGTTTGATGAAACATGCTCACCGAGCTAACCGGCTAACCTGGCGGTACCGGCCAGCTTCAGCACCGGTTACAGTACTTTAATAAGCCGGCGTAACCTTATATGTGAACATTCCAGCCTCCAGCCGATCACAATCAGTTTCTGCAGTATAATAAACTTAAAATTTCTGTTTTAGCAATAATATAAATATAAATAATAACTTCTGAGTTCGTGAACCGTCAAATTGTATGTTACTGTTTAGCTTCGATAACCAACTCCAGCTGAACCAATAACAACATTTGGGTTAGCGTTTTTTCTGGAAACATTCAGAAATGAGATGTTAATATTTTGAAGTTACAAAAACTTTATTGCATTTACACACAGTTCAGTTTAAGATCACATAACGTTAGTTAACTAACATGGAGGGTTTTTATTTTCCAACCTCACACAGACGCCTTTTATTCTAAAGTATTAACACCATAAACTATAACACTTGTTGTTACGTTTTGACTTCAGCAGGTTTAATAACTGAAGCTACCAGACGCTGCTGTTAGCATCATTAGCTTAGCTCAGCTACCACTGTCTCGCCCCAGAGAAACTCGTACTGGACACCCGAGAGAAACACAGTCAACACAACGGCACAGTCAAACCCCAGAACAAACACACTGAGAAAACAGCGCAGACGTCCCGGACAAAGAGGCCACACAGCCGGCAAAATCTGTCTAGCTTTTCGGGGCATTGTGGATAATGTAGTTCTTTATCGCCTTCCCTCCAGCCTACAATGGGCGGCCATATTTGGAGTTCCTCTGTGACCAGCAGCTTGGTGACAACCTGCAGCACTTCCTGCTTCACTCCATTGCCATGGTTACAGAAGACACGTCCACAGAGGAGGGCCTCGCTTCAACGCGTCACTTCCTACATTGCCTGGGTCGCTATGGCAACACGCCCTTCCTGTTTCCTGTGTATGGCCTCGGAGAGATACCCCAGTGTTTCTGTAGGTAAGAATCTGTCTGTCTCTCTGTAAGTAAGAATTCATCAGCTCTGAGGTGTTAAATGCCTTTTTTAAAAAAACTTTTAAAAATGGGCTGTTGTTAATTTAGTTGAACAGTGTGTGTGTGTGACTGTGTGTGTGTGTGACAGTGTGTGATTGTGGCAGGTTGTGGATCAGGATTATGATTTTCAGATGGTAGAGGTGTCATTGGTAGATGACTGTCAGTCATCGACCAATCAGATGTTCAGCAGAGTCTCTGGAGGCAGATCAGTAGGTTGTCATGGTGATCGTTGCTGTCTCATTAGAACAGAACATGAATATTAATGAGGAGGGTGTCGCCCAGGGCTCTGCTCATTTACATATTAGACGATCCTCAGCGGATATTACTGCTCAGCTCACGCGCACACACACACACACACACACACACACACTACTAGGACTTTAGTTTGTCATGTTTACTGTTTGTAATTTAAAGCTGCACTAAAATAATCTTTTTATGTTTTCACTGCATTTAAAGATTGTGATCTGTCAGTGTCTCTGGTCTGATAATAGATCAGATGTTGTGTTTGTTCTGCTGCCCACAAATCAATAATAATAATAATATAATAATAATAATAATAATACCGCTTACAAAAAGGACTTTCTAAGTAAAGATAGTTATTTTTTTCTTAAAACATTTATATTTATATTTAATGTGAAAACTTTTTGTTAAGGACGTCATAGTTTTCAGTTTTCACGTTAGTGTTTGTATCACTGTGCCTGTGGGGACCCTCATTGACAGAATATATTCCTCAGCCCCTGACTCTAACCTTTAACCATCACAACTGAATGCTTAACAGTGATCTTTACTGATTCTAACCCCAAAACCAAGTCTGAACCTCAAACAGCAGTCTGGACCTGTGGGGACCTCACGATGACAGGAAGTCCCCATGGGTTGGTGTGCAGTCAAATCCCCACTGTGATGTAGAAACAAACACGCTGTTCTTCACACATGCAGTGTGTTGTAAGTGTGTGTATGATTCATAAAGTGAGCTTTAATTTAATTAATTAATTATGTTATTAACTAGACAGAGAGAGGAGGAGATGGATTACCAGCAACACCGGTCGATCAGCTTCAGCTATTGAACTTGTTTATTGAGCAGCTCTGGACACATTAACACACACAGCTAACACACACACACAGTTGACACACACACACAGGTAACACACACACATAGGTAACACACACACACAGGTAACACACACACAGCTAACAGGCACACACAGGTAACATACACACAGGTAACACACACACACAGCTAACACACACACACAGGTAACATACACACAGGTAACACACACACATAGCTAAAACACACACAGGTAACACACACACACTAACACACACACACACAGGTAACACACACACATAGCTAAAACACACACAGGTAGCACACACACACAGGTAACACACACACAGGTATGATGGTTGATGACACAGCTGTTGATGATGTCGTTGTGTGTTTCAGGATGTGTGCTGTGTTCGGAGGAATCTACTGTCTGAGACACTCAGTCAACTGTCTGCTGGTAGACAAGGACACCAACAGGTACAGATACTACTCACTGGAAAACTGATTGTACTGCTCAAATCACTGCTACTGTTCATAGTGCTGATACTACTCATAGTACTGTGGACAGACTGGGACAGACCAGGTCCAGCTGCTGCTGTCCATCACTGCTCACAAACCAGATTCATCATCAGTCCTGATGTGAGACTATAGAACAAAAAGTTTGTTTCCAGACATCGTCAGAGAGAAGGCAGCTTTTCTTCCTCGCTCAGTCTGTCAAAACCTTCAGGCGGCCAAAAAACAGGCGAACAGTCAAATCCAGTTTGTTTCTGTTGTCGTTCATGTCATTTTTAATGATGTGTGATGGATTCTGTAGCTTCAAAAAAGGCAGGAATTTAGCACATAGGTAGACAGGAGTGTGTGTGTGTGTGTGTGAGTGAGAGAGAGAGTGACCTTCCTGTTCAGAGCCATGATTGGACGATAATTTATGAACAGTAAAATATTCAATTTATGGAGAGGAAATTAACATTATAATTTAACCTCTGATCCTCTTCATCTCCTCCTTCTCTTCACACCTCACTGCTCTCTCTCTCTCTCTCTCTCTCTCTCTCTCTCTCTCTCTCTCTCTCTCTCTCTGTGTGTCTCTCTGTGTCTCCCTCTCTCTCTCTCTCTCTCTCTCTCTGACTTGACTACTGATATACACACACAGGTGACCTATTGAAGGCCACAGTTTAAAAAATGACTGTCAGATCATGTTGTCATGGTGACATTAGCCTGTTAGCATGTTAGCATTTCTCCTTCTGAGGCTCAACATGTGTTCAGGTGGTGAATGATGAGCCTCAGTGAAAACATGTCTTGATTATTATTCTGTCTCGTACCGTCGTAACGTTAGTTAGCCTCCTGTTAGCAGCTTCTGTTGGCTCCTGTTAGCTCCTGTTGGCAGCTTCTGTTGGCTCCTGTTGGCGACTTCTGTCGGCTCCTGTTAACTCCTGTTGGCAGCTTCTGTTGGCTCCTGTTAGCTCCTGTTGGCAGCTGCTGTTGGCTCCTGTTAGCTCCTGTTGGCAGCTGCTGTTGGCTCCTGTTAGCAGCATCTGTTGGCTCCTGTTAGCAGCATCTGTTGGCTCCTGTTAGCTCCTGTTGGCAGCTGCTGTTGGCTCCTGTTAGCGACTTCTGTTGGCTCCTGTTAGCTCCTGTTGGCAGCTGCTGTTGGCTCCTGTTGGCAGCACCTGT
>JAFREQ010000121.1:1625000-1650000 GCA_025331565.1 Holacanthus passer | reverse complement strand
AGAGTCCTTGAAGAGAAACTGATGAATCCAGCCAGAGAAACACTGATTAATGACTCACACACACACACACGCACACACACACAATAGGAGTGTGTCCCGCCTGTCAAATGATCAACATCTTCTTCTTCTGCTGTGTTGTCCTGATGCTGCACTGTGATTGGTTACTGAGTCAGTGGGCCTGAACGCCTTTAAAACAAAACACCATTTATCTAAACACACACACACACACGCACGCACACAGACACATGCACACGTGTACACACACACACAAATTTCCCCACTGTGGGATGAATAAAGGTATATCTTATCTTAAATACAGACAAATAAGTTGCTTGCAGAAAATCAACCCTTTTGATAATCAGTCGATCATTAAAGTTGAATATCAAAGACAAATGTTCCATTTTCAGACAGTGTGTCAGAGGTTCTGTGTCTCTCTGTGAACTGGGTCTCTTCAGGTTCTGGACCTTTCACCAGTATCACCAGTGTGATATTATGTGGACGTGTAGTTTCTGGATGTTTCCCAGGACTCTTGGTCTGTAACTTTACAGCTGCCACAGACACCAGGTGAAGCTTTTGTTCTGTCCCTCTAAGATTTGGTCCACCTCACCTGTCAGTCAGTTGGCTCCGCCCACGAGGACCTGTCACCGGTGGTTACCAGGATGTTCTGCACGCCAGAGTCAGATGACCTAGGTAAGATGAATGATCTAGTCTCTCTATCCTGTAAACTTTCTCTCCTCTCTGACCTTCTCCTCTCTTTGTCTTTAATTCATTCATCATTTTCTTCTCTGTTTTTAATTATAACATGAACAACCTGCAGGAATGAACTGACACACACACACACACACACACACACACACACCTGGAGGATGGATGGATGCAGGTATAAAGAGATTCATCAGAGGTGATGAGGGAGGAGGAGAGAAGTATCTCCATCACGTTTCTGTTCAACTGTAGCTTCAGCTTCTTTATTCTGTTCGAACTGGACAAGAACAATAACAGAGTAACATGTTTCCAGTGTGATGAAAAACATCCTGTCGTCCCTCAAACATTTCAGTATGTTTCCATGTTGAGCTGCAGTCAGAAACACAACGCTGGAACTTGACACTAAAAAGACTGAAGCTCTGAAAGATATCTTGATTTTTCTGACTGTTGATGCTTCATATTAACTTCAGATAAACTTTAGGATATATTTTTACACAGAATGAGAAAAGTGTCCTCCATCACTAGAAGAGCCTTTCACAGTGGACCAAGACCCACTAACACCTGCTAACATCTGACTTTTGACTTCAGTGTCAAAGGGTCCAATCAGCTTTCATCCTGGGTCACATCAGTTATTTTCAGCAGGTTTACACGTGTTTAAACAACCCACATGTCTCACGAATGTTAGTATGAAATGCTTAAAGTCTTGCATGAACAGCAGAAACCATTATAGCAAGAAAAACCTGTTTCAGTGTTCAGATGAACACCTGACCGCTGTTTCAGGACAGACTTGAAAAAACTGTGAACCCGTCCTTTAAAGATGTTTCGTGCCATTTAAAGAGCTTTAATTTGATAAACGCGGTTAGTTGGTTCTTGAAAAGCAGTTTTGTTTACAGTTCTTGTAAAATTTCTATTTTAGTTTTGTTTGCTTCTCCTCCTCTTCTCCTCCTCTGACATTTGAGAAACAACCTCTCTGACATTTTACACTCGACACCTCTCCTCTTCCTCCTCCTCCTCCTCCTTTTCTTCTTGTCTTTTTAAATGGTGTCTTGGTGACACACGTCTTTGAAGACACCTGTGTCCTCAAGTTGCTGTTTGTCACATTAAGCATCAGCGTTAGAGTAATCTGATTAAGAGATTACAATGTGAAATTCAACATCGTATTACAGTTAATGGCCCCAGTAACTGTGTATGATGGAGGGTTGATAGAAGTTTGTCTCTGTGTCTTCTGTGGGGGAATTAAACAATTGTTTGAGCCAGAAGAAAGAAGAGTGATAAAGGAATGTAAGTTTTACGACGCGTATCTGTGTGAGATAAGAGGAGTTCCTGGGGTGTGAAGATTTGTCAGAACAGGTCAGGAAGTCATATAAGTGA
Source organism: Holacanthus passer (assembly GCA_025331565.1). Lineage (NCBI taxonomy): Eukaryota > Metazoa > Chordata > Actinopteri > Pomacanthidae > Holacanthus > Holacanthus passer. The sequence continues at coordinate 1,647,927 of JAFREQ010000121.1, read as the reverse complement.
ATGAGGTGTGGGGGTCATTGTTTTAGATAATGCAGGAGATGACAAACATCGAAGGCTCACTGCCTCTGGGAAAGACTGGGCAAATGGTTCACAGGAACAGCGAGTGGTCATTGGTTTAGAGAGTGGCTGATTAACAACTGTCATGACGTATGTCTCGTCACTGTCCTGTTGTTACCTGACAGTACATAAGCCAGGACATTGTGGAAGACGGCAGAGAACACTGGGGGTCTTCTCTCCACGCTGCATGTATTAAAGAGATCTGATTCATCACGCCGAGTTTCTAATTCTTGAGAAAATTAGCGACTTTCTTACTCAATAAGGAGGAAACTTCCTTTACATTTCAGTGGACAAACAAGTGTTGAGGAGAAAAGCAGCTCCCAGTAACTAAAGATGAACGAAGCCTCCCAGTTTCCCCTGCTGCAATCTGGTCTAGTTACTGTTTCTGTAATGGAGTATCTCAGGAGTAAAAGTGAAAATCATAGACTGTATATAAAGATGGACGGTGCGTCACCACCTCAACCTGCGACACAAACATGAATCCACAATATTGTGAGTGTTGTAACAAAAAACAAGTGTAAAGGTCAAGCAGAAGGACTTCTGTTGACTTGCAGAGTTTTAATGTTTTAAACATTTTTAATTCTTTAAGAAATACACATCGTCAAACATCTGACAACTGTCTGTCTGCAGAAAACTGTCCGTCCGTCCTCTGGTGTCTCTACTTCAACATGGCTGACGGTTCGGGACTGGAGGTCGAAGGTCACAACCTTCCGACTAACGTATACATGTGTTCTGGACCGGACGGAACTCTGGGACACGAACACGCCATCAGACAGGTGACACACACACACAGACACACACACACTTGCAAGAAACTCTCCTCTGACTGTTGATTGGCTGCTGTTGTACTGAACCACAAGTACATGAAGTAGTTTTAATGAGCCGTCTTCTGACAACTGTGACATCATTACTCACACTATTAAAACTCAAATTAGCTTCATTAGCAGGACAATTTTTAATGAAGTGTTGCCAGAGCAGCTTGAAGAGGAAGCACTGAGCTAAATGCTAACGTGCTCATGTTTAGCAGGTACATTCACCGTGTTCACCATCTTAGTTTAGTTTAGTTAGTTTAGTCGGCTAACTTTTGCTAATCAGCACTTATATATGTGTATACATACTTATCTAACACACGTGTGTGTGTGTGTGTACAGTAAGTACAGTTATTTTATGAAACTGTTGGTATTAGAATGTGCTTAAAGTATAAATATTAATTATTAGTTTGATCCGGTGGTAAACAACAAGCCCAAGTTTGACCCTCAAGCAGTCACAGATTTATTTTGACACTCAGAACTGGAAATGATTCATGTTATTAACAATCAGTAATAAAAACAGAATTTCCCTTTCCCCAGTTTGGGAAAAATAAAGTACATCCATCTATCCATCTAACACATAACACGCAAGTTTAAAAAGAGCAACAGCAGATTTAACAGTTCACAAACCCACAGCATCGGAATCAGAATCGGCTTTATTGGCCAAGTACGTGTCCATTCAAGGAGTTTAACACAGAACCAGACATGCAGCTGAGATCAAGGACAACAAATACTGAACAAAGAAAGTTAAAGAATAAGCAGGACTGTAAAGACTGACTGGTTGAGTTTGATGTTTCTTTAAGAAAAGATTCAAATTCTCCTCTGACAGTGATTTTATGTCATTTTTCAGGCAGAGTCGATCTTCCAGAAGATTCTCCCCGAGGAGGATTTCTGTCCTCCTGCTCCGAACCCTGAAGACATCATCTACGATGGAGACAACACCTGCTCCTCCACAGGAGGAGAGGAGGAGGAGAAAGATGGAGCAGGAGAGGAGGAGAAAGAGGAGGTGTTGGAGGAGGAGCCGAGCCTTCAGACTGAGGAGTGACGTGTAGAAATAAAGTGGATATCTACAACACACAAACCTTCCATAGAAGCCAAAACCTCCTGCAGTGAATTGTGGGATAAAGTTGCCTTCATTTATTGTTTTAAATCTTTATTATTTTTCTATTATTTGTTATTCTTTCTGCTTTCTGTCTTATTTAAAGATCGTTCTGTTCTGTGGAAACATTAAAGCTTCAATATGAATAAACTCTCAAACTGTCATCGGTGTTTTTTTTCAGCCACTCTGAATTCTCTGCTCTGATTGGCTGACTCAGAACATTTATTCAAACTGTTTTCAGGTTTCGGGTGAAGTTTGACTTGTTTCTTTTCAGATCATCGTCGTGTTTTTCCAGACTTCAACCTTTGGAAACAGGAAGTGGATCAGTGGGAGTCAGATGGCTGCCATCCTTTGCAGGTTCTCAGAACTCATGTCGAGCTGCTGTTGAAACCCTCCAGCGACACAGTGCTTCTACCCACAATCCCCAGGGAGAGACACAGCTGCATGATGGGAAAGTAAAGGGTAGGAATCGCCCACAGACACCAGACACCTAAATGTCAGACTGTTTACAGATGAAAGGAGCGTCCTGCTGTTTCTGTCCCACTTTGACTCTGAATATAAAAACATTAGAATCAGGACAGGATGAAAATTAGAAAATTAGTGTTTGGGTGTAAAAATGATTTTGTCTGCATAGGTACAGTCATTCAAGTCAGACTCAATGTGTTGCTGCCTCCTGCTGGCCGACAGTCTGAACTGCACACAATGAGAAAACCTGGAGTGTCAGTATTGTCAGTTGAATCTTATACGGTAATTATATTAAAATGTTCAACACGTCAGCACATTTTCATGAAACATATTTCCAATGCAGCTGAGACCAAACATTGTTATTAGGAGAGGTGAGGAAGAAGAGGGAGAACACATCATACTTTGTATTTTATTTTTGAGTCTCTTCACCTGTACAGCTGAATCACAGGCATGTTTACAAGGGATGGACGGATGGATGGACTTTATTTGTCCCAAACTGGGAAATGCTTGTGCTGGAGAAGCTACAGTATGAGTTAACACATATCACATTAAATAACACAGTGCAATTAAACAAGTACTTAAAAACCAGATAATGCAACTTGCTTGTACTAATACCACAGTGTAGAAATACAAGTAAAAGTCCTGTATTGAAACTATTTCAAAGTACAAACATATTTGCATCAAAATATAAAGTAGCAAAGGTAAAACTACTCATTATGAAGAAACATATATAAGATATTAATGGATTATAATTATTGATGATTTCATGTGTTCATCACTTTAATGTTGCAGCTGGTGAAGGTGAAGCTAATGCAAATTTATTTACATATATTTGAATATTACTTCACATTCTGCTGAATAACTTGTGTATTTCCCCTCCAGGACCAATGAAATCTTATATTATTATATAATATCATAACTTATATTTTATACTGTTAACCTGCAAAATATAAAGAAAAAAACCCCATATTTCTTCTGGAGCTGATGCAGTGAGCGCCTGTAAAGGATGAAAACCTCCTGAAGAAACGGGTGGACAGGAGAGACCTGGTCCTGGTGAAGGTGTCAGTGGAGAGTCACTCAGTGTTTGAGCACTATGATGGACAGCAGGGACCAGAGGATGTCCCTCCCCTGCAGGTACAGGTGAGTCAAACAAACAGCTTCATTTCTCACACAGTCTCGGTTCAGGGTCACAGACGGTGACGGGGTCGTCCAGGCTTGTTGTGATCATGTGGTTTGTTGTCTTTCAGACGTATTTTCTTGTTATATGATCCATCTAATGTTTTAATTACTTAATTACTCAATTGTATACATGGTTTTTTATCTGTATTCTGTCCTGTGTGATCACTTGACTTGACTTTGATAGAAATGTTCACATATACAGTGTGGTCTGTCTAGTGGCGCCCTCTGCTGGGCAGTCTCAACATTACAGTAACACTTAATATCCATGTAATTGTGATATTTAAACTCAGTTGTTTGAAAACCTTCAGCTTTGTGTTTTTTCTTGAGAGGATGAGGAGAAACTGAGAGACAGCATCATGTTTCAGTCTGTGCTCCTCATATTTTCTATAAATCCTGTTACTACTAATGTTAAGATTGTAGTAAGAGAAAAGAAAGTAAATGAGACCTTGTGTTGTTTTGTAGATCACAGAAGAGTAAATGCTGTTTCTTCCCCATGAATCTGGTATGAGAGGATTACTTCAGTAACTCATTCATTAAAGTAACTTTGATATGTGCTCATATTTAATCTGTTGACATGATCTTCATACTGAGCTGAGGGTTCTTCCTCTCTAAGATTCACCACCCAGAGCGGAGATGCAATGAAGTACAGAGCAGAAAATAGAAATACTCAGGGTAAAGTACCTCAGGTTTGTATTAAGTACTTGAGTAAATGTACTTAGTTACAACCCACCACAGGTAACTGAGTAGTGAAACAGCCCAATTAGCTAATGCAGCTGGTTAAACCAACATCACAGATCAGGGACGAGGATCTGAGTCTGAACCAGATCATCTTTACGTTATTGTTCAGTATAATTCAAATATAAATTAAAAAATTGTTCGTCCTGTTTGACTGTAAATCTACTTTCATTTGTCTACAGATTTTTAGAGGAAAACATTAAAAAACAGACTTTGAACAATCTCAATTAAACAGTTTGAAGGATTAATTGAATAAATTCCCAAAGAAGTCTGCAGTCTGTCCTGCAGGTACAGACAGGAGGCGCCGCTGAGTCTCAGTTCACAGCAACTGGACAAACGGCTCCTCTCTGCAGTGACGAACAGACACTGAAATGTTTCGTTTTCACCATTAAAGTTCGGCTTCACCTGAACATCAGAATGGAAGAGAGAAATATTTTTTTCATTTAGTTTCACCTTTCCACTGTCCAATTAAAACTGTACAGAGTTTGGTTGTGTAACGACCATCTGGTTATTTCTTCTACCGTTTCAGATCTTGTTTCTATGAAATTCACATAGTGAAACATGAAACATCGACAGTGATCATGTTGGTGCTGATCAGAGATCAGTTAAAAACAGACTCAGTACAGACAAACTGACACTTTAATCTTTTTATTGTCAGAAAATCTTGCAGCAGTTTACAGACGACGACCACGACGTCCCCCCTTCCTCCTGGTCGAGTCTGACGGGATCGGAGTGACGTCCTCTGATGAAACAGACAGGAGGCGAGACAGGAGGTGAGACAGTGCGGGATGCAGACAGACACCACTTTGGAACTCTAACCTCAACTGTTTAAAAGGGTCAGTTCACAGAAATCCACCCTCAGTACCTAAAAACTGTAGCTCAGCATTTCCAGTGTTTATATTTCTACTCTGCCACAGCTCAGAAGGAAATACTGATGCGTTTACTGATCCGATTTGATAATAAAAAATAATTCATTGTTGAGTCATTTTAGTCATAAAGTTCAGTTTGATGTTTAATAAAAACTGAACTATACAATGACAATATTTCAACTTGTTTTAATTCCCTCACTCTGTGTGTGTGTGTGTGTCATTCTCGGACTCACCGATGCGTCCGATCTTCATGCCGGAACGAGCCAGAGCTCTGAGAGCAGACTGAGCTCCAGGACCTGGAGTCTTAGTCCTGGAAGAGACAGACAGGAAGTTGAGATGTGTATGTGGACACAGACAGGTGCACAGACAGGTGCACAGACAGGTGCACAGACAGGTGTACCTGTTGCCCCCGGTGGCCCTCAGCTTGATGTGCAGCGCTGTGATTCCGAGCTCTTTGCAGCGCTGTGCGACGTCCTGAGCCGCCAACATGGCGGCGTACGGAGACGACTCGTCTCTGTCCGCCTTCACCTTCATCCCGCCGGTCACGCGGCAGATCGTCTCCCTGGAAATACGCAGGCCAATCAGAGAATAGACAAACTTCCTGTCCGTTTTTTCATTCTTTTAGTTATTTATGTGATGCAGGTGGTTTGTAGCCTAAACAGGAAATAAAGATTCTTTTCAAAAATAAAACACTGGACGAGTTGCTCTGCTCAGGTTTTCAGGGAACTTACTTCCCGGAAAGGTCGGTGACGTGGACGAAGGTGTCGTTGAAGGACGCGAAGATGTGACAGACTCCAAACACATTTTCTCCTTCGGCCACCTGAGGACCCAGACTGATGACCTGCTCCTCCTTCTTCTCCTTCCCTTTACGAGGAGCCATCGTCTGATGAAGAGGAGAGGGAAGAGTTAGGAGGAAGAGCCACTTCATTAACTAGCACATTACAGTCAGTGAAGAAGCTCCATCTGGTACCAATGAATCCTACAAATTATTTCTGTTATCAGCAGGTCACTGCTTCAGATTATTTTCATCATCTGACGTCCATTTCTGTCCAGAAACGAAAAACAGTTTGTGTCGAACTCTGAAAATGCTCTGAAGAACTAAACGTTCTGCCGGATTAAGTTTAAATCTCAAGTTTTCTTCTGAGGTTTGTGCTGAGACTAGATCACATAAGAAAGTACAAAGTGAAGAAATATCAAGATGAGGTCTGAACTGATGGAGGTTCACATGTTCACTGACTGAAGCTGCAGTGCATCAGACTAAACACAAAGCTGTTCCAACATGAAACTCCAGACACGTCCTCGACATTCAGACTAAACTTGTCCAGGATCAAACTGTAACTGAACTGGTTCTGTGACCAAACAGTGAAAAGTTTCAGGTTCATCCAACTGGAGCTCAAATGTCTAACTTTCAGATAAATTCTCCTCAAATTAACGTTCAGATTTCTGGTTCTACAACACAACTTCAGGATGTTCAACCTTTTGTCATTAAAATGAGTTCAACAAGGAGCTAAACAAATAAATAAATCACAGTAAATCCACATTGCAGCTTTAAGTCTGAACAAACCTTCCAGAAAAGACATTTACCTCAAACTGACTCTGATTTACAAGTTTGAGACAACATGAAGCTTTCAAAATAAAAGCTAGTTAACATGTGAAACTAGAAACAGCATCAGTTAAAGCAAGTTTGATGAACAAAAACTAACTTTACAGACTCAGTTCACTCATCTGATCCGTGTTTTCTACACAAACTGACACCATTTTACTTTATTCTGAAGAGTTTTCAGTGTCTCTAAATTGCTCATATTTAGACATTTTTAATGTCCCCGGATGGAACTGAAGTCTGTCGGCTTATGTTAGCTTCAGCTAACATAGCTAATGCTAGCTTCATGCTAACAAGCCTGATGTGTTCACGATACCTTTTAACCGTTGTCCGATAAATCAGGGAAATTCACCAACTTCATATCGAGTTTGTGAATTGACACCGAATCTTTAATTAAGATCACACAAACTGAAAAACGACACAGTCAGCAGCGACGAGACGCTAACGTTAGCCTGTTAGCTTCTACCAACAAACGAAGGAACACTTTAAACCTCATTTACTTCAGCCGGTTCGAAACACTTGAATGTTTGTCTATTAAGGATCAATAATCGATGTAATTGAACAGAAATCGTTGTTTCTTGCTCGTCAAACCTTCACTCGGAGCTAAAATGGCGACATGTTGCTGCAGCTCGCCGACAGTCACAGAAAATCATCTAAATCCGACTTTAAGTTTCTGACAGAGAAACAATTTGAGTTCAAGCAGAAACAATCAGCATCACAGATTCACTGAAGACACATTAAATCATCCGATGTTCACCTGAAATTCAGATTTAAGTCGGATTTAACGCGGAGCATAAACTCACCTTCTGTGTGTCTAAACGAAGCAGAAACAAGAAAGGAAGGAACTTCCGCTTCCGGGGGCAAAGTTGAGGCGAATCAGCGCGGGAAAGAGTTGCTGCTGCCCCCTCGTGGTTTTACACTAAACACACATTAAAACGTGATAGATTTTAATCATCGTTTAATTTCTTATTGATGTCTGTTTGTCTATCAACTGTTTTCTGTCTGATATTCGAAACATCTTTCAAATATAAAAATGAAATTAATTAATCTTCTTATGTTTGAAATTTCAAAGTTTCCTCAGGATCCAGGTGGAAACATAAAAATCCACTGATTTGAAATCAGGATCCTTCAGTCAGAAACTCATCATGTAGATTATTGGAGACATCATGAGATCAACATGGAAAATCATCACCACAGTTTCTGTATTGATCACTTATTGATTCCTTATTGATTCTGTGTTCACAGGTTTCTCTCTATTGAACGTTTGGAATATATATAAACAAGATTGTGACGAGTCAAATAATATCAAAGATGGTGGAGAATGTCCTCATTTTAATGAGTCGTTTATCAGCTCCTGTTATTCGTTGCGTCTCTAATAACTTTCACAGAATCTCAGAACGAGCTTTTAAAGGTTTCTGAAAGTGTTTCACATCCAGGACACATTTGGCTGTTGTTCATCGTGTCAAGTCTTTCTGGTGTTCAAATGATGTTAAAAAAGTTTTGAGCCTCATTAAAGTCTGTGAAACACACAAGCTGCTGAACTGTCAGACTTCATCAACTGTGTAATAAAAACCTGCTGTTCAGTCAGAGATGATGGAAACGAGTTCTTCACCCGTAAATACAGACGTGAGCTGTGGGACTAAAGGTAGGACGTTCAATGAAAAAGCTGCCCAGACGTCTGAACTCTTCCACGTCAGTGAACTCGTCCTGAAGGATCAAACACTGAAGACAAATGAGATCAAACCAACTTTTGTCTCCTGATAAAAGTGAACAGCTGCCTCGTCTGTGTCCAAACAGCAGGACAGTCGAACATGTTTTATTCATACACCTTGATTTGTCATTTATAAATTAGTTTTCCAGACATTTTGATCATCAGAGAACAAATTAATAACAACAACCCCTAAAGAAAAATGATTAAGAGTTTCTATCTGCTCTCAGTTGGTTTAATATAACTGAATTAAAGATTAAAGGTTCAGTCAGTGAATCAGTGATGGAAGCATCACAACATCAACACAACCCTGATCTGGTCTTTAAACGTCCCTCAGCACCTGAACGCCTCGTCCACTCACCTGAGTCAACAAACTCAACATGAACAGAATCATCAGCACAAAAACACCTGTGACATATGAAATATGTGATCAGATGTGTGAAAACAGTGAAAGGAGACGGCAGCTTTTGAACACCTCGATTTATTTACAGAAACACTGTGAAACACGATGCAGAAGAAGAAACACTCCAAAAAACTACAAAAGAAAAAGATTAAAAACACACACACACCCACACACATACATACACGCACGCACACACAAACGCACGCACACACACAGACACACACACACACACACAGTTCACACTGTTACACACTGAGCATGCAGCATTGGAGTTAATACAGTACAATATCCATCATAGTAGAAAAAGCTGAGTGGATATGAAGGAGCTGATTATTGATCTTTGATTATTGATTTTGCAGAGAATACGGTGGACAGGAAACAGCGAGGACTCCATCTGCTCGACCTTTGGATTTAACTTTTGCAGATGGAAGTGAAAAATCGATAAAAATATCCAGAAATTAAAACATTCATGTTTATTTATTGTTGGATATTTTATTCATTAATTCATGCTTTTTGAAGGAAAATGCAAAAATCACACAATCAGTTAAAAAGTTAAAAGTTTCAGTCATTTCATGAATGACACAAATAACTGATGTAACTGAACAAAATGTGAGATCAATTTTTGACTAAATATAAAACTAAACAGTTAAACGAATACATTTGAAATGTTGGCGTTTGTTTCTTTAAATATCCCAAACATTGTACAGAGTTTGGTTGGTGGGTTTCACATTGACTCACATCTTTGCTTTGACTTTATGTGCAATCAGATATGAGGAAATAAATCCAAACAGTTTTGAACCTCTGCATAAATTTAATATGAAGCTTTTAGTCGACAGAAGCTTAATTTGATTTATTTGTCTTCCATTTTTAGCCTCTGTTGTTTCTGATCGTTTGCTGCAAGCAAATACAGATTTTATAAATGTAGAAAATTTTAAATGTTTTTGAGATAAATTCTGCCGTGACTGACACTTACTGGACCTTATTTATGTGTCAAAGCAAATACACAGTCACCAACATATGTTTTATTACACTGATTGTAAAATAATCACAAAAAATACAAACAAAAATGATTAAAAAACAAATTTAAAAGCTTATTATCAGACCTGAAAAAGCCACATTAGTTCAACTCTAATCTCCTGGGAAATGGTTTGCTAGCTTGTTAGCATTAAAAGCATTCATAGCTGTAACCAATGCATGCGTTTAGCTACAAATTAGCATGTTAACTTGTTGAAAACTTGTTATAATGTGGCTGGAGGAGCAGCTAAGGATCGCTAAGCTAACAGTTTTAAGCGACGGCCTCCTGCTGTTTCCTGTCACGTCGATAAGAAAAGCTTCTGTGGTGAACGAGCTCTCGATGCTGCAGGTGAAGCTTCCAAACAGAGACTTCCAACCGGTCGTGGATTCAGAGGAGATCTGAAACCAGATCAAATCGTCTGTCAGAACAAAAAGTGAATCCGTCGTCTCCTCTGAATCACACACTAAATGTGTTGATGTTGGAAGTCTCTGCTCAGGATTCATGAGGATAAATACAGAGCAGCCGAACATCTGGTAAAACAGGAAAAACATCAGAGCATCGGTTCGTCGGAATAACGTGAAATCGGCTTTAAGATGAATTCTTCAGTTTCAAGCATAAACACCAAAGTAGTTCTAAAAAATGACATCTCAGATATTAGCAGGCAGCGCCCCCTGCTGCTCAAAGATTTCCACCACGAATACATAAAACTTTCAAGTGTCTTAAAAGGTCAAAGTGGAGGTTTAGAAAACACGGACTAGTCTACTGTAGAAAACAGCCATTCACTCGGCAGGCGCCATTTGGAGTCCCGACTGTGTTCACACTCCAGTTTGGGGTAAATGTGTTGAGGAAGAGGCTGAAACTGAGTGAATCAGATCCAGAACAGAGTCAGAGAACATATGCTGGAGCAGTTTTTCATCCCTGAACAGAACTTGAAAACTGACTGAAAACTTTATGGGATTCTTCCAAACGTGTTTAGAATAAAAGAAAAACATATATGTTGCTGTTGTTTTTGCCCTGGATGATTAAACAGACGGTTTGTCATTTTTTGCTGTTAAGATTTTTAGAAATGCCTTTGATGACATCAGTTTCTGTGTCCAGTTTTGGGCTTTAAGACTGTAAGACATCAAGACGATGTCTGAACATGGTGCTGAGAATGTGCTAAGAATATAGCTCGATCATTGGTGCACTGTTTGCACCTGCAAATTTCTGTTTCTACAACTTTCCTACATGACGGAAGTCGAGTACATCAAGCAGTTAATGTCGTTCTCGGTTCTGTCGAGGCACCAAAACTACTTGATTATGTTTAGGAAGAGGATGAACGTAGTGCAAAGAGTGACAGAGTCCACACAGGAGAAGGTCGGGATGGATGGACGGACCAAACACAGGACACCCGGGTTGGTTTCCCGTGTGAAACAAAGTTCTTTCAACCCGAACCATGATTTATTTAATTTTCCGACATTCTTAAATGAAACAGTAATATGAATCTATGAATCTTTGAATATGTAGAACCAATCACATACGACCTTTTAAAGACTAATTCAGCAGAATGAAAATGTTCTTGTCCTGGAAAACAACCAAAGCTATTCAGCACTCGGGTCCGCCCCCCGTGAGGCCCTGCCCTTTAACTGGTGACATATAGTGATGACATTATCAAAGATGCCTAACTCTTTTTTTTGCCTCATTGGTCAATGGTTATTTGGAAAGGACCACAAGTTGACCTTTGACCTGATGTTCAGCCTCCTCAATTTTCCAGTGTATTTCCTGAGCCGGGACACCAAATGGCACCGAGATGTCAAGTCAAATAAAAGGCAGTGGCGCTGTGGCGAACACATTCAGCAGTTGCAAAGGGAACTTGTGTCACACGCTATAATGCATATCATACGAACAAAAAAAATAAAGCTAATAAAACACATTGTGTTCTCTACAGGGTGATTCACACAGCGTCAGCACTGGATGTCTGATTCAAACATTAAAAAGCTTTTAAATATACAAACGCAATATATTGAGAATAATAATAATTATATCATCATAGTAAGAATCTGATTGTACAAAGTTCTACATTCTCCCGACGGTAAAAAGCTGCTTAAAGCCTCTGAGACAAACACAACGAGTCAAAAGTCGCAGAATATCAAAGACGGCACCGCTGGCGTTTTGTTAGCTCATGGCTAGCAGACACCATTGCTCCCAGTGAGGAATGCTAACAAAGCTAACAAGTGCGAGTCAAGTCACCGGAGAGCTGGAAAACAACATGGCAGCCGCGAACACCAAAACGCAGCAGAGACCGAAGCCGAAACACGAAACACAAAGTCAAGTCCTGCATGCAGAAAATCACATCATCTGTACAGAAAGTAAACACCATCAATGAAGAGGAAGAAATACGAGCTCTCCAAACAGAACTTCAGTCAAAAATGTAACGTTTTTAGAACACTGCCACAAAACCTCATATCTCCACCAGAAAAACAGCCGAACGCAGCGACTCTGAGCAGCCGGGTTCATATTTCACTTCACAATCCAAGATGACAATGTTTATTAAATAATTAAGTCTCCTACAAACTAAAGCAGAGATATGAGGTTTCAGCACACCGCCGGCAGTCCAACGCAACAGAAACGCCAGAGTCAGGTTGTGCTGTTGGGCGGAGGCTCAGAAGAGACAAAAAGCACTAACAGCTTCTCTGATCTTTGAAAAGTATAACATGAAAAATACAAAATTTTATATGATCATAACTCCACACATCCTGTTTTTATTTTGGCACATGTAATCTTCTAGATCCTCACATTTACACTTTACCGTCGTAAAACTAAACAGGCTTCATTTTTATGTCCATTTCAAATCTGATACGTTTGTTTTTAGCTTATAGTCATTGTTAATAATAATTAAATTTAGTCAAGTTTACTTTATTTTTTGTTTATTTTTGTTTCTCTAAAATCCAGATTTCTTCTTATTAATTTATTCATCCTTTTAAACTTTTGACTAGTCAGTTATTTTTGTCACTTCTGGGACTCCGTATATATTTGGTTGGTGGTCACGGCAACAGATGATGGGTGAATGTGTCAGTGATTCTGATTGGCTGATTTTTTTACTCCTAAACTTCAAAAGGTCTGAAGACAATCAAAAGTCAATTTGGGAGAAGAGATATCAGATGTACGGAAACCAGAAATGACTAAATTAAGACCCTTCTCCTCAGGACACCTGGTGGGAGGCAGAGGAGGTGCAGGAGGAGGTGGAGGAGGCTGTTTGTGGAAGATCGCAGGTTGGAGAGCAGTGGAAGCTTGTGAAGCTCGATGGAAGCAGAGAGATGAACATCCGACCTCCAGAACGTTCGCTGAACTGCTTATATTAAATAATTAACATTATTATTATTATTATTATTACATTTACTCTGTTTTATGATGCAGTTACAGAAGCTGCAGCTTTAGTTTCTGATCACAACATCACAACTTCATCACTGTGACATAAAATTTTGTTTTTGTGATATTGAATCTTTTATTTGACTCATGATCTTATGAAGAAACTCAACAATAAAAATGAACACATTGTTTTAATTAGATTGATTGATTGATAGTTTATTAATCCTGAGGGATCCTGAATGTGTTTGATGAAGAGATCAGGACTGTAAAGACCAGTGAAAAAACCAGTGAAAAAACCAGAAATGTAAAATGCGTAATTTGGTGTTTGGTTTTTCTTTTTTTTTTCTTTTCTTTTTTTGTTATTGATCGTAAATTTTCTGTGTTTTTGTTGGTTGTTATTATTAATCATTGTAGAGGTTATGTGTTTTTTTTGGGAGAGAAAATATTATTGAACAATAACTGAAAAAGTAAATATGAAAAATGTGACTTATTTTAAATTCAGGTGTTTGAGTGAGAAAATGGGTGAAAATTCATTTATTAAACTCTGACACTTAAAAACTTCTTAACCATCTGAAAACATTTCAAAATATTAAAATCCCTTCATTAATTAAACCTTAAAGTCACCATTAACAGAATCGTCAAATAATTTATCAATAATGCGTTAATTAAGGGGAAAGTCATATGATTCCATAAATCTACTTTATTTTTTAAATCAAAAACTTTTGAAATTAGGTCTTTGGTGTGTTTTCAGACTAATGGAGTTAATTAAAATTATTTTAGGAGTTGTTAGGCGTTGGTCCTGTCAATCATCCTGAAGGAGGAAGTTAAAGACAGCTGGAGATAAGAGGTTTTCACACATTATTACAATCGAGAGGGGGCGTGGCTAAAGTCCAGACAAGCTGAAAAGAGGAAGCTGATTGGTCGATTGATCGATCACTCTCTGGCCCCGCCCCTTCCTCCTCCCCCATCAAACTAAATCCTGATTGGTTGGTGTCAGACTCCTGGCCTGCTGTCATTCAATCAGTTGTCATGGCGACGGTGGCCCCATCAAAGACCTGCCCACTCAGGAAGTTAACTGGATGGACAGAAAAACATGGAAAATGTCACAAACAAACAATATAAGATGAATATCGACATAAAAGAAAGATTTTTGATTGAGTCTTTCAGTCCCTCGACATTATGGGACGTTTGAGACAAAGAGGACAAATTTACACACTGTTTACCTCTCAAGCTTTTATAGTTAAGTGATGATGAAAAAGAAAAAGGCCTCAACATCATCATCTTATTGATGGGAAAACAAGTCAATCAGTTTGTGATCATCAAAAAAATCAAACACCAACACTTCTCATCATTTAACACATCAAACATGTTAATTTTACTGCTTTAATCTGGAGAAATACAGAAATGAGTTGAAACCATGATCAGCCGTCAAGTGATTGGCTGAGTGCTGATCACGTGACTGGAGGTGTGTGAGGTCATGGTGTGACTATAATATAATGTTAAATGTTTTATTTAAAAAATGATGTACCTGAATGAACAGATTTAAATCAATAAATCAATGAAATTATGTCGTATAAAAAATATTACAAAAACATTTCACACGTTAGAGTTCAAACTGCAAACATCATCTGTGTGTGTTGTGAAATATTTGTTTCTGGTGTCATGGTGACATAGTAAATACTCACATGTCAGTAGCTAGCGAGCTAACGGCTAACATGCTAGCCAGCATGCTAACGTGCTAACGGTGGTGAGTCTGAACGTGTGTTTGTTGTTTCCTCCTGCCGACACGTCTCAACATCAATTCATTTGATAAAGAGTTACTGAAGATGAGGAAGCTTGTTAGCTTAGCTTAGCTCAGTGGCTAACAGGTCAAAAAGCGTTAAAGGTTTATTAAATAAAGTTTATTAAAAGCTGTATGATCTTCTTCTGTCTGCTGTGTCTGACCTGATTAAAAGTGATCTGTGATCTGTTCTCACTTGTTGAGTGTAGAGGCGGAGCCTGAGCGGTGGAAATGGACAATCTGCCACTTCCCGTCGCGGCGGTGCCACACCCTGGTCTCCTCTGATTGGGCGGTGCGAGGCGTCCCGTTGGCGTCGATGTACTGCGTCACTCTGATGTAGGCGATGCAGGCGGCCTCGTCACCAACCAGGTGGATGTGAGGGTTCAAGATGGTGGTGTGGACCGGTTTACTGTTCTTCGACCACACTGAGGAGAGACGTAGACAGTTACCTGGACAGGTAGGAGCATTGCGACCACAGGAAGTACTCAACATGACAGGAGACAGGTGGACAATATTCAACGAGGTGCTCCAGGTGACAGTCAAACAGGCAGGCAGCTTGGTTCAACTCACAGTTTTCAAAATAAAAGCGGTGGAAGTCGAGGCCTTCGACCAGATTCCCCAGCGCCTCGGGCTCAAACGCTGTCACGGCCGGGTCGCACATTTTACTGAGAGGACAAACAGGTTTTAATATGAGGACAGACAGGTTTTAATATGAGGACAGAGTGTGTGTGTGTGTTACATACGTGTAGCTCTCAAAGTCTCCGTTGCTGATCGCCTCAATGAGCTGTTCAGTGACTTTAATGATGTCCTGTTTCCTCACTGACAGACAGACAGACAGACAGACAGATAGGTTAGTACCACTGTCTATCTGTCATTAATAAACAGTGTGTTTGTGTGGACATGTCTTACTCATGTTGTGAGGACAAAACACAAGTCCCCAAAATGTAAATCATTAAATTTGAGGGTGAATACTTGAGATGAGATTTGTGCATGTGTGTGTATATGTGTGTGTGTGTGTGTGTGTGTGTGTGTACCTCTGGTATCTTCATCCTCGATGGTTGTGTTTGTGCTCTCAGATGATTCCTACAACAACAACAACAAGGTGAGTGACACTGATGGTGCTGAGATTTGATTCTTCTCCTTCATCACTTCCTGTTTTAATTTAGCGGTCAGACAGCTGTGATGCTGATTTGTCAAACAAACACAAACAAGAAGAAGGCAACCATCATCGGATTGGCTGTCAAACCTCAAGAAGAATGGAAATGAGCCTATCAGAGGGGAGATACCAACACATGTGACGACTCTCGTCCCTCAAGCGTTTTAGTTTCTGTCTGTTTGTTAAAAACAAGCTAATGTTGACGAGCAGGTAACAGTCATGCTAGCAGCTCTGTCAGGCTGTACTGAGGAGCTAAATGCTAACGCCAACATGCTAATATGCTCACAATTACAATCCTAACATGCTAATGTTTAGCAGGTATAATGTTCACCATCTTAGTTAGCATGTTAGCATGCTAACATTAATTAGCAGTAAACACAGTCCAGCTGATGCTGATGTGACTGGACACATTAAAATGTTGACCTGATGATGGTGCTGGAAAAAGAGTCAGAGGATCAACAAAGATATTACAGTTCATCCTGAGGGGAGCATGAATAATAATAATAATAATAATAAAAATAAAAATAGTTGCCACCTTGACTCCGTCAGCCTTCTTGTTGCTTCCACTCTTTCCTCCTGAACGAGGGATGAGAATGAAGAGAAAGAGAAGCAGCAGAGTTAGAAAGAAGGGAACGAATGCGGAGAAGAGGAGAGACGGCATCGTACCGACAACTGCTGCCTATGAGCCCTGCAGCAAACTGACGGTTCAAACAGGCAGAGATGGGAAATACTTCAAAATAAAGGAAGAAAGTGACACCAAAGAATAAAATGTTTCAAAAAGTAGAAAGCAAAAAACAAAAAGAAAAAAGGTAAACAGGAGTTTACAGAAGAGATGAAATCAAAACATATCTAATAAAGACAAGAATTGATAATCCAGCTTCCTGTGTGAGTCTGACTGTCTGACTGGTCTGTCTGTCAGACAGTCAGACAGACAGGTGGAGGGAGGTCTCTGCGTCACATGGGGGTCACTCACTGAGAGTCGAGGCCAAATTTAGTCTGAGCTTGAGATAGTTGGAGAGCAAACACATTCCTGACTGTTCACACTGAAACATCAGCCGGCTGCAGGGTCGCTGCTGCTGGAGCACCATGTTTGAGAGGAGGCCCCGAGGGGCCACGAGTCCAGCAGCAAGCTTTTTATCATGTGACCTGTGGAGCTCAGACTTCATGATGTTTGTGTCTGTTCAGACCATGGACTGGATAAAACATGGACGTAGTCTCCGTGACGTCACCCGTAGATTTCTGAATAGCAATTTTGAAGCTCATCGTAGCACCGCCATCTTGGCAGTGGTGACGTCGCTTAACTCCTGTTAATCCAAATATGGACAAAGAGGCGGAGCTGAATGAAGCCTGTTTAATGAAACATGCTCACTGAGCTAGCCGGCTAACCCGGCGGCACCGGTTACGGTACTTTAATGAGCTGGAGTAAAATGAAAATTTCTGTTTTAACAACAACATAAACATAAATAATAAGGTTTGAGTTTGTCAACTTTTATGTTACTGTTTAGCTTCAATAACCAACTCCAGCTGAACCAATAACAACATCTGGGTTAATGTTATTTCTGGAAACATTCAGAAATGAGATGTTAATATTTTGAAGTTACAAAAACGTTGTTGCATTTACACACAGTTCAGTTTAAGCTCACATAACATTAGTTAACAAACATGGAGGGTTTTTATTTTCCAACCTCAAACAGACGCCTTTTATTCTAAAGTATTAACACCATAAACTATAACACTCGTTACGTTTTGACTTCAGCAGCTTTAATAACTGAAGCTACCAGACGCTCCGTTAGCATCGTTAGCTTAGCTCAACCTCCACCGTCTCCCCCCGGAGAAACTCGTCCCGGACACCCGAGAGAAACACAGTCAACAGGCAGCACAGTCAAACTCCAGCCAACAAGCAGCTCCACAAACACCAGAACAAACTCACCGAGAAAACAGCGCAGACGTCCCGGACAAAGACCCCACACAGCCGGCGGCAGCTAGCTGGAGCCCGATGCTAATCCATTAGCATGTTTACTAGTAAAGGAAAAAACGGGAGCGCCGACTTCTGGACAGTCTGTTAGTTAATGAACCGCTCAGCAGCAGAGTTATTGATCCAGTATTTACAGGAACAAATATCCGAAAGGCAAAACCAGCACAAACAGCTGAAGCTCAGGGGCTGAATGAGCTCCGTGTTTGAGCCGACAGGCAGCTGACAGCTGTCAATCAAAGTGACGTCACTCGTCATTATGCACAATTTCACATTTTAAAGGAGTGAGTTATTAAAAAAATTCACCCCCGTACAGTTGATGTCATGAAGTAGAAAATCAGCTAAAGAGATTAAAGCCATTTTTTGTACCAGGCTGTAAACATGTTCTTCTCCAGCAAAGTCGGACATTTTAACATGAAGGTCAAATGTAATTGACTCCCTTTTGGAGCTGCCCCTAGTGTTTATTCCAGGAACTGCAGCTTTTTGCACTTTTTGCTTAATTTTTCAGCGGTGGAGGTTGATGCTTGGTTCAGACTCACAGATGTGACTCAACAAGACATGGGACAGACGACATGTTGGTCCTCGACCAATCGCAGCTCAGAACTGTAGAAAGAATGTAAACAAACATGGCGTCTGAGGAGGCACGTAAAAGGTGACCCACTATTGACGTCCTTCTTCTTTCACCATGTTTACAGGTGAGGAGCTCTCTGCGCTCCTATTGGTCCGCTATTGGTGGGCTCCACATGATAGATCATGTGACCGTTTCTTTCTCTGTCTATCTCTCTGTCTGTCTCTCTCGGTGGTTTCCAGTCTATCTATAGATCTGTGGTATCCCAAGTGTGTATGAAACTTTACAGCAGCTGCTGCACACACACACACACACACACACACACACTCAGTGTTAATCTGTTAATTGTATGAACGCTGGCAGCTGATTGGTTGATCTCTGAGTGTTTAACTCAAACCTGCAGGTCAAAGGCTAAAACCTCCCAAATTCACAGGACACTGCACACAGGTCACGTGACTTGCTGATAGCCAATAGGAAGCCAGGAGTTCATCTGTTCATCTGGAGACAGACATAACGTCTGACCTGTGACCTGCAGGAGGAGATGAGAGCAGCTGCTGGACTTACCAGAGAAATTTCTGGTGGCCAACATGGTGGTCAGGATGGCTCCCTGAAGGAAAGGAAACAAGGAGGAAAGAGAGGAAGGAAGGAAGGAGGGAAGGAAGGAAGAAAGGAAGGGAGGAAAGAGTATTTAAGCACCACTTGTGAAAGAAACTATCATCTAAATAATCTAATCATCTAATATATCTGAATTCATTACATTAATATTTTAAAGATTTTAAAATGTAAAGTTTGCAGATCAGAATCTGACGGAGCTCACAGATACTGAAATGAGTTCAGCTTTGACTCAGTTTGGACTCAGAAGAAGAAGGAATCAGAGTTTCAATCCGTCAAAGTCTGTAAATCTGCTCCACTGCTGCAGCGCCACCTGCTGTCTGACTGTGTGTTGACCTCAGTCTACCTTCAGTTTCCTCCTGGCGTTGAACTTCTTCAGACACTCGACCGTCTCCTGTCTGTGCATACAGGACGCCACCGTGGAGCGATGCTGGGAGGAAGATGACACACCGTCATCGTCATCGTCATCATCATCATCATCATCATCATCACACACTGATCATAGACAGTATTTACATAAATATATATGAGTGCACATAAGAGAGTCTCACAGAGATCCAGGGATGTTTGAGCGCCTCGGCTGCTGTGATCCGTTTGGATGGATTGATGGTCAACATCTTATTAATGAGATCTTTGGCTTCAGGAGTCACTGTGTCCCATTCAGGAGAGGGAAACTAAGAAGAGGAGAGGAGGAGAGGAGGAGGAGAGGAGGAGGAGGAGAGGAGGAGAGGAGAGGAGGAGGAGAGGAGAGGAGAGGAGAGGAGAGGAGGAGAGGAGAACAGATCAGAAACTTGTCACATCTTCCCTGATTGACGTGTGATTTATGTTGTTTGTGTATGAAGTTCTCAGTGGATTCTCGACCTCCTCCTCCACCCACTTCCCCACCTCCCTTCTACAGAGCGTCTTTGTTAACTACTTTACAAAAAGGATAGATGACCTGACTCCACCCACCTGGCCCTTCCACCTTGCCCCCTCTCTCCTTCTTCAGTCTCTTGCTCCACAGCTTTTTCTACCACAGCTATGCAGATGTATTTACTGTAGCTACACGTCTCTCGTCTGAAACCCAGGTGGCACCGTGAATTTCTGTGTCTCCCCATTAACTTTGAGAAACTGTGGTGTCTCCGGCTCAGACTGTCAGGAGCCCGGTGTGACACCGAGGACCTGCTGTTCACTGTGACAAAAGGCTTCAGCAGACTCATCCTCCACAGCATCAGGAGGATACGTCGGTTCCTCAGTCAGGAGGCGCCGCAGGTTCTGCTCCTGGCTGGTCAGGTTCCACCTGACCTCTGCAGGTCAACCAGAGTGTAGCAGCCCGGCTGTCTTTAACATACCCAAGTTCTCCCAGAATGCATCTCTGCATCCTGAACTGACTCACTGGTTCCTGTCAACTGTGCTGCAAATGGTTCAGACCCATCCGACATCCAGGACCTGGTCAAACCAGACACCCCAGCCCGTCGAATCGCTCTGCCACAGCCAATCAGCTTGATCCTCCCTCAATCCTGTTTCCTGTCCTGGTTCCACAGTGATGGAACAAGCTCCACATTGACATCAGGACAGCAGAAACACTACACGTCTTCAGACTGAAAACTCACCTGTTCAGACTGAACCTGTCTTTTTTTGTTTCTAAATGTAACTCGTGAAGCAGTTCAGCTTATTTGATGAACTTAATGTATTTGCATGATTTTTGTAATTTTGGGTTGCATCCATATGGTCGAGTGCACTTCTTTTAAGTCACTTTGGATAAAAGCTTCAGCTCAATAAATGTAATGGCTTGTGAGAGTCATGTGACAGAAGTGAAGGGTCATGTGACCTACATCATAAGCTCCAGCTTTGATCTGCTGGTAGAGACGATGTTGATCTTCATCCCAGAATGGAGGATAACCAACCAATAAGATGTAGAGAATCACACCTGAGGGAGAGAGAGAGAGAGATACACCTGAGAGGGGAGAGGAAATAAGGAAAGAAGACAAGAAGGAGAGGAAACAAGGAAAGGGAACAGGGACAGCAGTAGAGGCTCAGAACAGAGAGGAATCTAACCACAGGCCCAGAGGTCGACTGCTTTGCCGTACGGATCCTTCCTCAAAACCTCTGGAGAGAGATAACCAGGAGTCCCCGCAAAGCCTGTCAACAAACACACACACACACACACACACACACACACACACACACACACAGTACAGTAGTACTAGTAGTATTGATACCTCAGTAATACGGCAGCATTAGTATCTGTGAGGTCTTACCGAACCAGGCCTGCTGGTCGCCCTCCACCTCGATGGCGAGACCAAAGTCGGCCAGTTTCACTGCTGCTCCTTTCGACTTGGAGGCCAGCAGCAGGTTCTCCGGCTGGAGACACAGGAGATAAGCTAACATGCTAACTCTGCCCATTAGCTCACGAAGAAAAAACCAGATATGAAGATGAACGTAGTTTTTGCATTTAGGCAGTTTTGGCTTTGATTGACCCAGAAACACCAAGCAGGAATCGTTGGAAAGGTTTGACTGTGATGAATCCAGCAATAGATACGATCACATGGTCAGTGGTCTACATTAAAACATGTATGATGTGTTCCCAGCTAAATAAACCAGTGCACATATTAAATACTATCATTTAACCTATACATTAGATCAGTAAAATATATTTCATGCAGTCAAAATAATGATAATACTGACACTAAACATTGTCACTGTAAAGAATATAACAGTGATTGATTGAGCTCGACCTGCAGAAAGTTCAACAAAACTAGAAAGTTCCTTCAGCATTAAGATGACAGACTGGTCTTTGCTGTAAAATCAGAGCTGGTGTGCTCTGGGATTATGTCCACAGGTCAAATACTGAGATCAGCTGCCGAACACACAGAAGATCAGACAGATGATAACGATGAGACAACACTTCCACAGACACTTGAAAGTCTTGTACCCAGATCTTACACAAGGTTGCAGAAATGTTGAGGAGAAGTCTAGAGAACAGTTCTATGTTAGCGGCAGCAGAGCTTCTGTATGACTCTGTGAGGGGTCGATTCAAGAACCGAACACGTGTACTCACGACCTGCCACAGTCTGATAGAGCCACCATTCAAACACCAGACGCACTGGGACTTAATCTGATTCATCATGAGTTTGGAGGCCAGACACTAATCAATGAGCTCTGTGAGTCTGATGATGAGCTCAGACACTGATGTGAAAGGCGGGCGTCCATGTCTCTAATGGTCTGATGTGTGTGAACATGAGATGATGAAGCCAAAAACAAAGATGCTTTCAACACCTGTGGAGAAAAACTCCACAGGTAGATGTGTTTGTGTTCTTTTTAAGAACCAACGCCTCATAGACAGACAGCTACCTTCAGGTCTCGATGGACCACGCCCATCTGGTGACAGTGAAGCACCGCCTCCAAAATCTGCTGGATACAGTGACTGTGGACAGAGAGACAGAGGTCAGAGGTCAGGAGTAAACCTCCTTGCAGTCAGTGATGTGACAATGAAGAACCAGAAGTTACAGAACAAAACATCAACCTGTTCCAGCATCAGTGTCTGACTAATCAGTGATGAAGGAGAAGAAA
>JAFREQ010000121.1:1620000-1622500 GCA_025331565.1 Holacanthus passer | reverse complement strand
GATTCAGTTTGTTTCCACTTTAATAAAGATGAACATTTTTCTGCCAGGCTGTCAGTAATCGGAGGCTTTTATTTTGAATCAGTCACAGGAAGTGTCGACTCCTGGTCATCGTCTCTGTCAACATGCATTAGTTAACTTTTTTCCTCTTTATTCTACAACATGTATAATTTAGGTTTTTATTGTAAACTTCCATTTTATATGAATGACTTTTACAGTTCTTGTTTTTCTTCCCTGACTCTTGCTGACATGGTTTGAGTTCGCTCGTCCCCTCGGAGGAAGTCGTTGTGAGCGATCGCCCTCATCCTCTAATGGACCATTTCTGTCCTGATGGGACGAACGTCTCCTCCAGGACGAGAGTGAGCCCATCCAGAGGACACCAGGGTCAACGAATGGTTTGATGAGGAGAAAATGATGTGAAGCATCTGTTGTGACCTTCAGAGATTCTGGGCCGACATGCTCGACGGCGCCTCCACCGTCATCATCAAAACACCAAATGAGGGAAGATCTGTTGGAAGAATGATGTTCGTCTCTCCAGCAGAGTTCGGAGAATCAGTGCCAAGCAGCATTGAAGCTGTTCTGGCGACAGCTGGTGGCTCAACTACTATCACTGAAATTTAAGCAAATTTGTGGCTCCTTTGTACAAAAGGTCAGATTTCAGTCGTATCTCTTCCACTGAAGTTTGTGTTCAGACACTCAGGTGGATTTGATCGACTCATCAGAGGCTCGTTCAGGTAAATCAACCTGCGTCAGTGTTATAAATATGACTGAGCCTCAAGTTTCCACAGATCATTGCTCACTGAGCATCACTGTGACGGTGGGAAACATCAGAGGAACTCTGGAGCCAGTTCATGAATCTGCAGAAACTGGATCAGTCGTATCCAAAACAGGATCAGACAGAACAAATGTGACCAAACCATCATGAGATCAGTTCATCAGGCTGAGTTCTCTGAGAAGCAGAAAATTTAAAGAAGGCTGTGTTGTCTCAGAGGACGAGGAGCAGTTTCTGAATCTCTTCTCAGGACGGAAACAGACACTGAGGTTGGACAACTGGAAAAAGTCCTTTTTTACTGATGAATCAAGTCTGAGATTGATGGCCCCCGGTCAGGGCCCCGGTCAGGGCCCCGGTCCAGAGCTGCAGCAGTCACTGGTCCCAGGTTGTGCTTTTCCTTGTTCCTGTTTGTGATTGCTGAGTTTCAGCTGCTCCTCGTTAGCTTTCCCTCCCTTGTGTTTTCAGTCCATGTTCCACTCTCTCTTTGCCACGTTGTGTTCATACACCTCTGACAGTGTTTCCCAGTGTCTGGAATTTGAATTTGTCTCTTTTTTACTATTAGAGCTGTCAGTCGCTCCATGTCAGGTCGACAGTTTGTATTGTGGCCTTAAACGAAGAAATTCAATCAGGACAATTTCAGCTACAAAACACCTGAAGAAAAGCAGCATGTGAAATCCTCCTGCTGCCTTCGTGTTCTGGTTACAGGCTTTTTTCATTGTACAACCTCAGATCTTCTGCTAATAGTAGAAGATCTGGTGTGTAGTAATACGGCGGTAGCAGTAGTGTCTGCAGTACATGTAGTTTGTACACGTGGTCGTACTCACCGATGTTGGGATGCTTCAGTAAACGACAGATTCGAGCTTCGCGGTCCAACTTCTGATGATCTGCCAACACACACAAACATATTGATCAGTGATCAGAGTTATTGATCAGGAATTGATAGACAGTTCAGTATCAGTGTGAAGGTTCACACTGTCTGATATTGACCAATCAGAGCCATGACAGCTGTGATCCCTGATTCCTGAATGGACAGAGATCAGAACAGAGAGAAGTTCTGCTGCTACAGGTGGATAAAGTTCTGCTAATGTTAGCACACGCTAACGAGTGCAGGTGAAGTCAGACTGAAATCTCTCAGAACATTTTGTCCTCCGACTGTAATAAAATGTTGATTCATACATCTGAGTCATCTTCAGTTGTTACTGTGATCTCAGAGTAATAAACTTCAGTGAGCTGAAGTGAAACCTGCAGACACAACTCAGGGCTCAATAAACTGGGCCTCTCTCAGCACTGGACCTCGTCAGAAATCCAAAGAAGAAATTCGTCATTTTCCACTGAGAATTAAAGGAATGTGGACGCAGGTCAATGGAAAAGAATAAACCAGAAAAATGTGACATCTCACGAGTATAGAGCTGTTATTATAAAACTAATAGGTTTTGTACTGTGGACCGGCAACATATCTATAAATATATTACACTGATGTGAGACAGAAGAGACGACGATTTCAGAAGAGAAGGAATTTTTGAATTCACTGATGTGTTTAGTTTCCTTTTCTTCTTTTCTAATTTCAACATTATAACTCATTTTACATTTTAGTCATGAGTTCATCCGCCATCATTTCTGACTGTGTTGGTTTGTACGACAGATTTTCACATCGTTTCAGCACGAAGATGCTTTTGGGAAACGAGGGTCTGATTCCAATATGTGGAGCTGCTGCATTTCACACAGACAGAA
>JAFREQ010000121.1:1557500-1612500 GCA_025331565.1 Holacanthus passer | reverse complement strand
TCACTGTGCCGGCCCCCACCTGTCAGTGGATTACTAACTTCCTGACGGACAGGAAGCAGCAGGTGAGACTGGGGAGCATCACATCCAGCACCCGGACAATCAGCACTGGCGCCCCCCAGGGGTGTGTGCTCTCACCACTGCCCTTCTCTCTTTACACCAACGACTGCACCTCAAGTGACCCATCTGTCAAACTCCTGAAGTTTGCAGACGACACAACGGTCATCGGCCTCATCCAGGACGGTGACGAGTCGGCATACAGACAGGAGGCGGAACATCTGGCCCTCTGGTGCAGTCAGAACAACCTGAAGCTGAACATGCTCAAAACGGTGGAGATGACAGTGGACTTCAGGAGGAGCTCCCCCGCTCTGCACCCCCTCACCATTCTGAATAGCATGGTTCTACTGTGGAAACCTTCAGGTTTCTGGGATCCACAATCTCCCAGGACTTTAAGTGGGAATCCAACAAAGACACCATCAGGAAAAAGGCCCAGCAGATGATGTACTTCCTGCGCCAGCTCAGGAAGTTCAACCTGCCTAAGGACTTGCTGACACAATTTTACACCGCCACTATCCAGTCTGTTCTCTGCACATCTATCACGGTGTGGTTTGGATCAGCCACCAAACAGACCAACACACCCTGGACACAATATAGTCCAACTCCTCCCCTCTGGTAGGCGCTACAGAGCACTGCACGCCAAAACAACCAGACACATGAACAGTTTCTTCCCTCAGGCCGTCACTCTGATGAACTTGTCCAGTGAAACAACCCAGTAACAATCATTCACCTGTAATAATGTTTTTTCATATTATTACATACCTCATTGTTTATATACTCACCATGGTCACAATGTAGATATCATCTGCCAGCACAAACCATGCATACTACGTATACTGTGCATACTATGTATACTGTGTATACTTCCATATCACCTACCTCTTGTCCTGTATATTGTATTTATCTGCACATATTTTTCTGCATATTTTGCACTCGGCTATATTTATATATATTTGCACTACATCTCAGGTTTATCTACTCTTTGTTGTCAGTCTACGTATATGTAAGTACAGAGATCAAAGTGAAACTGGAGTCAAATTCCTTGTATGTGTACGCATAGCTGGAGAATAAAGCTGATTCTGATTCTGTGCATGTGCTTGAAATGTTCTCACATTAGCAGAGGTTTTCCTTGCTAGCTCTCGGGTGTTGGAGTCCGCTGCCTTTACACCTTGATTCCTACTCAGATTTTAGGCAGAACAAAACCGAGACCTGCTTCTGAAACGCGCTTCGGTGCATCTGGTGGAATCACAAACATTGTCTGGTGGCTGCGATGTGGCCACCAGAGCCGATGTCAGACCACGACACAGCTGTGTTGGTGGAATCAAGCTGTTTGTGTGGACCTGAGTTAAACTGTTTGTCTCCTGCTCACAGGACTAGAAGATGAAAACATAGAGTCAGTACATGCAGATCTGAACGTTGGATCAGAAGAGCAGATGGTAAAATGGCCTTTTCCAAAGTAAATTAGACGAAGTTTTCACAAGAACAAGACGCTTCGTCTGTTTGTCCTGCTGAAACCTGGAGGCTGCAGATTCGAGCGCGGCCGAGACCAGGATGCAAAGCAGGTGAGCGGCAGGTAAAAGCGAAGACACTGATGGTTTGACGTGTGCTGGAATTCTTGCCGTCGTTTGTGGTCATCGTGCACATTAAGCACATTTTTGCCTCTTGGAATTTTCTGTGTTGACGTTAAAAATTCGTCCAGCAGATTTTATTGTTATCGCTGTTATTGCTACTGCTAATAGTACTAATGTTAACACTACTGCAAATTTTACTGCCACTACTACGTAGTACTACCGTCAACCACTAGTACCGCTACTGCTTCTACGACTGCGATTACTGCTGATACTTCTACTGGTGCTGCTACTGCTAAAACTGCTTGTAGTACTACTGGTAGTACTGGTCTGGTGCAAATGTCTCAGAGACGGACTGAAGGTGTGGAGTTTAAAAGACGAGGCTGTTTGTCAGGCAAGAGGCCCTAATGAAAGATACTGTCCAGCTGCATTATGGGAAATGTAGGATCTGGTGTTTTTGGACTAAAAGTCAGGATATCGTCACATCTGCTGCTCAGATTCTGTTTGTCTCTCAACAACTGTCACTTTATGGACGAACCCTGCCGTGATCAATAAATATCATATTGATAATAAAGTATAAATAATCATTTCCTCCTGATCGGGTTCATCCTTTGAACTCAAACAGTTTTTACAGAAAGCTTTCTGTGTCTGTGTTTCTTATGAAAGCTGAATTCTGCCACCCACTATCACATTATGTAAGAGACCTGGCTGTGTGTGTGTCTGCGTGTGTGTGTGTGTGTGTGTGTGTGGGTGGTGAGTGGGATGAGGTCAAAAAGGTGATACACTCATCCCTCCATCTATCCATCCATATATCTATCTGTCTATCTATCATCTGTTTGTCATTATTGATCAGAGATTGATCAGCAACACAACCAATAAAGCATAAATGATCTTAAACCCAACTGTGCGTCTTATTAGTCTTGTTAACTATTATTGCATTAAAAATTATTAAGAGTAACAACATCATATTTTTGTCATGATGTTATATTTTGTTTCTCAGTTTCACGGAAACAAATTTAAAATAAAAAGTAATGAAAGAAACAAAAAAGGCTTTTTAAAACACAGTATAAAAAAGTATTAGAAAATGTAAATTATAATATGTTGTAAGACTAAAATCATAATAATTTCAAACTTCACACCACCAGAGTCTCACAATATGAATACACTTATTATTATTGCTATTATTATTACTTTATTCTTGTTATACTATTATTATTATTATTATTATTAAATGTTATTATTATTGTATGTGTATAATAATAATATACATTAAATAAAACTAACATAATAAATCATTCAAATTCAGAACACAAGTAATATAGAATATTACAATAAATGATATTTGTGATTGTGATACGAAACACTGAACTTAATTGTTAAATGTACTGATGATGATGATGATGATGATGAAGGTGATGGTGATGGTGATGGTGATACCTACTTGCCCAGCTCTTCATACAGCTGATACTCTTCGGTGAAACGAGTGCAGATGACCGTTGCCATGGTGACCCGGTGGGGCGAGGGTCAGGGGGCTCCCTGTCCGTCTACCTCTGAGGATGATGATGGTGATGAAGAAGGCCAAGAGTTGGACCTGTCTGTCTGTCTGTCTGTCTGAAGGATGGGGGAGATAAGACAGAAAGAGGAGAAGAAGCAGAGAGATGGAGAGAGAGTTTTGTTCTGGACGGAGGAGAGAAGGAGGAAGAGGAGGAAAAGGAGGAAGAGGAAGAAGAAGAAGATGGAGGGATGATGGAGAGAACAGTGAGAAGAGCTGCGTCTCTCTGTCTCTCTGTCCTGATCTGTGGGAGAGAGAGTGAGTGACGCTTTCAGATGCTCCACCTGCCCGCCCACTCTCCTCCGTCAGCCAATCACAGGCCAGGACACACACACACACACACACACACACACACACACACACACACACACACACATACAGGGTCGCCATGGTAACTGCATCCTTTCTGTCTGTGCTGGAAAGTACGACTGCAAACATCACCAACTCTGAGAGATTATTCAGGAACCAAAACTGCAATACCATAAATATTACTATGGACAAAAAACTGCAAATATTACCACAGTATTGTATTGCTGCTGCTACTCTTAATAATACAAATACTGCTACTGCTAATACTTAAAATATTACTACTGCCAATACTATTACTGCTATTGCTATTATCACTAATTCTACAGCTGTAAATACCACAACTGCTACTGATAATACAACCAATATTACCACTACTAATACTACCACTGCTAATACAACAGGTGATACTGCTACAGCTGCTGCTAATACTACAAACATTGCTACTACAAATACTACAACTGATGCTGCTAACGCTACAAATATCCCTACAAATTCTACTGCAAATACAACAGTTATTACTGTCGCTAATACTATTACTCCTACTGCTAATACTTAAAATATTACTCCTACTAATAAAACTACTGCGACTTCTATTATTGCTAATACTACAACTGCTAAAATAACAAAATATTACTACAGCTTCTGCTACTCCTAATAATACAGATATTCCTACAACTGTTACTGCTAATACTAAATATATTAGTACTTCTATTACTACTACTGCTATTATCACTGATACTAGTACTGCTAATACAACAAATATTTGTACTACTGCTTCTACTTTTGCTACTACAAATACTGCTTCTGCAAAAATGAGTACTATTGCAACCGTCACAGCTGCTATTACTGTTAATGCAGATCTTAGTACTACAGCTGCTTCTGCTTGATGCATAACAATGAACAAAGAACGAGAAAATACAGATAAAGATAAAAGCAAGTAAAAAAAAAATTGAAAATTGACAACGTGAAAACATATCATAGAACCAATAAAAACATATATACACAATATTTTGCAAGAATGTGCAAAAGTTGACAACATTAAGTTTAAAGAATGTTTGCAATGTGCAAGACAGAGTCAAGGGGGATGTGCTTTAATGTAAGGCATCGAAGCAGGTGTGTAGACTCATGTGTCCCAGGGTCGGTGTCAGTGCTGATGTTCAGTTGAAGTCCTGAGTGATGATGGTGTCCAGGAAACAGAAGGACTCCACACTGTCAACTGGGAAGTCACACAGGTAGACGGAGGCAGGTGGAGCTGGATTTAGAAAATCTCTTTAGAACGAGCTCCAAGTTGTTCTGACTGCACCAGATCACCAGATGAGGTGGACTGTTGATTGTAGTGTAACAATGATCCAGAATATTCTCCCCAGTCAATCATTTAATAAACTGTCTGCATTTGAGGAATTCATGGCTGAGATGACTTTTGTTAAAGTCAATGAGGACAATAGCTAAGGATTCCAGGTTGTCTGATCTACACACAGTATCTGGTCAACATGTTGGCCTGTGATGAGATGGAAACACCGACCAGAGTGATGCGCAGTGAACGCACATTGGAAAGAAATATTTCTGGTAATGGTGTGTGAAATCAGCAGACAGGTGCCAGGGGCCAAACGGCCTGTCGCTTCTGTGGTCACAGGAGCAAAAGCTAAGGTGTGGGACAATTTTGGAAACGTCAGAGAGAGTTTCTGACAAACTGTCAGAGAACTCGACAAGTGGAAGCAGAGCTGAGGCCTGGCTGCTTTAAGCAGAAGGTAAAAGGACATATCCTCAATAGAAGAGGCAGAGCTGGAAGGCTCAGGGGAAGCCTTGCTCATTTCTTCGGCAGAGGTCTCTGACGTAGTTAAGAAGCTGCTCAGTAGCAAGGCACAAGGTGTGAATGGATTTTCCCTGAGATGCTGAAGGCTCCAGACATTGTGACAAGACAGCTTGTATTAGTTGACACTTCTCTTCAATGGAGGCCGAGGACAGTACCTGTGGACCAGCAGACTGGAGTGGTGGTTCTCATTTTCAAGAACCGGTGTCAGAGGGTGAGCTCCAGCTATCAGGGTATCACACTGCTCAGCCTCTCTGGGAAAGCTTTTGTGAGGTTTGTGAGATTCAGCAGGAGCAATGCCAAGTCCTTCCTGGATGTGGAACAGTTGACCAGCTGTTTCTTCTTGCAGGAATGCCGGAGGGGGTGACAGGAGGTTGTCCATCAGTCCACATGTGTTTTGTGGACGACACAGCTGTAAGGAGAAGCATGTGTCTTTTGGGGCATCTTCTGAGGAGTCTGCAGGAGTGTGCGCTAATAAGGTACAACTTCAGAGGGTGCCGATCCTGAAGGTGAATCTTTACTCTCCTATTGTTTTGAGCTTTGGGTAGCGACTGAAAGATGGTTGATCCAAACAATGAGTTTCTTGGCAGGGTGTCTGGACTCAGCCTTCGAGACAGGCTGAGGATCTCAGTTCTCCAGGAGAAATTCATGTTAAAACAGGCTGGAGGGATTATAGACCCCATCTGGCCTGGGATCCTCCAGGAAGAACTGGAGGACATGGCTTGGAAGAAGGGAGTATTGGCTGCTCTGCTGCCACAATGATCCAGACCTGGAAAATGGATTAATAATTTGACTGATTAGTTCACTGACAAAAAATTACCTGCACCTGTTTTGATAATCAATTAATCATTAAGTCATATTTTAGGCAAAACATCACTGGTTCTTGCTTCTCAAAAATTTTAGTTCTAGATTTTTGTTTTCTTTTATGGTAATTTGAATGTTTCTGGGTTTTTAACTGGTCAGAAAAAGACATTTGAGGACATCATCTTGGAGATAATGGTTAATCTATTAATTAGCACCTTAATCAATAAAGAAAATTGTTGTTAGACTATTTTTTATTTTTCTGAGTTGTGTTTGTGTTTTCAACCTGTGGCCGGAGGGACGGACCTCTCTCTTCTTTTTCTTTCTGCCTGTTTGTCTATTTTTAGGTTTGTTTGTCTCCGCAGGGATGAGCCTCTTTCATTCTGTTTCTCTCTCTGTCTTTCTGTCACTCATCTTTTCTGCTTGGTTTCCTCTTTTTGAGCCTCCTGTCCCCCTCCTCCTCCTCTTCTCTCCTGGGAGGAGGAGGAGGAGGACGAGGCAGAGCTGATTGGTCAGCAGAGTTCAGACTGCGCTACAAACATCCTGAATAGCCATCAAAACCCTCAAATCTCTGCAGCTCAAGAAGCAGCTGGGCTTCAGATAATAATGTAATTAGTTCAAATCTTCATTTTTTCAAAGTAAAAGAGAAATAAACAGTTTAATTTGCTGCCAGTGCCCCCTACAGGCTGCAGAGTTCATTTCAGACAAAACATGAACTTTCTCATCTTTTATATCGTAACATTTTCACATGGTAACACTTCACTGATGTTAAAGGCAGCTCCGCATGTATGAGGCGTGTCGCTGTTTAATGTGTTTGCTAGTTAAAGCTGTAACACCTGACTGAGGCCGAACCAGCAGCACTGGGAGCACTGGGAACATCTGTGGTGGCATCTGGAGTTTTTTTAACGATTACCTCTGCAGCAGGGATCAACACTGACACAACGTGACAACAGCAGCTCTTTAAAACTGTCACTCATGAACAGATGGGACACTTTTACTTGTTTGTGTTTGTTCATCCAGAGTGAATGAGATGAAATGACTGTTTTTCTGGCAGCAGTCAGCAGCGTCAAAGATTACTGAACTACTGAGCTTCTGTTTGAAGTGACTGCTACCACTTCTTGTTGGAAAGTCAATCAAACGACCACAAAGAGACACAACATGATGCGCTGAGACATCAGAAAAATGAACTGACAACAAAGATAACGGACTTCATCCGAGGTCGGGTTTGTTCGTACAAGTGTTTCAAATCAGGATTCATCAAAACTCTCTTAATTGGAGAAACGTGTCGTGTCTTGTCCTCTTCATCCCTTGTTATGTGAAATTTGAACCTATGTTCTTTCTTTAAATAGCCAGTTTAGAGGTTAAAAGATAAATTGAGTTCATAGGTTGAGTGTCCTTTTTACAGCTTCAGCAGATGTTTGACCAACTATGTGTGTGTAAAGGTGAGGGTCTGGAAAGATAAGAAACCACATATAAGGACAGTAGTTTGGGCTGAAAGACAGAGATCTCACCGTTGGCACCAGAGACTCTCAGATTCGGCCGCTTCTTGACATTGTTCTCTTTTGTGTAATAAAGTCTTTTTATGCACAAGTGAAGACGTGTCATCAGTGGTCACTTCTTTTCATCAACACATCAAGAAACAACATGTTTTAAATCGTTCATTTCAACTCGATGAAAACTCACCTGTTCGCGAAGAAGAGCACATTCACAAAATGTCTTCATGCCCCTAAACTTGCTGTATTAATGCTGCCTGTTGTGCTCGTCTGTGGGAAAGTTTCATGAAGAATTTCACACTGTAGACGTTCGAGTCCTGCTGTCAGACATCAGCAAGTTTATCGGAGTCACATTAGAGGAGCTGAAACATTAATAATACAGCAGTTAAATGTTAACAGCTGCACACTGGACATCGAAGTGTTGGTCCTATCGCTATGGGGTCCTATTAGGTATATGTGTATATGTAAGTATATACTACAATTGGAAGGATACAGAGAAGATTAGCATGGCCCCTGCACAAAATTCGTGAAGTGCCCCTCCCACAGGCATTTCCCACTGTGGCCATCAGCTGCGCGTCCATCCCGTCTGGCGTTAACAACAAGCTGAGCTCGCAGCCCAGAGCGCCGCGCCTTGCTGAGAAAATACTCGTCGTTGTCAGGGTTTTAACAGCTGCAGGCTGGACAGTCTTCTCCCGTCCTTTAAACAAAATGTTGATATCCTACGAGACTGGTGTTATGGGAGCACAAAAAGCTTACATCGCTCAGCCACCAGGGGGCTCCATGGACCATAAGTCTGTCCCTCTGCTTCTACAATACAAGCAAAAGAACACAAAATTAATCCAAAAAAATGACCAAAAAAGTTCTAAAGTCTAAAAAACCTCAGTAAAGTGACACCTATGATAATGACAAAATGGTGAACTGAATAAATCATTTTGCATTGAGTCTGTCTTCATGTTTTCCCCTTTAGAGACACTCAGACCATCTGTTCATGACTTGTACAACACGTCCAGACTTGGACATTTCATTCTGACCTCAGAGACAACTTTCAGCAATTCATTTGGTTCTTCCAGGAGGTCAGACGTCTCAGGTCTGTCAAATGGAAAATGAATCAGTCATATTTTAATAACTTGGTGGTTGTGTGTTTTTTTTAAGTTTAGTGTCAGCTGTTCTGCATGTATGAACAGAAGTTCACACTGATCTTTCATAATGGTCATGATGCAACAGATTTACAAACTAATTCATCAATTTATGCCTGAGTTGTGTCCAACAATATGATTAAAGTAAAATGGAAATGTTTTTTTAAATAAATAGTTTTACATGTGTTTGATTTATAGAAATGAACAGGCCTGAATTTGGCTGTAACTTCAGTCACAATGCTCAACAGAGAGAGTTCACTTCGGTCCAGGTTTCTGTGGACTGCAGTTCGGCTGAAGAAAGAAACCGTGAACCTGAACCAGATTCTAATGTCGACACTACAACTAAGACCGAACCATGAAAAGACCTTTGAAGGAGTCCGACCGAATGTCCTCATAATACACACACGTCCTCACTACGATGGTTTAAACTCCTCACAAAGATAGCAATACACACACAGAACATCTATCAGTGTGAGGTGTCCTCCGCTGCCCCCAGCTGGTCACATCTCAACACTGCACAAACCTGCTGCTGCCTCATGCAGATGATGGTTAATTAACAGTTATTAACCTGTGACAGTTTTAGAATAATCCGGTTGTTGAGTCCTTTGAACACATGTAGACTTTATGTATTATTACATTTGACTTCTTATAAGACACATGACTTTAATAGAAGGTGTTCAGGTTCGTTTGAACCAGCAGGTGGAGCTTTAGGACAAATCATCAGTAAAAGTAAAAACATGGATACAAATTTTTAAATACAGTCAAAACTGTTTAAATCAACATTTTTAGTAATTCAAAGATCAACATTGACCTGTTGAGAGAATCAGTGTCAGCTCAGAGCGGAGCGCTGCAGTTTTCTACTGGTTAATGTACAGAACTTTGTTTAGGGAGATAAAAGCGGATGTAGATTTTGTAAATATGGACGATACAGAGTCGGCTGTTCACACATTAAACATTTAAATGAGACGGTTGGATAAAGTCTGGAAGGTGAGAAAAAAGCTCTTTATCAGCATAAACTTTAGGATTTGAATTGTTCTTTCTAACATTTTTTATTTGGACATATTTATTTATGTTATTTGAAAGAATAAAAAAGAACTTGTGATGCCACTGGTGTCCTGTTTTGTTCTTATGGTTTTGTGCACATTTCAGGAAAACACACAATTTATAAAATAGTGATGTAAGTTCATTCCATTCACACGTTTATTCAGCTTCAGAAGGAGGAGAATTTTTTCAACCCATAAAGGAAAACTTTCCACTTTATCACAGACATTCAACTCCAACACATCCGGAGATACATGGTTTTCACTGGGCAGGAAGGAAAAACTAAAAAGTACAAGTACCACAACTTTGTACAGTACTTGAGTAAAAGTACATTGCACCACAGAACTGAGGGCAGGATGAAAGTGGAGCAGGTGGTTTACAGGGTCAGGGTCTGTTCCCTGATGATTCCTGTTCCTTCCACCTGCAACATAAAAAATAGAAACACTCTGAGAATCAAAGACGTTTCAATGCAGAAATAAGAGGAAGAGATTTATTCCCACATGAGACTCAAAGTCAAAACCAAAGCGAGTTCGCAATTCATGTCATACCGCCTTAAACTGAGGCTGACCGTGAATACGCAGAGCTCTGCTGTGATTGGTAGAAATGTCACATTATCTTGGACTGCTGAAGGCTGAGAGTCCAGAAACAGCTCAGAACCAGGGGTCTTGGCTGTTCTGGGTCGTTACTACAGTGTTTCCAAGTCCGGAGTTTTCAGAGTTCAAAGAATCCAAGAAACCAGATCTACAGGGTCCCGAGTGTAAAGTGGGATTTTTCAAAGTCTGTTTGGTATCTTTGCCTCCCTGTCGTCTGTCCTCCACCCACCTGGAGAGGATGTGTCCATCCCTAATTAAGTGTCCTTGAACAAACCACTGATGCCCCACATGCTCCTGCAGCTCTGACCACTGACCCCCTGCTGAAGTGTGAATATGAATATGAGGATTATCAGCACCAGATCCTGGTTCTGGTGAAAAGAGTCAGTTTGTCAAAAGCACAAGTCAGGACTGGGAGACCGGCTCCTGGACTGGTTCTACAGGCTCCTGGACTGGTTCTACAGGCTCCTGGACTGATTCTACAGGCTCCTGGACTGGTTCTGCAGGCTCCTGGACTGGTTCTACAGGCTCCTGGACTGGTTCTACAGGCTCCTGGACTGGTTCTGCAGGCTCCTGGACTGGTTCTACAGGCTCCTGGACTGATTCTGCAGGTTTCTGAAGCGGTTCGAAGAGTTCTGGACTTAGTGTTCGGGTCTCAGCGATGAGCCGTTTGACACCAACCATCCATGGGCTGACTTCAGTCACATGATCAACCATCAGGGAGCGATGGAGCTCATCAGCTGAGTCCCAGCGACCCGACTGTAACTCTGAGAGGCAGACAGGTGGACAGACAGACAGGTAAGTATGTAGACAGACAGGTGTTCAGGTAGACAGACAGGTAGGTATGCAGTGAGACAAGTTACCCAGAGACAGGGCGTCCATGCGTCTCCGGACAGGTAGGCTGAGTCGACCTGACCTCCAGCTGTCCTCCAGGAGGTGGAGCCTTTTTGCCACATCATTACACACCTGGTCCTGCGCACAGACGTCAAAGAGCAAACAGCCAATCAGAGCTAAACCCGTACTTGTGTCAGCTGTTCTCATAGTGGACACTTGTGGTACTTCAACAAAAAACACCCAATCTGTAACAATCTAACAACTGCTGAAGTCGCTCATTGTGGTCAAAGTCGTCATTCTTGGGTTAGAGTGTCCTCAGCATCAGCGTCTTTAACAAAACTGAGTCATCATTTCTCTGTTTCCACGACATTTTATGAATAGTTTGTGAACTGAAGCTGTTAAATCTGCTGCGACTCTCTGGAACCAGAACCTGGTGAGAGGAAACTGTGACTCTGACACTGAAACATTAGATGATTTATTTTTGATTTCTATGTTCTCAGGAACGTTCATCAGGATCTGCTACAGACACTAAATCACATGTTTGACATTATTATCGTTATATAACCTGCTGCTGTGAAGGTCCGTCTGAAGGGTTAAAACTCACTTTAACTGCCTGTCTGCAGGCAGCGAGCGCTCGGTTCAACACCAACACCACGGCGTCTATGTCAGGCTCACTTTCGGATTGGCTGCTCATGTCCTCTCCCTGACTTCTCATTGGTCCCAGAGGAGGAGGAGGCATGGCCACACAGGCAGGAGGAGGATGACCTGTGGAGAAAGAGACATTTAAGAAAACATGACATAAAGTTTTGTTCTGCATCCTTCCATATAAAAACCTTCTGCTGCTTCTTACCTGGGTGTAGAGGGGGCGGGGCCACACCACGTGGAGGTGGGGCCAGGGGATTTGAGGAGGGAGGAGTCATGGGTGGAGCTCCTGCACCTGAGGATCAATCAGAGACAAGATGTTTGAAACGTGAAGCGTTTTTACCCTCATACACCATGGAGAGACAGAAGAAAAGGGCATCTGACCATTTCTGTAACTTTGACAACCAACAAAGTTCACAGTCACTTCACTCACTGACCAATCAGCTGATCAGTCAACTGTGTTATGGCGGCTTGTGTGTGTCGAGTTATTGTTTTTCATTCAAATTCACTTTGTCCTCATTACATGAAATGTCTTACAGCTTTCTGCCTGTAATTCACTGACCAGCATCACTGGTTAAAGCTCATCTGTGTGTTCTGCACTTATGGTGGAAAACAACATCTGCACATCTTTGAACAGAACCAGTCTGTGGATCGAATCACTGTCTTTAACCTTCAGCTCAAGTTTTGTAAAGTGCTACAGTTCAGCGACTGTCTACAGCTGATGGATCTCAAAGTTTGTAATGAAACACTTCGCCTTCCTCTGAAATTAAAACTTCAACTTCATTAAATTCAAAATGCGTCCAAACACTTTATTAAAGATAAACATGAGCGCCCTCTAGTGAGTGAGAGCAGTGCAGCACCTGGGTGCAGATGGAAACACACTTCTGCAACAATCACTCTTCACAGTCTGTTAATGGATTCACACAAGAATCACTTCCATCCACATGTGAAAGATTCATTTCACCCTGAAACTCAGTGAGGACACAGAAACAGGATGTTTCCAATAGAGGAACTTTCACATATCAATAAATATAAAACCGACTTTCTTCTGAGTCTCCACAGTAAATACAACATGTTTTAATGTATCATCAGTCTTATTTGTACTTGTTGCAAATTTCCCCGTTGTGGGACTAAAAGGAATATCTTATTTCCCACATCGAGGTGGAAACTCGAGGTCCCGATTTGGCCCCTCTGGTTCAATAGTTCCTGGAACTGTTTGGTCAAAAACGTAGTGATGAGCAGAGTTTCTGACCTGAAGCTGCTGGTGGCGCTGCTCTCTTGTTCAGGAGGTTCCTCTGCGGTCCGCGGGCCATCTGAAGGCCGTAGGAGAACTGTGGGGGGTCGTTCCAGCCCCGCTCCTGGTTTCCTGGTCAACACAGACAGAGAGACGAGGTTTTCTTTAACAGCTTTCCATCCGTCAGATGCAGAGAGGCAGCCTTTGTTTGATGAGTCATCACAGCCTGACCCAGGAGCATGTGTGAAGATGTGGCCGAGAACAAACCGGCTGGGGACCTGTTCTGCCGGTGTGGACCTACAGACCTGACCAAGTCCAGCAAGGCGTCCCGACTGTTACAGAGTGCCACCCAGTGGTGCCAGATTGTGTGGTTTTGGGCTGCATTGTGAGGGTCAGAATGGATTTGGGCTGGTTTTAAATATGTATAATATTTTTAAGGCAGTGGACAGAAATGGAAAATTGTTTTATAGTTGCACTGTACAATGAGCCTCTCATCTGTGTTCACTTAGAAACATTTTTAATTATTATCATTACACAAAAATTGAAAAATTGTGATGAACCACAAAACTGTAGGAATTGTCCGTTGTTGAATAATTGTATTAGCTATAATTAATACATTATTATAATATTGTTTGTTATAGGTAATATTTGGGCAGATTTTTTTGAGCCGTTTCTGGGCTGAAAAGCATCAAACCAATCTGGCAACAAATGATGCTGTTCAGCAGGTCAAACGACGGAAGCCGACGAGGACGCTCGTTGTCTCAATAAATCTTCACTTTTTACCTGAATAATGATTGTTTACAAAATTATTTGTTTGCCGAACTAAAATCAACACCTGGTTAATTTGTAAACGCCTATTTGTGTTTACAGGGGAGACACTTGTTGCCTGGAGGCTGCAGAGCTCCTTAATTTGACAGATTGTTAAACGCAGTTCGTTGAGCCTCCTCTTTCTGTCGCTGCTGGATCCAAACTGTCCAAGTTTGATACGAAGCATCAGTTTCACATTCAGAATCTGTCATTTAAACGAACTCTGCCTGCTTTTTTAACACGTTCTGATCACGTTCAGAAAATCGACATGATGTTGAATTAAAACGCAGCTTTGAGTCACTGAACAGAAAATAATCGGAATAAACTTTATTTAAACGACCTCATAACAGAAACACAGCTGCTGTTTATCATCAGGAAACAGACACTAATAATCCTCCAGTTTTCACCTGACCAACTCCTGTCTGCTCAAATATGTCGATGCCAAACTAAAAACGACATCAAATGAATCAGTAAAAGCCTCTTTCACCGTCACACAGCGGCTGATCGTCGCCTGGAGGCCTCGACCAACATTAACTTGGCAGATTTTTAAATGCAGTTCGTTGAACTGTTCTTTAAATTTCGTGTCTTAAAGCAGCTGGAGTGTCGTTTGTTCGTTAATCTTCGGGACAGAAGCTGATTCAACACTAAACTAACAACATTAACAGTATTTATCTGGTCAGTGACGCCGATTCTTACCTGGTTTAACGTACATTTCCTCCATGTTGGACTCAAATATCAGAGGGCGTCTCCTACAGGAAGCTAAGCTAACGGCTAAGCTAACGTGAAGCGTGAAAGCAACATTAAAAGTTTTCAGTAACCTTTGATTCAAACTGATATTTAATTAAACCGTCACAAAACCGCTTCTGTGAATACAAGTTTAATTTAAATGAGTTTATATCCGTGTCAATTCCAAATATCAAACTAAAGTACATCCGCTCAGACTTTCAAAGTAAAAGTTATC
The DNA here is from genome assembly GCA_025331565.1 of Holacanthus passer. Classification (NCBI taxonomy): domain Eukaryota; kingdom Metazoa; phylum Chordata; class Actinopteri; family Pomacanthidae; genus Holacanthus; species Holacanthus passer. The sequence goes on along the minus strand of JAFREQ010000121.1, from coordinate 1,597,668 downwards.
TCAACTTGTTATCAAACTTGTTAGTTTCTATTATAATTTTCATATGAAATGTTTTGCATGTGCTTTATATTTGACTTTCATTTCTTCTTATTTCTAAACATTCGTCAATATCTGGGGAAACTATACTCAAGTTTCTATTTCTTTTTTGACTGAGATGATAAAAATCATTTTTAAAGGTTCCAGTGAAATTTAAAACGTTAACAGTGTGTTTAATTCACAATTTAAATGTCATTAAATCAAATGCGACTGAAATAAATATGAGTCAACTATTAAAGCTCACGACTAGTTAATAGCAAACATAAACCTCAGAGCTTAAAAGGCTTTTTAATTATATGTGGTTTTATCAATATAAACTGTAAACAAGTGAAAGCAACATCAACAAATATAAATGTCAAGTATGAGTTTGACACTTCATTTATAATAATGCAAATATAACAACAACAATAAAATACTTCTACTACTACTAATAATAATAATAAGTCAAATATTTGCATGCAGTTATTTTGTGTTGTTCTTTGTTGCTTGTCATTGTCAGCAGTCACAATAAACTTTGGGCTTTTACTTTGCAGAACTGGTTTGACTTCCTGTCATGTTCCTGAACTTCACCTTCCTGCGTCAAAACTTTTCTTTGACACGTGGCCACTGTGTCACATTTGCTATGACGTCATCCAGTGGTAATCTGACCTCTGAGAGCTTCAGTTAAAACTTCATTATTACAGAAGTAAAGACGTTTTAAAATTGTTTAATTTTCCTGATAACAGCAGATACAGCTTCAACCTGACGGCAGCCAATCAGGTTGCAGGGGCAGGAAGGAATATACACACACACACACACACATATGCATATATATATATATATATATATATAATTATAATATATATACATAAACATGTTGCATGTGTGTGTTTGTCTTTGCTGACATGTTTTTACAGTGAAGGTCGAGTGAGGCTGAGAGTCAGAGAGGGAGGAGGTGAGTGATGACATCAGCAGGAGGGAGGAGAGAGAGGAGAGAGAGAGGGAGGAGGAGAAGGAAAACAGCATCCTTCATCAGACAGAGAGGAGAAAGAGAGGAGGGACGTACGAGAAGAGAGAGAGAGAGAGAAAACGCCGGGACAGAAATAAAATAAAGCAGAAGAAGAAGAAGACTGATGGTGTCGCCTGAGAGGAGGACGGACGGAGGGACGAGAGACACAGAGACAGACAGACAGGCAGAGAGAGACAGAGAGACAGACAGGAGGAGGCTTTAACATCTGTCATCTGGGCCTGTGTGTGTGTGTGTTAGAGGGCGATCAGCTGATTGGACCACACACGTTGGAGGGTGGAGCCATGATGGGCAAGGATTACATGTTGGCCATCCTCATAGTCAACTATGACGGTGAGACACACACTCACACACACACACACACACACACACACACACACAGGTCCCTGTAATCTCACAGGTTTATGAGGACCCTCCTGCAGACTTGCAGTCACTGTTGTTTCCACGTCTGGTTTCTTATAAAAAGGGAAGGTGGTGTTTTGAGCAGGTTTACCTGCTCTGATCCATCGAGTCGTCACTGACACTGTTTGTTCTCTCTGTTTCAACCGAAGCGGTCGAGCCGGATTCTGTTCGAGGTTCCTGCCTGTTAAAAGGAAGTTTTTCCTCTCTCACTAAACAGTAACATTAAGTTACTGTAACTCAAACGTTGATATTTTTATTAATATTATTGCTAAAACAGATGATTTAAGTTTCTTACACTCCAGAAACCGACAGATTGTGATCAGCTGGAGACTGAAATGTTGACATATAAAGTGAGCTGAAGTGGGCCGGGACCACCGGGTTCGGTCAGGGTCAGGTTACGTCCATGTTTTATACTGTCTCTGGTTCATACATAGAGTTTATACACTGATCACGTTTAATGATGAGTAAGTGGAGAGTGAACAGAAGGAAACTGTCCTCCATAAGAAACTCCAGCATCAGCTGTTTGTTAGAATCCGACCCCACAGTGACCTCTAACATGTTCAGTCTGTCCCCTGACAGACTTCAGACCAGCGCACACACTGTCATAATGAGGACATAAAATATAAGGTGAGAAATGTGACTTAAAGAAAGTTTAGGTTGTTTACCAGTTTCACTGATTTTATTATTTTGGTTGTTTGTGTCTGATCAGTCTGAAGACTGAAACTGTTCTGAATGAACCAGTGACGACTTTTTGACAGATCACCACGCTCTGGTCAATTACTTTCCAACCATTGGAACTTTTTCATTGAAGTCATTCAAGTGTCCAGTGGTTCGTTGTAACTGTGGCTGTAGTTGATTCTGTCGTGTTGACCGGTGCTTCCTCCCCCACTCGTCTTCCAGTCATATCGTTATCTCTCAATCAGCTGATTCAGCATTTTGTGTCTATTAATTATTCAAGTCCTCTTCTCTGTCTCTTCCTGGACAGCAGTTTGACCTCCGATCACTTTGTCATCCACCTTCTCTTGTACGGTTCGTACCAGGTGGACGATATCACTTAACACCGATAACATGATGCAACACTGATGTTAAAAACTCACAAACTGATCACAGAGTTGAGTCGACAGTGTCTCAGATAAACAGGATGACTGTTAGGACGTTTAGTCCTTCCTCTATATATTACATGGTTATATATGGAGTCACAGTCCACTGAGAGAAATGAGTGTGACAGAGTTTTCAAATAAAAGACATGAAATAAAGAATCAGTTTGTCCAGGGAGAGAAAATGTTTTAAAGTGTATTAGCAGTTTCAGTAGAGTTCCGGAGCACGAGGGACACGGGGGGACACTGGGGGACAATGCTAGTCCAAATGAACTTTTGTGCCCCAAGAATTGAACAATAAATATGCTTAACATATATTGATAACTATATAAAACAATTATTTTGAAAACAAATTCACAAATTAAAAATATAACAAATAAAATCTTGCTCCCCCTCCCCTTCAAGTGGATCTGTCCATGTAACGTCAGAGGTCCAACAGAAATAATCCAATTCAATTAGGACTGAAAGAGCAGAGTTGGAATCAAAAATACAAATGAAATGAACATATGACCAAAAAAGCAACATGGTGAAGCTGAAAAGGTCAGAGGACAAGAAAAAAAATCTCAAATATGATGCCGCAAAATGTTTTATATCGGTACATTTATTATTAAAAAATGATGTTACCGATGCTAGTCCTGCTAGCTGCAGTGCTCACATCAACAGTCAGGAACATCTGGACAGATGACGAGCAGCAGGCTGAGAGAACAGGAGCAAGAAGAAGAGGAGGCTGCTGCTGAGGAGCAACATGAAAATCTTCCAGCAGCTGATACTGCTAATGCTAAGCTAGCTCATGTAGTGCTAATGGAGCTAGTCGGTAGGCAACAACACTGTCATTAGCACCAGAGCCACTGCTCTCCCTTCACATGATCTGTATTTTATCTACATTGGCCTCCAACAGTCTGCAGTCAAACTGCAGCAAGACAGAAAAATATGTCATGTTCAATATTGTGAGGTAGATAGGTAGCTGCTCCTTCCCCAAAACACACAGTTTTTGTCTCGTTGTTGACTCATATGTCGTGTGGGATTCCTCAGGGCTCAGTGCTTGGTCCCATCTCATTCAGCTTTTTAATGCTCACTGTTGGTCAGAATGATTTGTCAAAACAGCTTTAAACAGCTTTATGCATCATTTGAACCTGACGAGCTCTGTGCTGCTGCCTTCCTGCCACCAAGGACCAGATGTCTGAATTTTTTACAGCTGAAAACAAACAAAACAGAATTCTTGGTCACTGGCTCAGACAAAGTCTCATAGTATTAGTCCAAATCTCAGGCAGGAATATAAAACCATCTGTTAGAAATCTCAGAGTTGTGTTTGATCAAAATCTGAATTTTGAGCACATCAAGACAATGTGAACATTTAAGTCTGCAAACATATTTTATCTGCCTGAACAAAACAGAACAGATTAGCTGGTAGCTTATTACAATAATGCTGTGACTCTGGGACGGAACCTTTTCAGTTCATGGTAAAGATTTGCATTTCTCGTCTTGGTCGACACCGACTGACGACAGATTTTTCAGACTGTCTCATTCTGCTCTTCATCACTTTGGAGATCTCCAAACTTCCATATAAATGACTCTGTGTTTCCTGTTTTGTTTCACCAGTGTTGGATCAAAACATGAGTTCACTTTCAGCTCTTTAACATAAAGTCTGTCTGTGTGAAACAGACCAGGTGTGGATGAAGAGGCAGCAGGTGTTTGATGAAGTGCTCACACTGTTGTTGCACTGATGGATAATGAGTGTTGTTGTTGTTGACTCCAGTTAAATCTGTGCTAAAGTCAGTTTGATTCTGAAGTTACGCTGCTGTCCATTCATCAGCCCATCCTCATTAAAATCAGGCAGCCACTCAGATAGCAGAGGCTGTTTATTTCTGCTGTGTGATTGGCTGTTACATCTGTCTGTATCCAAGTTTTGTCTTTGTTATCCACAGAAAAATGATCCCATATTGAGATCATTTTATGGTGCAGCTCTTACATTGGCTTCCTGTAAGCTGAGTTTGAGATCCTCCTGATCACATTCAGCCCTCGATGTTCTGAGCTTATGACCAAATACTCTGCACCAAAATCACTCAGATCTTCTGACCAGTTGCTCTGAAATGTCACAAAGTTCAGGCTCAAAACAAGACCAGGTTTTTACCGGTTCAGCTCTTGGGTACATTTCACTGACATTGTTCTTAAGATTATCCAACATTTAAAGAGTCACTGAGGCAGTGAAACAGTTTGTTCAACTCTAAGTGTCCACAGTTTATTAAATGCTGTCTCAGTCTGATGTCCTCTTGTCTCCTGACTGTGTGAACCAGAGGGCTGTACTAGGAGGCGAGTTGAACCTACTCCGATTTGACTCGGGGTTACCAAGGCAAGTCGGGGTCGACAAACTCTGGTCGTCTCAGCTGGAGTTAATCGGTACCACGACGGTGATGAAGATGCTGGTTTGTTGAGTCCATGTTAACTTATTCAGAGTCTGTGCACATTCGTGTAAAAAGGGGCAGCGCAGACACAGTTTCTGTATCATGACTCTGTGTTTTTCACCATAAGAAAGCACTTTGATAATGTCAGGATATGAAGAGTTTAAAGAAATGTTAACGGCTAAACCAAACAATCATTTCAGCAGCAGCTCCATCTGCAACAATTCAGGATGAAATATACAAATATTCTATCAAGGTGTGTATTAATCGTCCTGATCATTAACACTGAGGACAGATGTGTTGTGTAGCCTACACTTATACACTGTGTGTCCAACAGTGAGGCTTCACTCCGGCCACTGGCTGCAGAGACGTCTGGACCCAGAAGCCGGCAGAGACACTGAAATCCATATGTTTCATAGAGAACATCATCGGGGTGAACTCCGGTCTCTAAACACCGTCGCCCTGCGGACTGAGCCGCTCATAATCTGGCTCTTCCAAATGTCAAATCATTTTTCTCAACCAATTGTAGCGGAGGGGCGGGACTTACACAGAGTAAACTCCAGTTAACCACGACCATAAACTGCTCCAAGCAGTTTAGAGATGCAGCGTAAATTGCCATGACAACACACCTCGAATACCTACCTATATAATACATTAATTAGTTAATCAGGAAGTTACCCCTGACGTCACAAAGTTACTCCTGAACTTACCCCGATAAACCAGTTACCTCACTTCGTAGTAGCCTCTGGCCTCTGTTGTGGATTAGTTTAGACTCTGACAGAGGAGCTTCAGTGAACCTGGATGGTGACTTACAGCCGATAAGCTATGACTTGCTATTGGTCAACAGCTCAAATTTCCAGGTCAAAGTTGACCAGTGTGTCCTGAACACTGCAGCCTGTAGGGGACGCTAGCAGGAGCTCTGAGTTATATCTTCATGCTGTTTCATATGTCTTTGCAGACAACATCTGGACAGACCAGAACCTGCTGCTGGATCCGGACCTTCCCTCCGGCTGGAGAACCATCAAAGATTCAACAGGAACCTACTACTGGCACGTTCCCACTGGCGCCACCCAGTGGCAACACCCCAGCCTCAGCGGGACACCACAGCTGCTCGACACACAGGTTAGACCCTTTTGAATTAACCCAGTTGGTCCAGAATCGTCAAGCTCACATTAGCTCAGGTCTCTCTGACACGTCTTCTTCTGTGGTGTCACGTGTCAGCAGGAGGAAGCCGGACAGCAGACCTCCGACAGAGAGACAGACAGACCATCTGAGGTCAGGTAGGCCTAAAACACACACACACACACACACACACACACACACACACACAGTGTCTGTAAAGGTTATATGAATTTTGCTTTTTCTCTCAGGTCTTCGTGGCATGAAGATTATCTGACCAACCATGACCCCAACTCCAAGGTACTACTACTACGACTACTACAAATACTACTACTACTAATAATAATAATGACAATATTAATTATATCGTCTGTCTTTTAAGGTCCTGCTTTAGTAACAGAGCATATAATGTCATGTTTATCAGTATATTCATTCACTTCCACAGTAAAACTGATGTCAAGTGGAAACAGCTGATCACCGACTGAATGTAGCTGGAAACATATTTAATTATTTTACACACGTTGTAAATTAATCATTAACTGTAAACATGTTCAACAACGCACTGATCTTCAACGTTTATTCTTTACCAAAGATGATTCAAAATCTTTGGTTCAAGATCCACTGACTAGGTTTTGTCTCCAGCTCTCAGCTACATCTCATGGCCTTCACTCACAGTAGTGGAGGAAGTACTCAGATTCTCAAAGTAAAAATACGACTTTAAAGTCTCCAGAGCATCAAACTGTGTCTGTTCTTCTGTTCCATCTTCTGTCATCACATGATTTTTCCTCCTCATTCATTTAAAGCAGGATTTTTCCTCCTCATTTTGTTCAGGACTGAAACTGATGATTCTTTTCATTCTGGATTCATCTGCTGATTGACATTATTTCAATAAACTGACCACATATTTAATATATAAAAGGTTACTGTTTTGGTCAGTATGTGACCCTGTGATGTCAGAGGAAGTTAAAGATGACATCATGAGGAGAAGACTGGGTGTAATTTACAAAGATAATAACAACAATAATCATAATAATAATCTAAAGGGAGGTTGATTCACTCTCTCTGATTCTAATCTGCTCTGATCGCTCTCTCTCTCTCTTCTCATTTGTGTCAACCTCTCTAACATTAATCTGATTTAATCTGTCTCTCTCTCTGCCTGTCTCTCTGTCTGTGTCCTGGTTTCTCACCCAACAACTCACTGACCACTTAATCTCATCATCTGTCTCCCACCCTGTCTGTCTGTCTGCCTGTCTGTCTGTCTGTCAGTGTTTTGCTGTGCGCTCTCTGGGCTGGTTGGAGGTGGAGGAGGAGGACCTGTCTCCTGGTCGCAGCAGTCTTGCTGTCAGTAACGTCATCCAGCAGCTGTCTCACTGCAGCAGCCCCGAGCAGAGAGACAGGGCAGGGGCCTGGGGGGAGGTGAGACACCTACTGAGCCTGTACCTGTCTGTCTGTGGTCTGAATTCATCGCAAACTGACCCAGAATGAGTTAAACTTTTTTATTTAAGTTTAAAATGTTTTAAACCTTTTAGCTCTGTTGTCTCAGATCAGTTCAGGATCCGGTTTAAACCTGTTTATGACGACGTACAGGATGTTTTTGTTGTCTGCTGTAACTGTCTGTCTCTCTGTCTCTACCTGTCTGTCTGTCTGCAGGGTCGGGAGATGATGCTGGTTCTGAAGAAAGACACCTTGACCCTGTTGGACCCTTTAGACCACACCCCCCTGCACTGTCAGCCAATCATCAACATCCGTGTCTGGGGGGTGGGCTGCAACAACGGCAGGTGAGCCAGTCAGAGAGCAGCTGGCTAGATCTCAGACTGATCTGTGATCAGTCCTGTAGCAGGATTTATTTGGCTGTCAATCATTGAAAACGATATGAAGAAATTTATTTCAACAAAATTGTGGGATAAACTAATGAATTAGTTTGTTTTGCTTCTGATCCTTTTGCAATATTCACAAAGAGGTTTTAGTGTAAAACCGACTGAACTGCATTTGTGATTTAGTCAGTTTATGACAGGCCTGTCTGTGATGTCACAGAACAGCTCTGTGATGTCACAGTACGACTCTGCACCTCCTCATTCATTCATTGAGGTGAAACAAGACATTTACACAACGTTGTGCAGTTATGAAGGTTTGGACGAGGAACAGGAAGTTTCAGGAGGCTCCTCTGACAGGAGCCGCAATGTCTCCGTTTACATCTCAGCTTCTACACCTGTTCAATAACCAACATACAACATGTCAATCAAACAGACTGGAGTCGTTGGAAGGTGGATTTCTTTGCTCTTTTGAAGTAGCTCGGCTAACGGTTCCCCCTGCTTCCAGTCTTTGTGCTAAGCTAGGCTAAACTCTGACTGCATTTACTCACGCTTTTGTTTCATTGTTTCGGCACGCCAAGATGTTAAAATCAAAGCCACCTTTCAGTTTGCTTCCCTGTCTGTTTGCACTAAAACTGTGTCTCTCTCTTTCTTTAACACGCCCCTCCCCCACCCCTCCACCTGGGCAGGGACAGGTAAACCACTCGACCTCTTCACACCCGCAGACACTCAGTTAACTCACCTTCACAACCTCCTGTACGTGTCAGGGTCATTTATTGACTTCACCTGCTGATCACATGATCATCGACACATCAGCAACAACGTGACCAGTATAGTGTGTGTGTGTGTGTGTGTGTGTGTGTGTGTGTGTGTGTTCAGGGACTTTGCCTTCGTGGCAGGTGATAAGGACAGCTGTGTACTCAAGTGTCACGTGTTTCGCTGCAACGCTCCGGCCAAAGCCATCGCCACAGCGCTGCATGAGATGTGCTCCAAGGTCAGTGAGTCTGCTGCTCTGGCCTCAAATCACCGTGTTCACCATCTTAGCTTAGCATGTTAGCGTGCTAACATTAGCTTATTAGCAGTGAACACATAGACCAGCTGAGGCTGATGTGAACATCATCAGTTCTGCAGGTATTTGGTCGTAAACCAAAGTGTTGGACACATTAAAATGTGGACCTGATGGTGGCGCTAGATGAAAAGTCAGAGGATCAATAAAGTTATTACAGTTCATCCTGAGGGGAGCATGAATGTCTGAACCTCTTTTCATCACAATCCATCCAACAGTAGTTGAGATCAGTGAAGGATCAGTCTGGTTCAGACTCGTGGTTCAAACTGACATGAACGTCCAGCTGCGATGCGAATGTGGATAAAACCGAAAAGTCTGAATTGAAGCAATGTAAGTTGAGATGTCCCGATTCCCCTCAGGATGTATGAATCAGTATGGCTAAAACACTGGATCCAACATTTCCCATAATGCAGCCTGACAGTGTGTCTTTCAAACCAGCAGTTCAAAGTAGCTTCTCATAAAGCTTCCTGTAAAAACTGTAATTCTGAAGCCCAACACGAGACAACCTTGATGACATCACTATGTCAGAGCCCAGAAAACCACTTGATGGCATCATGAGACCAAAATGAAAACCAACTGCTGAGGGAGCCAGTTGCTTGTAAGTAGTTTAAGATAAGATAAACCTTTATTCGTCAGTCAGTGATAAAATTATGAAACTTTATATTTGTGAGGTGTTTTTCAAGATTTACGTCTTCAGCAGGAACCAATGAGCTGAGAGACACAGGAAGTCAGACAGTTTTGAGAGACGGGCCGACGTGTTGTTGGTTTGAGTCTGAACATGAAGTTTGTAAGAACAAGTAGAACAACAACAGACTGATCCTTTAACGTGTTGAACAGATGTAGATAGATGCGTTTGTTCTTCTGTCGGACTGTAGATGATGTCGGAGAAGGCGTTGATGAGGCCGTCTCGCTCTCTGACGATGGAGAGCATCTCACCTGAAGACCTGCCCAGACAAGGTGGCTCACCTGTTCGGTTCTCTGACATCACCTGCTGCTCTCTCATTGGTTCTCTGTTCATTCCTCCTCATTTGTTGTGTTTCAGTGGAGTTTCTGGAGGCCGTTCGGCAGCAGGTCCAGAAGTTCCAGGTCCAGTACATCGGAAACCTGCCGGTGTCCAGAGCGATGGGTAAGACACCTGAGCACATGCAGGGCTGGGATTGATTACTTCCCTCAATCAGCTGATGGTTAAATCTTTAGCTGTTTAATAATTTGTGAATAAGTTCCAGTATAAGTTTCCGATAGTAAGAGTGGAGGCATTAGGTACCAATTGCGTGAGACTGTGTTCAATTGGTACAGTTCTAATAATCCCAATTAGTTTCAAGTGTAACATATGATCAGTGGTGGGTAGTAATGCGTTTCATTTACTCCGTTACATGTACTTGAGTATTTTTTTTGATAAATTGTACTTTTAAGAGTAGTTATTTTGCAGAATACTTTTACTCATTTCAGCCTTTCAGCCTCCAGCTGATCACAGTCAGTCAGTTAAGATTTCTGTTTCAGCAATAATATAAATATAAATAATAACGTTTGAGATCATACACCGTCAAATTTGATGCTACTATTTAGCTTCAAGCTAAACTCCTTTGAGGAACAGGTCAATGTCTCAGCTGATGTCAGTGGAAACAGTTTTTGTTTTTGAAGTAATAAATTGCATCTGAAGTTACTCACTACTTGAGTAGTTTTTTTACGAGGTACTTTTTTACTCTTACTAAAGTGCTTATTTTTATGAGTACTTTTACTCCTACTTGAGTCATATTATAAAGTAACAGTACTTTTACTTGAGTACCGTTGTTTACTCTACCGACCACTGCATATGATATGTTAGTCGGTTCACAGATGCAAAAATCAACATGCAAAAATTTTAAATTAATTACAAATAATAATCAAGGTTTCCTATAATAAATTAATAATGAAAGATTATTAAATTTGGATTAAACGCCAGAGTTCTTTTTCCCAATAATTAATATCATAGGACATAGCTGTTGTGTTTTTAGGAAACAGAAATTCTCAGGAAGCCACACATCAGCTGATGCTCACAAGTAAACGAAGGGTGAGAAAACTACTTGAGTTGCAGAAAGTCAAACAGGATCAAGAAGCTAAAAGTTTAGCATGCTAACAGTAAACAAGCTAACATTACTTCAGACACACTCTGTGGTTCATCACTTACGTTCAATCTTCAGCTCACTGTCCAACTTTCTGCTGTGGGCTGAAATGGTGGAACAACTGAGTTTAAGGTCTAACTGGGCGACACGTTAAAAATTATCATCACACCATCTTTTGCATGTTGATCAATATGAATTTTATCACAAGATAAAATTTGATAAAGCTGCGAGTACAGAGGTGTGTTTGCTTGACGCTGTGCAGGTATGGAGGTGTTGAACCGAGCCATAGAAAGTATCATGAACTCCACAGACAGAGACGAGTGGGAGCCGACCGTCATCCACGTCACTGACAACATCCTGTCTCTGTGGAAGGGAGAGGTAACTGTCTGTCTGTCTGTCTGTCTGTCTGTCTGTCTGTCTGTCTGTCTTGCTGAGGACTCGAGGTGGTGAATGGTGTTAAGTGTGAGCTCTTAAAGTCTGTGTGACAGTTTTTATTTGTGGTACGCTGCTGAACGGCATACTGGGTAGAGCTCGCTCTCCGTCCAGAGATCTTCCAAAGTGTGTAAAAGTTTGACATTTTGTATCTGTAAACTCAAACATTTCAAGCATCAGACGGTAAAGAACAAACTCTTTTGTTCCTGGAAATAGCCTCGTCCCAAATAGTTTATTGGCTCAACTAGCTGCTGTCTGCAGAGCAGCCAGCTGATTATCTCGCATCTTTGTGACGGCTTTGAACACGTGACCGGTGTTTCGCTGAGGACTGAAGGTTCAGTGTCGAGCGTGAAGTTGTTTGGATGAGCGGTTCAGAACAGGCCTGTTTTTAATGGGTGCTGCTCGAGTTCAGTATGAAACTGTGTTAATCCACCAGATTAAAGGTCGTCACGGCTCACTGTGTTTCACCCTTCTGATTGGATCCTGACAGGAAGGGGAGGAGCCCTTCTGGGAGTGTCAGGTACGTTTCCTCACCTTTCTGGGCGTCGGCCACGACAGCCACACCTTCGCAGTGATCGTGGACGGCGGCACGCAGCGATTCGAGTGTCACGTGTTCTGGTGTGAACCGGACGCAGGAAACCTCTCTGAGGCCGTCCAGGCCGCCTGCATGGTGAGAAACTAACACTGTTAGACTAAACTAAACTAACACAATAAATTGTTTCAAGGCTTTTAGACGTCAACATCTTGTTACATTTACCAAATGTCAAATGGCATCAAAAGCCCTGGATTTTCACTTTAAACATTAGGATCCGTTTAAGGTATAAATTAAAACATGACTTTCATGTTATATGGTCATTTTAAAATAAAAAATTAAAAAAATCTTTGAACTGTTCAGCTCATCAAGTTAAAACACCTTAATGTATTATAAGAATTTTTAAGTTGTGAAAACCTTTAACATTTATCTTACAGCTGTGGACATAAGTTACAGAAAATCTTTTAATGTATCAGAACCCATTCATTTACCCAAATTTGGAATGAAGCCTACTCAAAAAAAGTCAAGGTCCAAAATAAATGACTTTGCCCTTAAAACCCCTTAATAAGTTCTTAAACTGTGAATCATTACATTTGACTAATTTACCCACGAATAATACCAAAAATAATTGATTACGTCATAATTAATGGACACATTACAGGTGTTTTAAGGTGAAATGAAGGGATTCGGTTTCATAGTGTCAGGTGGACTGTGTGATGCTCTTCTGCCCCCTGGTGGCCAACACATGTTGAGCAGCTCTCGCTCATCCATCACCTTCCTGATATCTTGTCTTTATTCCCTCTAACAGTCCTTCTCCGTTCGTCAGGTCCAATATCAGAAGTGTCTTGTGGCTCAGACTCCTCCTCCGAGGACCAAGTCATGGCGTGCGACCCCGTCAAAGGTCAAACGGGCCAACTCCATGGACAGCGCCGCCTTCCCTCCAGTCACATCCCATCACCACGGCGGCAGCAATGGCACCATGATGATGCAGAGGATAACCAAGACCAATGGCAGCAGCAACGTGAGGAAGGGGATGATGGCGTTCTTCGAAACCTTCCGGAACAAACAGGCCGCCACCTCGTAATGACCGGGCTGGGGGGGCCATCAGAGACACGTGACAGCAGAGACCACCGATCCTCCAGGACTAAAATGTGTTTGCTAAGACCATGACAGTTTCTCCAATGTGATTGGCTGAACTCTGTTAGCATGACTCTGGTGGTCCGGCAGCTGATTCTGCTGCCTTCACATCACCAGCGACACCCTGAGACCACAGGCGCCTCCTATTCACTGGACCACAAACAGACCTGTTTGAACTCATTTTCATGATGTTTGTCTCACCTGGTGCTGCAACACCGTTGGTTAGCTTAGCTAAACAATGGTGTTGCTAGCGACCTAACTGCAGCTTGAACAACATGAGTGAACCGAACAGGCTGTGGACGATCAGACCAGGAACAACTACTGGACCTGCAAACACGTCGCACATGAGCAGATCCAAGCAGCCGTCCATCAAAAGATGACTGATCAATGACTCGTCCTCCAACAAATCCTCAGTCATCTGTCAACACTGTCCTGACAGGTGACAGATCGACACTAGATCAGCTGAGCTGGGGAGGATCGTTCCACCCGAAACTAAAAGAGAAAACTGAAAACCTGGCTGACACTTAAGCTAAATATTATATTATACTACTCAGGATAATCGAGTCACAATTAAATGGTAAACAGAACATTAAATATTGAAATGACAAAATGGATTTTGAAAATTATAAAAGGCTCAATCCAACCCTCACTGTCATGTAACATCGATGATTCAGACAGATTCGTGTCTGAACCTAAACCCTGATTTCCCTTTAAATTTCTCCTTAAAACGAGTGAAACTTAGAGACAAGATAGAGAAGAAAAGCATCTATCCACACTGGATGTCAGTGTCAGATATGTATCCTGTATGTATTCGCTTCAAGCTTCGTATTTAGAGAAATATTCAAGTGTCAGGTTTTAAAGCTGCAGTAAGTGATTCTGTCCACCAGAGGGCAGAAGTACAAATGCTCAGAAATAAGAACTGTTGTTTATTGACTTACCTGTTTCTTCTTCTATGTTCATGTCACATGGGAAGGTAAGAGGCTCCGTTCCAGCTCAAGATGGCGTCCAGAGATTCTGACGAGGAGACGGAAGCAACATGTTTCATATAAAGATAATCAAAAAACATTAAATCAGACTTGACGACACAGAAGGAAACAAACAAAAGAAACTTTTAAAAAAGAAAACAAAGAGAAATAAACAGGAAAGAGTTGAAGATGTGTTTCTTTTGCAGATAAGGAGGCGTTCCGTATCTGACCTGTAACAGTTAGAGCTCTTAAACACCTCCTGAACCGGTCAGTGAACACACCGCAAACAAATATACATTTATTTAATTGTTATCTTACTAAAAAGGTTTGACACTTTGACTTGCAGTTTGCATGTCAGGCACAAATGACAGCATGGAAGGTCATTGAAAATATCCTGGAAAATTATTTCTTGAAGAACTTCAAACGTCTGATAGCTTCATGTTACTGAATGTACAGTCGGAGGAGATGTAACAAATATATACCTTACTATAAACATATATAATAGAAACTGACAGTGACGGCCCAGCTGCCTCCTGATTGGCTGAAGCACCTGTAGATATAGAACTTTAGCGTGTTTAATGTCAGTAGGAAATATCAGTGAGAGATTTGATAAACCGTCCCAGAAGTCTTAGAGAAACCTTGTCCAGACCTTTGAACCCGCCCCCTCCACGAGTTGACCCACTCGCCTGGCATCATGACATCGACCCAATCAGCACCACAGGCGGGACCAACGCTGCTGTCGAGCTGTGAGCCGGGACCAAGGAGGAGTAATAACAACAACGGCGGCCACATTAGACCCGACAGACGCTGCCGTCGACGTCCTTCGTCCAACATCCTAGTTCGTCCCAGTTGGCTTCGCGCCAGTTTCGAACTAAATGACGATGGATTCAGAGAAACTCGAATCCTGCTGTCCCTTGTAAATTGGTTAGAATGGACTCGATGTCAGACTGAAGGTGGAAACGCAGCTCGATGTGATGATGATGAGATAAAACAGCTGCTTTTCTCTCTCATGTCTGTTTGTCTGCAGTAAAAACTTTGGCACAAGAGAAACAATGATGTCATGTATAAATTAACCAAAAATAAACAAATGAACATATTGTTGTTCCGTCACTGTTGTTGTCGTATGATGATACGATGGTTCAGGTAGTTTTAAAGATTTTAACATGACCTGAGTGACATCTTTCGATTTCAACTGGATCTGAGTTTTTTTCTTTCTGTTTCATCAAATTTGACTTTTGAGCGAAAATGTAGGAAGTAACAATAAATCTAATTGGTGCTAAAATGCTAACATGCTAACAGCAATGTAAAATAAGATAAAGGCCTATTTGTGAAGCAACAGAAACAGCTGACTCCATCAGGATCAGATCTTCAGATGTTCTGTTGTTTCAGCCGCAGGTCGATGCTGCTCGTGTCCAAAACCTGGGCAGTGGTTGTGGATGCGTTGGCCTCCAGGAGTCGGCCCACAGCTCCCTGAGTCTGACATGGACATAATGAGAACTTTTACTTTACTAATACTTTTGTACTTCTGCGGAAGTAAAATGTTGAATGCAGGACTTTCACTAACAGAGCATTTCAACCAGGAGAGACGAGTACACAAAGAAAGATAATTTATTACAACATGTCAAAGAGTGACATTGATGATGATACTGATTTTGAAACTTGACAGAGAGTCTTTGGCATCTTGGTCTCTGGGGGAGACGTCTTCATTGAAGATTTACTGTCCGAGCCGTCGCTGGATAAACCCCCCGGAGTCCTGACACTGGTGGTGGTGGCAGCGACTGGAGACTGTGAAGCCAGATCGTATTTTAAAAGGAGAGCACGAAGATGATAGGCTAGCGATGAGGGAGTGACGCCGTGCTATTGGATGGAAGCGAACAGCTGATGAGACAGCTGATTACCAGAGACAGCCCCAAACACTGACAGTGGGAAATGAGCGTGAGCATGAGAAAATAGTTTGTGATCTAGAAGCATTGTTGTCTTCCTGCCTGAACTTACGCTAGAGCTTCATTTATACACTGTGGTACTTTAGTGAAGTAACAGATCAGATAACTGATAACTGATCAATAACAACATTAGTTAAAGCTAAATGTTGTTTACTGGGAGCTGAACTGTTGTGGACTTCAGTTCAAACTGGTTTCAGTCTAAACGCTGGAGGCTGTTTGATTTTCTGCATCAGGCTTCAGGATGGGTTCCATACTCAGAGGGACCCGAAGGACTCAGGGGGGCCCGAAGGACTCATGGGGGCCCGAAGGACTCAGGGTAACACAGCTAACAGAGAGAGAGAGAGAGAGAGAGAGAGAGAGAGAGAGAGAGAGAGACACAGAGAGAGAGAGAGAGACACAGAGACAGAGAGAGAGGCAGAGACACACACAGAGACAGACAGAGAGAGACAGACAGAGAGAGAGAGACAGACAGAGAGAGAGAGACAGAGAGAGAGAGAGAGAGAGAGACACACACACAGAGAGAGAGAGAGAGAGAGACACAGAGAGAGAGAGAGAGAGAGAGAGAGAGAGAGAGAGAGAGAGAGAGAGAGAGAGAGAGAGAGAGAGAGAGAGAGAGAGAGACACACACACACACACACACACATACACAGAGACGGACAGAGAAAGTGAAGTAGGATCTTCAGAGTTTTGAGATTCGTCCCTCTGACATCATCGATCATCGTGTCTCCATCAATCCATCGATCAGCTTGTTGATCAGAATCAAACAAAAAAAGGTGAGTTCAGCTTCTTTCGCTTCAGACTTCATTGAAAAAAATGCAGTCATTTGACGTGAAGCTTTGGGGTCACGTGACATTGAATAAAAAAAGTGTTTGAACAGTTTTCGATCAATGCGACTTTTAGATAGTTGAACAGTTTAACTTTTTAAAATAAATTCCTCATCTTTTAAAATCATCATCAAAAAATTGTAAACGTGTCGAAATCTATAAAATGATGTCATTGAACATAAAACACGCTAAATATTTTTGCTCCAGTTGTTTGTTGAGCTGATGAACCTGAAAACGCTGCGAGTCTCATGGTTCATTTATAAAAACCAATAATCATCATTGATCATCTGTCATTACAGAGGCCAGGCTACCTTAACTTCTCATGTTTAAGGTGGACTTTTTAAAGAATCTGTAACTTTAAATTGAAAATCGAAATTCTGTTCTCAGAATTAAAGGTTTATAAGTTTTAACTTAAGTTTTGTTTCAGTGAACTTTTTCTTTGAAAGATTTAAATGTGACTTCCTAATAAAAATCTTACACGTTCCAAACTCCACTGAAAAAAACATTTTAAAACTTCTTTTGTTAAAAATGTCTGTATTTTTCCATTCAGAAACAAACACATTCAAACATTTGAAGCTTTTTAATGCATGTTTGAGTTAAAGATTATATCTGATATTTATTCATCTCTTTTCTTATCATGAGTCCAGTCCAAACAATAAAAATGTGTAAAATTCTCAAAGTGTTTTCTTTTGACATGTGATTTCTGCTTGTTGGCAGCTGGAAGTGAAAACAGCAAACTGGTTTAACTGGGAACTTGTTTACTGGGAGATTTTGTCCAAACAAACAAAAGAGAGTCTGTTTCTTTACTGAGACGCTCAGAAAACCAGCAGATTCAATTTAAGCTGGAATGAAGCTGATCAGAATTTCCAGATGGAAACATGTCAGAAAAACAAGTTTCAACAGAACTGAAAACATTTGTGTTTTTGAACTAAAGATTATTTTCATCATTGATCAACAGACACATTGTGTAAAATAGTGAAAAATAACATTTTGACAAAATACATATTCAGACGGGGGTTTTTTTTCAAACCAAAATGTAAAAGACTTTCAGTTTACTGGCAAATGAAACTGGAGCCAGTTTGTCATTTATTGATGATCCACTAATTACTTCAGCTCTATTTGTATTGTGTGTGTGTGTGTGTGTGTGTGTGTGTGTGTCTTATTTAATTTTTAAACTCGACCTGTGGACGACGTCCAAACACAAACACTGTTTTCAAATAACAAATATACAAATATAAAACTGCAAAGATTTTGAGAATGAAAAGTGGTAATTTTCATTCATCAGACTTTCAAAAAAACAGTCAAAATTAAGAGTTTTTTTAAAAAGCCTTTACAAAAACGCTTCAATATTTTGATAATAAAGTTGTGGAATGAAACCAAAATTTTATCCACTGGCTCCATCTGAACTCCAAATATCAAGGTTCATTTTTCCTCCATTTCTGCTCTCAGGTTTCATCCATCCATCTTTCCGTCTGTCCGTCCAGATGAGTGACCACCCCCCTCCGTACATCCCTCACCCCCCCGGCGGCCCCTCAGCTCCCGGGTTCCCTTCAGGTTTGTCTGTTGCAGTTTAAAAGGAGGAAAATACTTAGATTGAAAGGAAGATTGTTTCCATTCTCACCATTCATTGAAATGAAGTGTTTTCTCAACTCACACATCAATTCAGTCAAATATGTAATAATAATAATAATAATAATAATAATAATAATAATTGACGCACGCTTTGATTCCGTTAAAGGTCACGTGGCTTCCGGCTCAGCTGACCTGCTCTCGTGGCTCCCTCGTGGTTTAAAAACACCAATAAAGTCTATATTTCAAAATTCACAAAAAATAATTGTCCACACTCAAAATCTTGAACAGACATATGGCTCCATTGATTTCCCTGGAGTTCACCGACATGAACACAAAGAGCTCTGTCTTCCACTCAGTCCACGCCACGGTCACTAACACACCTGCAGCTCTGCGCCACCTGTGTCAATCAGTGAGGCCTTGAAATGAACAGGTATCTGGGCCACAGCGCCGCTCAGTGGCTGCTGGTTGAAATGGCTCCAACACAACCGGCCCCTGATTGTTTACAGCCGTACAGGAACACAACAATTACAACAAAACAAATAATTTATGGACATGGCCATAATAAACCATATATACCTTGTGTTAACAAAAAATAGACCTCTTTTCTCCTTTTTACACGTCAAACTCTTCATGCTTCATTTTCTACCAATAAACAAAGTTTTGTTATAGGTCTTTCAATGACGTTTGTTTCTGTTTGAATCTGAACTGATCTAACTGTGCCTGATTTGTCAGGGAATGTTTTAATCACCCTTCCGATTAACCAGGAGTTCCATGGAGCAGTTGCATCTGCAATCAGAACAATGTCTCCCACTGTGAGATTACGTTGGGCATTGTTCCACTTTTGCCTTTCTTGCAATGCAGCAAGGTATTCTCTTTCGACCATCTCTTCCAGAATAAATCTGAGCTATACTGTGCCTGTTTCCATCTTCGTCTTGCATACTGGTCGTTTTGATCAAAAATGCCTGGAGGGAGAATTGGGTTCCTCTTCAATGTCAGAAGATGGTTTGGTGTCAGAGGTTCAAGGTCATTTGGGTCCTCAGATACCTTTGTGACGGCTCTGTCATTTAAGATCACTTCTGCTTCACACAAGACTGTTACTGAGGCTTCATCGGTTAAGGCCTGTTGATGTAGAACAGATATCAGCACCTTTCTAACCAGCCTGATCGTGCTTTCCCAAGCACCGCCATGATGTGAAGCCGATGGTGGATTGAAACTCCCTTTGATGTTATCATGCAGTAAGGCTTTCTCAATTGTTCCATTATTCATCTCTGTGATTGCTCTATTCAGCTCTTTTTCTGCTCCAGTGAAGTTTGTGCCATTATCTGAGCGAAAGTGAGACACGGGTCCTCTTCAGCACATGAATCGACGTATGGCACTGATGCAAGAATCAGTGTCCAGAGAATGTGCCACTTAGCTCTGCTGACCACACATGTGAATATGACTCCATATCGTTTCACCTGGGAACGTCCTTGCTTTACCTCAATGGGCCCAAAGTAAATCCACTCCCACGTTGGTGAATGGAGGCAAATCTGGAGTTATTCTTTCTTTGGGAAGGTCGGCCATTTTTTGATCATATAACTCGACTTTGTGACGTTTGCACAAAGTGCAGCTTGACAGGACCTTTCGTGCAGCTGCATTAGCTTGTGTGAACCTTTCTCTCAGTCTTGAGAACACGTCATTTCTCCCACTGTGTTCAGTCTGTTCATGAATATGTTTAAGGATTAACAAGGAAATATGTTGATCCTTTAACAAAATGATGGGATGGTTTCTTTCTTCTGGCATTGCAGTCCTGGACAGTCTACCGCCTACCCTGAGTAGTCCATCCTCAAGAACAGGGGTT
This sequence comes from Holacanthus passer, assembly GCA_025331565.1. Taxonomy (NCBI): domain Eukaryota; kingdom Metazoa; phylum Chordata; class Actinopteri; family Pomacanthidae; genus Holacanthus; species Holacanthus passer. The sequence goes on along the minus strand of JAFREQ010000121.1, from coordinate 1,577,385 downwards.
TCCAGACAACAGTGCACACATTTCGCTGTTGAATCTTTCTCTTTGGCAACTCAATTCCAAAAGAGTCGTCTTCACTTTAAGTATCCACACAACTGCAGTTTTCAACTTTTTCCATTCCACGTGACACATGATGAGCTGGGTGGTTGCGCAGCTGTTTTGTACACTTATTGCATTTGTAGAGGTCTCTTTTTTGACCTCTGGATCATCTTCAGCAATAGTGGTCTCTACTTTGCAGTGCACCCATGATTCCTTTGCTGTCCACAAGAATTCTGGATCTGCCAGCCAAGTCTTGCTGTTCAGCAGTTTGTGGACTGTCAATCCTCTTGACGCATCATCAGCAGGATTTTGTGATGTGTGGATGTCGTGCCATTGCGCTGTGTCTGATGCCTCCCTGATGACAGCTACTCTGTTCGCCACAAATATTCGAAATCTCCTGTTTTCATCGCTGATGTACTTCAACACTGTGTTGCTGTCAGTCCTGTAAGTTAAGCTACAATTCTGCTTTCGCCATCTTTTCTACCCGAATAGCCAAGACGGCAGCAGTGAGCTCTAACCGAGGGATGGTTACTGGCTTGAGTGGTGCCACTCTGGCTTTTCCAAGAAGGAAACAGACATGCACATCACCTTGTTTGTTTTGTAGCCTCAGGTAAGTGACTGTGCCATACCTTCCTTCACTGGCATCAGCAAAGTGGTGTAATGTGCCGGTGGTCCAAAGCCATGTGGTTTCAAGCACCTACTCACTTGGAACATTGACAGCCCTTTCAGATCAGCCAACCAATGGATCCATTGTTGTTTTAGGATTGCTGGAATTTCTTCATCCCAGTCATAGTTCTTCCTGCACAACTCTTGTAAGATGTGCTTTGCTGGAAGAGTAATTACTGCAAGATACCCTAAAGGATCGTATACTGAGCTCACGACTGATAAAAATCCTCGTCGAGTGTCCATTCTCTCTTGGCAGGCCATGCGGAAATTGAACATGTCATTTTCCATACACCATCGGAGCCCCAGGGCTCTTTCCACTGGGAGTTTGTCTCTGTCAAGACTGAGATTACTCACATTTTTGGATTGCTCCTTCTCAGGTATTTTGTGCAGGACGTCACGGCAGTTGCTGGTCCACTCTTTAAGATGAAAGCCTCCTTTTTGACAGAGGTCTCCCAGGTCATTAACAATATGTACTGCTTTTTCCACAGATGGTGGAAGCAGTCATCCACGTAGAAATTTCTACGCACAGTGTCAAGCACCTCTTTCACAAAGCTGTCCTGGTAGTCGTCTGCGGTTCTTCTCAAAGCATAACAGGCACAGCCTGGAGACGACACTGCTCCAAATAAGTGCACAGTCATTCTGTACTCGGCAACTTCCTTTGTCAAATCTCCATTGATCCACCATAAGAATCGGAGAAAATCTCTATCTTCCTCTGCCACTTTGACCTGATAAAACATGCATTTTATATCAGACATAAAGGCAACAGGTTCTTGTCTGAATAGAACCTTTTATCCCTTTCCATCTTCTTCCTTATTCCAGTGAGGCGCTGTTGAGCAGCACAACGATTGTTTGACATTGTCACCTCTTTGGTTTTGAAAGGTAACTTCACACTGTAATGTCCATCTTGCACCTTGACAGGCTGTTCCATGATTTCAATGAATTTTGCTTGTTCCCTTGACATTTCTTCTTTGTCTTCAGCAGCTCTTTCATTGAACTCGTGTTCATACTGCTTCTCCAACAGCACCTCCAGACACTCAACAGACACTCTATTCACAGTGGCAAAACGGCAGTTGTCGTCATCATGTTTACCTTTCCAATCCCCACACGAGCCATTGACAACCCACCCCAGTAGGGTTTTAATGGCAAAGGGTCCATCACCTTGACTGTTTATAACTTCCCATGGCTCCAGCAAAGGCCATTTTCTGAGGGTTTCTGTGGTGATTATGTTTGCTGTACCAACCGGCATGGCTTTTTGTGTGTAAACATCTGGAAGACTGTGGTACCTTTCTCCATTAAGGCCCGACACTTCAAGTTCGTTTACAATGTACGTTGATACCTTTGTCTTTGGGCTCATGGTTAATAAACATATTTGTTTTCTTTCCAGTCACGTTCAGCTTTTGCATCAAAGCTTCAGTGCAGAATCTGGATGTTGATCCATTGTCCAAAAATGCATAAGTCTGAATCACTTTATTGCCTTTTCTTGCCGTCACCTGAACTGGAAGGATCGGGAGGATTCCATTGCTACCGGCCCCAGTTTGGCCTCCAATGGCTTGACTTGACACAAGCGTATTGTTGACAGTTGACTCTGGTTCACTGGAGTGCATGCCATTGGTGTTCACTGCTTTACCAACCTTTTTCTTGATGTCAATATATAAGGCTGTTTGGCTCTGTTTGCAATTTTTGCTCAAATGCCCAATGTTGAGACACCCAAAGCAAGTTCCCTTTTCCTTCAAGAAGTTGATTTTTTCCCAATGTGTAATTCTGGCAAATTGTTGACAGTCATCCAGAGCATGGTCCTGTAAACAGAATAAACAGTTCACGTTCTTTGTGTCGTTCCGTTTGGGCTCCTTGGTTTCCTTGTGTTTGTTGATTGCACAGACGTTTGTTGCAAAGTTTTCTCGTTTCAGTTTTGGTTTGATTGATTGCTTGACCGTATACACATCCCTTTTGATATGCATTCCCCTTTCTGTCATTTGGATATCCACAAAAATGGGATCAGATAAAAGCTTGACCTGACGTTCAACAAAGAGCACAACATCAAAGTTTGGTGTGTGGTTTTGGGTTTCTCGTATTTCATATGCAATGCTTCTAAAACGTTCCCTCAATTTAAAAGGAAGTTTTGATATAATGATTTTAAGATTGGCAAACACGTCCAGTTCTCTCATGTCAAGCAGATCAGACATCGCATTATTGCAGCCACGCAGAAATAAAGCGTAATCTTGGAGTGCTGAAACATTTTCAACTTTAACAGCAGGCCAGTTGAGGACTTTCTCCATAGAAGCTGCTGTGATTCTCATTTCATTACCAAAACGCTCCTGTAGGAGGGCACAAGGTCTCTTGGACGCCCCCTGGTGTATCTTTCCAGATAGTACATGCAGTCCCCTATAGTTGCACTTGTATCTTCAACACAGTGCTTAAAAGGCATGAACATGAATTTTAAAGGGTCACCTACCGGTATCTCTCTTTGTGGAAGTTGACTTGACCTTTGTTGTTGTAGGAGCAGTTCAGATATTTGATTTTGCTTTTGTAAAATCTGAAGTGTGCTGTTATCAGCTGCATGTACAACATTCTCATCCTCTTTTGACACAGGTACATGTAATGTTTTATTTTCTGTCAACTCTTTGAACCTTGCATCAGGATTAACGGTTGTTTGCTTTAGTTTGTGCTTCTCAAAATAGGATTCCAATCCATCCTGTTCTGCTGAAAATGCTTGCAACACCGACACTTCGGCACCTACAGCTTCAATCTCAGCCTCAAACTCCACTTGCTCCATTTTTTTGTGCAGTGATTCTGTCTGTCTCCAGTTCATGTTTCTTCTTTAGTGAATCTGCACGTGTCAGCAGTGCAGCTCTTTTAGCTCCGTGCCATTGCTATTGAGGATTTGTTGGATCGGTTTGGTCTCGCAGATCCTGCACTGCTGCGACTTCTAGTTGAGCAGGTTGTGGCTGATCCAGCACCTGATGTGCCGTCCATCGCTGTTATTTTATCCTCAGTGTTTTCCATAGCTCCATCACCTGCACACTCCAAATATTTTGTGACACTTTGAGAAACTTCATCCACACCCAGAGGTTTTGCCTTGAACCATATTTCATGCTTCTGTTTCTTCCACAGGTCACAGCTTGAGCAGAGCGTCATGCACCTTTTGCATCATTAAGCAACACTTGATATTTGTTAAAGCTGCTTTCTATTTCAGTTTTACACCCAGAGTCACACAACTCCTGAATTGTCTTTTTTAATTCAGCAGCTTTATTCAGTTTAGATCTTCTTGTTTTGTCTAAATCTCCTATTTTACAAAGTCGTGCTTCTGTGGTCAGTTTTCCTTTTCTCTTTGCGAGTGTTGCCAGTTTGAGACTCAGCAGTTCCTGCATCAGTAACCAGCCTCATCTCTTCACACAGATCAGATCATTACCTGGATTATCAACCTTCAAACACCTGCACTTTCAGTTTCTTCATCAACCACACACAGTTTTTGTTCAAAAGTTCACACCAATAAAAACACAATGTAAATTATGTCCATGAAAATAAAGTCTCTTCCTTTGAAGCAGCGTCTTGAACTTGACATAAAGTTGACTTTACTTTGATATAATGACCCAATGCATTGGTGTGTGCACACACTTTATTTAATGGCCATATGTGTGTGTGTGTGTGGTAGCTACCGTGAACCTCCGTCACTTGGCCTCGTCTGTCCGCCGCCGCTGCCCCGGAGTCTCCGTCCGCTCACAGCGGCCCGCTGCCCCGCGTCCAGCCGCTGCTCCGCTGCCCGGCGCCCGGTGCCCGCTGCCCAGCTCAGGTCTCCGCTGCTCCAGCCTGAGGCCGTGATGAAGATCAGCTGATCGGATCCACAGTTCAGAGTTTCTCTATGATCAACTGGAACAGAGGCGGTTTCTGACTAATGTCGACGCACGCTTTGATTCCGTTAAAGGTCACGTGGCTTCCGGCTCAGCTGACCTGCATTCGTGGCTCCGTCGTGGTTTAAAAACACCAAGTCTATATTTCAAAATTCACAAAAAATAATTGTCCACACTCAAAATCTTGAACGGACATATGGATCCATTGATTTCCCTGGAGTTCACCGACATGAACACAAAGAGCTCTGTCTTCCACTCAGTCCACGCCACGGTCACTAACACACCTGCAGCTGCGCCACCTGTGTCAATCAGTGAGGCCTTGAAATGAACAGGTATCTGGGTCACAGCGCCGCTCAGTGGCTGCTGGTTGAAATGGCTCCAATAATAATAATAATAATTTATAAGAAGAAGAAGAACAACAACAATAATAACAATAATAATACAGTTGGAACCTGCAGATGAATTTGCTCTTTGTTTGAGCGAAACTGAACTTTATCTCTGAAACATGGTCACATCTGTCCGTCACTCACTTCCTTTAACTGCAATCATTTCAAATCAGTTCAGCAGCTTCTCTCAGCTTCTTCAGTCTGATAAATAACCAACAGCTGTTGAATGTGACCTGTTTTCCTCTGACTCATCAGCCGACAGGTCGTGAACGAGCAGGTTAAATAACCGTTTTCTCCTGTCCTATCACAGTGTGTCCATCTGATCATGTGACCTCTTGCCGTCTCTCCTCAGCTTTCAACACTCAACCATCAGCCTTCCCCGGCTCTCCATACCAGGTACCCAGCATGCACTGCTGCAGCCACAGCAGCTTCCTGTCTGACAGGAAACATGAAACACATTAGAAACATTCTTCTAGAAATATTACGACGCAGGAGAAATATTGAACATTGGAACCAGATCAGAAAATACTGAGCTCAGTGTCACATGACCATCCCTGTTACTATGACAACCACAGCTGTCTCCTCTCAGACCTTCCCTCAGACCTGCACAGGTGGAGGAGACCAGTCCTACTACCAGGGACCACCGGGGCCGATGGGGCCCCCGGGGGCCTACCCGACCCAGCCGGGGCACCAGGGGTACCAGAGCAGACCCCCCGGGACCTCCCAGACCTGGGACGGCCCGAAGATGTACGGAGAGCCACCAAAACACACAGGTGGGTCAAAGGTCACACACACACAGGAAGCTGATGTCAGGTCACATGACCACCTCATAAATGTGGAGAAATGTTTCAGTTTTAACCAATGAGCAGCTGAAGTTGAGAGACAAACAGGAAGAGGAAGAAACAACATTCTGAACTTTGTAGGAAATAATAAATCAGATAGGAGCTTTTCTCAACGATGGATCATCTATAATCTCTCTCTCTCTCTCTCAGTGTTCGTGGTCGAGCAGAATCGTGATGGCGGCGGTGATGGCGGTCGTGGTGTTGAAGACTCGTGTCTGGCTGCCTGTTCGGCTGCTCTGTGCTGCTGTTGTCTCTGGGACATGTTGACCCACAGTCTCTGTTGACCTTTGACCTTGAGCACGCTGAGTCTCTTCTTTCCCATCATGCAGTGGGGCTCTCAGGGGGAGCTGATCACTAGAATAAAATGATCCAAAACAACAAGTAATGTGTGTTAATTTGACAGATCAGTTGTATAGTCTTCAAAGGTTCAGCTCTCTGAGACAGAGGGACCCCGAGGGACCCCGAGGGACCCAGACTGAGGTTTACAGTCGTTTTGCGTCTGAAACTTTCTGATAGTATTTCATGTTATGTTCATGTTATGTGATGGAGAGTTGGTTCATGGGTCTCTGAACCTGCTGACCCTGCTCATTTTCCTGGTGATAAAATAAAAATATGAACTATTTGATTTCTGTGTTTGATGTTTTAAGGCCAGAAAATAAATTTGACAGAAAAACAGAAAATTTCATCACAAACATTTTCTAGGCTCAAGACTATTTTCATGGTTGTTGTTGTGCACAGCATACAAATATGAAACCACCCGGGAAATATATAAAAATATATATATAAATATATTTGTTCAACTTACGTGATATTTAAATAAATGTTGACTTTTTGTTTTTCATAAAATCAGTTCAGCATCACTTGATAAATGTGAATTCCCCCACTGTGGGAAGAAAAAATCTTATCTAATTGTATTGTACTGAATCTGGCTGTTTTAAACCGGAACGTGCGAATTGACAAGATCTAAAAAATAATAAAATAAAGAACCACCTCAACTCCACAAAACACGTGTTTGACCTGAGACCTGCTTCATGTTTTCATTCAGTCAAACTGAAAGAGAGAAAATCACAAACACATATCTTCACCAGTGTGTGATATAAAAATCCAACGTGTGTGTGTGTGTGTAAAACAGTAAATGACTGAATAAACGAGTAGAGTCACAATGAATCCTCTGTCTCCTCTGGACAAACACTGTGAAGTTGCAGACAGTCTGTTTACGGAGACTCTGCTGAAAGAGGACAAAATGTCTCACTGTCCTGTCCATTTTTTTAAATCATGTCCAGCTGAGCCACTGTCGACATTCAGGATTTAAAGTTCAGCGTCACAGAGAAACACAAACACTTTGACTCTATTTAATTAACTTTGTTAATTCAAACACTTCAGGGTCGTTCAGTCTCTTGTTGAAGAAACTTTCTGTTCACACGTCGCATCACAACATTAGCGTAGCTTAGCACAAACACTGGAAGCAACTGTTAGAGAGAAAAACTACGAAGTCCAAAAACTCGAGTCGCAGTTATTTACAGTACAAGTTAGAAAGTACTGATGAGGTACTCAGCAAAATAACACACTTCAACATGTCTACACACACACACACACACACAGCAGGTGTTACAACAGCTGGAACATTTATGATTCTGTGTGTGTTTTTACAGTAAGTACAGAGCAACCTGCAGGTCCTCTGACCTCCACTAGGTGCTGCTGTGATCACACTCTGTATTGAAGTGAATGAGAAAACCTCTAATTTCTCTCTACAAAGTCAAAAGAATTTTTACAGCAGATTACTCTACTTCCTCTAATGTGAGTCTGAAGGAAGATTTTCACAATAAAAGTCCTGTCAGGGAGACATTAAGGCTTTAAGAAGGAAGAGGTCTTCACTGATCCACCTGGATCCTGGGACCAGAGACCGAGCCGAGTCCACACAACAGATACATGTGATGCTAACATTACTGTACTTTCTACACGTTGACCATTCATTGCTGCTCTGCTAATTTTTTGTTAGCAAGCTCTCATTAGTTAAACCAATGTTTCACTAGCTAACGTACATTAGCAGCTGTTCAAAGTGAGCTAGGTCACTCGTTATGAAAGTTTCTGACAGATTTTACATTTTAAACTACAAAAATACATTTTTTACATGACAATAAATAAACATATAATAGAATAAAGTTTATAATTAAATTTCAATATAAATTAAAGTTTAAAAAAACAGTTTACTTTGATTCTTTTCAGTTTGAATAATTTAGGTTTGGTTTCCAACTCATTTTGACACATTTTAAATTTTACGAACATATTTCTGGAAAGTTTTACATCAGTTTTTTAAAAAGCACTAATATAATAAAAATAATAATACAAGAATAAGATTCAGCCCAGTTTTAATAAAATCATGTGTATAACTAACTCAGGTAATTTTACTGGTCTTTTGATCCTTTTTTTTTTTTTAACTTTAGTTTCCTGTTGATTGTTTAAATCAATTTGAACTCAGTCCATTCATCATGTCCACAAACCAGCTGAACATTTATTGCAATTCATTTTTTCTGATGGGTTGTAACTTATTTCAGTTTCAGCAAACTAAAGAAAGACAAATAAAGTAAATGTGTAAAACATAATGTTTGTATTAGTTAAGATCAATTCGATTCTACGTATTGTTTGTTAAACAAGGTTTACTGGTACTGTTCACTGTTGTTGTTGTTTTCCAAATTATTTTGACAAATTTTGATTTTCAGGACTTTGGATCAATTTTCTAGCAAAATAAAGAGAACGATGCTTGTTGATTATTTCAGTTACTTGTGAATGACTGATTATTGATTTCAAATTCAATTTAGCTGTTGTTTTGAAAAGGTTTGTGTTTTCTAGTTGAATTTACTTCCTGTTGTGGGATCTATTGCACATGTGCAGTTGAGGTAAAAACTTCTTAGAGTGCAGCGGAGCCCCTGACCAGGTGATGAAAGACGCTGCAAATGTCAGTTTTTCTACAGCTGGTCCAGGTGAGGCGCCATGTTTTACAGGTGTGTTATTAAAGCTGAGGAGGAGTCGAGGAACAGTCACGACCACCTGACAGGTGCTGTCATCACACCTGAACGACACCTCAGTGTCTCATGATGTCAGCAGTAACACCTGCGTGTGTTTTTAAACCACTTCCTGTCAGCGGCCGGGTGGAGGCCACCTGAGGCAGCAGGTGTGTCACTGACTTCCCTCTGAGGCTCCGCTCCGCCCGTTCATCGCCCCGCCACGCCCTACGGCCACACCCAGCGACTTCCCAGCATGCTTAGCGAGCGGGGACACCGGGCCCGGCCGTCCTCCGCCCGTCGACCCGGGAAGGAGCTCTCGGTGGGAGGAGGAGGGCGGCGGCGGGGGGCGGAGCCTGGAGGCCACGCAGCGCGGGCTGGGGCTGATGGAGGTCAGGGTCTGCTGGCTGCCGCTCAGGAAGGACGAGCTGTTGGAGCCCTGCTGGCTGCGGTAGTTGTAGTACGCCTGCCAACCCTGGCGCTTCCTCTTCCAACGACAGCGAAGGATCCGGATGAACGCCTGAAGACATGACGACAAAAAAACGGCCAGTCAGAACAGAACCACAACAAACCGTATCAGTAGTATCAGCAGTAGTATCAGCAATATCAGCAGTATCAGTAGTATCAGCAGTATCAGCAGTATCAGTAGTATCAGCAGTAGTGTCAGCAGTATCAGCAGTATCAGTAGTATCAGCAGTAGTATCAGCAGTATCAGTAGTATCAGCAGTATCAGCAGTAGTATCAGCAGTATCAGCAGTATCAGTAGTATCAGCAGTAGTATCAGCAGTATCAGTAGTATCAGCAGTATCAGTAGTATCAGCAGTAGTGTCAGCAGTATCAGTAGTATCAGCAGTAGTGTATCAGCAGTATCAGCAGTATCAGCAGTATCAGTAGTATCAGCAGTAGTATCAGCAGTATCAGCAGTATCAGCAGTATCAGTAGTATCAGCAGTAGTATCAGCAGTATCAGCAGTATCAGTAGTATCAGCAGTAGTATCAGTAGTATCAGCAGTAGTATCAGCAGTATCAGTATCAGCAGTATCAGTAGTATCAGCAGTAGTCAGTAGTATCAGTAGTAGTGTCAGTAGTATCAGTACAGTAGTATCAGCAGTAGTATCAGCAGTATCAGTAGTATCAGTATCAGTAGTATCAGCAGTAGTGTCAGCAGTATCAGCAGTAGTATCAGCAGTAGTATCAGTAGTATCAGCAGTATCAGTAGTATCAGCAGTAGTGTCAGTAGTATCAGTACTCTCAGTAGTATCAGCAGTAGTATCAGCAGTATCAGTAGTATCAGCAGTATCAGCAGTATCAGCAGTAGTGTCAGCAGTATCAGCAGTAGTATCAGCAGTAGTGTCAGTAGTATCAGCAGTATCAGCAGTAGTATCAGCAGTAGTATCAGTAGTATCAGCAGTATCAGTAGTATCAGCAGTAGTATCAGCAGTAGTATCAGTAGTATCAGCAGTATCAGCAGTAGTGTCAGTAGTATCAGTACTCTCAGTAGTATCAGCAGTAGTATCAGCAGTATCAGTAGTATCAGTAGTATCAGCAGTATCAGTAGTATCAGCAGTAGTCTCAGCAGTATCAGCAGTATCAGCAGTATCAGTAGTATCAGTAGTATCAGCAGTAGTCTCAGCAGTATCAGCAGTATCAGTAGTATCAGCAGTAGTCTCAGTAGTATCAGTAGTCTCAGTAGTATCAGCAGTAGTATCAGCAGTATCAGTAGTATCAGTAGTATCAGCAGTAGTCTCAGCAGTATCAGCAGTATCAGTAGTATCAGCAGTATCAGCAGTATCAGTAGTATCAGCAGTATCAGTAGTATCAGCAGTAGTCTCAGCAGTATCAGCAGTATCAGTAGTATCAGCAGTATCAGCAGTATCAGTAGTATCAGCAGTAGTGTCAGTAGTATCAGTAGTCTCAGTAGTATCAGCAGTAGTATCAGCAGTATCAGTAGTATCAGTAGTATCAGCAGTAGTCTCAGTAGTATCAGCAGTATCAGTAGTATCAGCAGTATCAGCAGTATCAGTAGTATCAGCAGTATCAGCAGTACTCGTTACCTGCTTGAACTCTCGGCTGTAACAGGGGTAGATGATGGGGTTCAGGCAGCTGTTGAAATATCCCAACCAGAAAATGACCTTGAAGAAGGTGTCTGGAGGACGCAGGCTGCTGTTGAACGAGCCTGAACACAAACACACACATTTGTTCTTTTCAGTGTGGAATCTTATATAAACCATATATTTACGCACTCGAACAAAATGGCCGACAGTAAAAGGCTCTGTGGAAAACGGGAAATGAGTCTGTACTGCGATCCTGTCAGAACAAACTGCTTCCAAAGCTCCGACCGGTTCTTCAACCTTTGAGGAGAATCGTGGTTTTTAATGTTTCTGAATATATAAAAACATCATTGGTTCTTTCTTCCATCAAAAACTTCAGCGCTCAGATGTTGGAGAACCAGCAGTTTTAATGTGGTTTAAACAAAATAATTTGATTTTATCTCTGAATGTAAAACCAGCTGGTTTTCATCTGCACACAGATCAGCTGCAGGTCAGAAGCCTCACCACCAGGGGGCAGTGTTCACCACCAGAACTGAATCATCATCGTCATCATCCTTAAAGTTAGTTTACACACAGAGGACTTGATTCTGATTGGCTGTCAGGTTAAAGTAGAAACAGTCAAACTAACAAACTGAACACAAACAACAACAACATGACATTTAAAGCTCACAGACTTTAGAAATGAAGAAACTAAACTCAGACGGATCTCTGAGCAGCAGCTCTGCCGACCAGGTCCAGGACAGTTTTTACTGCCAACAATTTAGGAACATAACATTTATTTTATCTGCTGTTTGACAACAACAAGGTCAACTTTAACCACAGAGAGAGAAAATAAGACGACGAGTTCAAACAGGAAACAAAATGAATCACAGGTAGAATAACACCTTCAAAACTTGGACCTGTCCTCACACTCTTTCAGTCATCATTTCCTCTCCTTGCCCCCTCATCTCCTCGTCTCCTCTCTCCTCAGGATCTCAGGGCTGCTGACCTGTAGATGAGGCAGGTGATCTGCAGCATGTTGGAGGGTTTCAGAGGATTTCAGAGGATTTTGGTGGATCAGGTTTTTTGATGTTCTTCAGATAACACCGACTCCTGAGCGGGAGGATTATTTTGCCCTGAACATGGACTTGTAAGGCCATCCTGCGCCTCAGGCTGCGCTCTCTGACTATACATGAAGAATCTGACCTCTGCCATGAGAACAACTTGTGACACCTGACCATGATGCATCACTGTCCCTTCAAAAACCACGTATCTCCAAGTTTGGTGATTCTGCCTCTAAACCCAGTCAGACGCTGTTTTGGGCTCCTGCCACATTCTTCATCTAAAGATCTTCACTGTTTCTCCTCACAGCAGCTTTCAGACGTCCAAAGCTTCGCTCTTCGTCTGTGGTGTTTTTATCTGACCTTCAAAGACAATGGGAGGTTATGTTTTGACTACCTGCTCAGTTTCAGTCCCGAGAACACTGACTTTAAATTACTGACAATGAAACTGACGCCAAATTGTTCCTTATATTAAAATGGTGAAAGATTTTGTGTCGTGCATTTCAGCGTTGTCGTTGCTGACGTTCACCTTCTCTTCACCATCTAAGCAGTAAACGCAAAGTGCAGCTGAGGCTGATGGGAATGTTTTTGAAACTGTTTTATTGACTGTCTGCAGCCGATAACAGAGACAACAAGCTGAGAAACTATAAAAAGGTCATTGTTCTAACAGCTCAGCTGGAAACAAGCCAACGAGTCGAGACACGGGTTTGTGCAGGTGTCGACCGAAGCTGCAGCTGATTGGTCCAGCTGATGTTTCACGGTCACTAGTTTAGTTTGAAGTTTGAGTTGATTTTAAGTCGGTGTTTTCAAGAATGAATTTGTTTTATACACATTTCTCCAGACATCCACACACTTAGTTATCTATGAAACTGTGTGAAACAGAATGAGGCTTAGAATTCATACACCTCAGAATGTCCCTAGTTCTGCAGGTATATTGGACACATTCAAACTTTGACCTGATGATGGCGCCAGATGAAAAGTCGGACGGTCATCAAAGGCGACGTTTCCCAAAATGTTCAAGCAGCCCCGATGTCCAGTGATCCCTGACGTCTGGTCCAACAGGGACAGTGTCCATCTTTCACTCATCTCAGAACTTATTTTCACTGTAAAGTCCTTCTTTGATTTTGTGCGTCTGACTGAGCGTCTGCAGCTCAGGAGGTGAAACCAGTCATGCAGAGATGCAGCTGTAAATGGAAACAAGTCTCCTTTGAAGGTGGACGAGGTTCAGCGTGTCCTCTCTGTCTACTGAGGACGCAGGGCAGATCATGACTCAGCATATAGCAAACACTCACATCGCTCAGTATGAAGTGAAGTCAGGACACAGGCGCCTTTACATTCAATCACAGCATGAACATCTGACAGCAGCTCAGAGATCTCAAAGAGAGTAAGTCAGATCAAAAGGTTCATCCTCTGGAGCGCAGGAAGAAGACTGGCTGCGTTTCTCAGAGCTACGTCTGAGACTGAACATTAAATTAGTGTTAAAGAGGTTACAGAAGCTTCTGATGGACTTTATATGTTGAAGCAAGTCACTGAACTGATGCCTGCACAGAAAGATGAGGCTCAATTTCATCTGCAGCTTCAGTCTCATAAGTCTTAAACAATCTTCTGTTTGCATGGTAGAAAAAACTGGACATGCAAATTCAAATAACAGATAATCGGACTCACATCATCTCAAATCGTCTATAATAGGCTCCTGTTAGCGGCTCCAAAGCATTTTGGGAAGCGTAGCTCCAAAAACTAGAGCATGAATATCCCTCACATACAAACAAGACAAAGAATTAAAATGAGTGACAGGAATATTTTTACTCCTTGTCCTAAAAGAAGGTTCAAAAACGAGTCTCTCTTGTTTGTCTTGTTCGTACTGATTTCGGCCTGAGAGGTTTCATCAACATCTCCATCTTTAGGACGAAGCAGTTCATCGTCCTGACCTTCATCAGCACCAACATGTCTGATCTCAGACTGTTTCTCTGAGCATCAAAGGATCAGTCTGCTCACAGCCGATATTAAACCAGTTGATTCTCTTCGTCATGAAAGCTGCTGTGGTCCGGAGGTCACCTGCAGCCAGAGGGATTGTGGGTAACTCTTCATTTGGACATCAAACTCTTACAACAATGTTATTTTGGCTTCTGTTTAAGACCTGACAAGATTTTGATCACAGGAACTTTACCAGGAACCTTTTTAGGAAACTTTGATTCCATTTTCTCTGACTTTTCTTTGCACCATCATCAGGTCACATCTTAATGTGTCCAACACTTTGGTTTATGGCTCAGATCAGTCTGGTCTCAGTCTGGTCTCAGATCAGTCTTTGCTGGGCTTCGTTTGCTCTGACACAGTTTGGTCAGTATTTACAAACATAAACAGCTTCCTGTCCAACTGGACCAATCCGAGCAGGCTCAGGTCTAATCTGTGATATCAGCCAGGGGGGACCTGGCGTCGCTCCACCGTCCATGTTGTGGGAAAACCATCACAGAAAAATAACAAGAGTGTTTAACTTCCTGCACTGATCTCTGATCTGCTCTCTGTCGCTGTGATCATTTCAATCATTTCTTCGTCCAAGAAACTCTGCTGATTGGTCAGACGACCTGAAGCATCACTGTTCAGGTAAAATATTTAAAATATGAAAAAACAATAATGATAATGAGAGTGAGAATGAGAGTTTCTGAAGTTTCTGGAAAAGGTGTGTCACCATCAATCAGACTTTAACCTTCGTTGGAGGGCGGTCCATCGTTCGGATTTTCAGACCTGATGAATTTGGACACATTTTTACCACTGAGTATTTTTTTAAATACTATGAATTAATTGCTTCCCCAATATTACGTCTTTAAGTTATTTGTCGTGTCCGACCGACAGCCCAACACATAAAAATAAAACTGACAGGTGAGAAGATGGAACAGAGGAAACACAAGTGTAGACGAACGAGTGTTATATAACCTCACTTATGTAACATGACGATATTTCAGGGATCTGATTTATAATAAAATGGCTTTGGTTTGGATTTATCAAAGCGACTGAACAGCACGATGATGAAACTTCATGAACTCGAGCAGGTTGGTGCTTCAAAGTTTACAACAGTCGAGTGAAAGCAGTTTAAAAGCAGCAGATTGTCTGTCGGCTTCTTTGCACCCACTCATGTTGTTTTACTTCTCTCAGCTGTTGAAACAGTTAAAATCCTGTTTGAGACGCCGTTCTGAACATTCGGACTCGACTGAAGCAGAATTTGTCCACGCTGAGTCACCAGTTCGGCCAAATATTTGACTTGTGTTCTTGAATTTCTCTCTTTCTGCCGGTGGTTCCTGCTGCTTCTTATTTTCCAGCAGCAGAGTTTTTTTCACCAGCGTCACAGTTTTGTTGACTGAGAGAACAGAAAACTGCTGCTCTTTGTTTGTGCTTCAGTCATTTTGACATTATAAAGGCTGATTTGCTGTCACGTGTCTCGGTGTTAAATGACAGTTAAAAACACAAAGTGCAGCGTCATCTGATCGAGGAAACGAGCTTCGACTGAGGAGCTTTTAAAGCAAACTGGCTGCAGACAGAAGCTCTGTGCTGCGTTCACAGCATGAAAACAACAGTCGTAATTCACTGTGGAACCTGTTGGAGGCATCATTAAATCAGCACATTATAAACAACTCTCCACTTGTCTTCTGTGTGTTTGTTCTGCTGTCTGTGTTTGCGTTTGTATAAGAATGTAGATTTTACTATGGACGCCGTCGTGACTGAAAGATTTGATCTCAGTTGGTTTTTGATGTGTAACAGTAACGACAGACAGACGAAGCCACGTCTAAAACACTGGTTAGTATTTGTACTTTACAGGGTTGTAGACGGTGGACGTACCGATGGGCAGAGCCAGGAAGAAGGGCAGCCAGCAGAGGATGAACATTCCCACCACCACGCCCAGCGTCTTGGCAGCTTTCTTCTCTCTGGAGAACTTGAGCAGCTTGACGGTGAGCGTGCTGCGTCCGGCCGAGGAGGCCCCGCCCCCTCCGGCCTTGGAGGCGGGGCAGATGTCCTGGATCTGCTGGTTCCTGCAGTGGATCCTCAGCGTGAGCTCGTTGGAATCCTCCTGACGCTCCTTCATCACGCCGGCCTCCAGGTTCTTGGTGGTGCGTTTGGCCACGACGTAGACGCGGCAGTACATGGCCAGGATGACGGCCAGAGGGATGTAGAAGGAGCCGAGCGACGAGAAGAGGGCGTAGAAAGGTTCTTCAGTGATGAGACAAACGGTGTCGTCCTGTAGGACAGTTCAGCTTTAGACTCATCAAACCAAACACAAACCGTCCAACACAACCAACACACTGATTTAACATTTGAGGTTGAATCTTCAACCTTTGACAGAACAATCACGCCCCGAGGTTCATTTAGTTGGTTTTTTTAAAGATTTTTAAAAGAAAAAGGAATGAGGAAGATCATGTGAGAGGACTGAAAGCTCCAGAGCAGCTGCGGGTCTGACCGGACCTCGTGATGAGGTTGTTCTGAGAAGGTCTTTTTGGTTGTTTTTAAAACATGTTAAAAATCAGTTCATTCTTTATCTGGAAGCAGGAATCTCACCACAAGGTCCATTGAGTCCAGGAGCTTTCGATCATGTCACATAATCTCGGTCGGCAGGTGGAGTAGAACTGCAGTTATTTTTATTATCAATTAAATGATCATTTTTTCCCCCTGTAGTCGTTCACTCTGCAGAATGTCAGACAACAATGATCCACTTTTCTGACGTCTTTAAATGTCTCGTTTTGTCCTTCAAACCTATTTTCACATGATTATTATTTTTCACATTCATGACTCTCGTGAAGGGATCAACTGTTTTGCTTCAGCGGTGCATGATGGTTAGTTTCAGTACCTGTGATGGCGGCTGCTTCCAGCCCAGCAGGGGGCCGATGGAGATGATGATGGCGAGGATCCAGACGCCCAGCATGGCGAGCAGGGCCCGCCTCTCGGTGACGATCATCGGGTACTGCAGCGGGTAACGAACGCCGATGTAGCGGTCGATGGATATGACGCACAGAGACATGATGGAGGCCGTGCAGCACAGGACGTCTACCGCCGCCCAGATGTCACAGAAGATCCGACCAAACACCCAGTAATCCAGAACCTGCGGAGACCAGAAGACCTGAGTTCACAGCTTCTTCACAGAGCTTCTCCATGTTCAGACACGATGGACTTTAATACATCTCAGAGGCAAATCATCGCTTTTTACTGCAGCTATTTGACTTTGACATTTTCAGACGGATGGAGTCACTTTTTACATTCAGCAGGAGATAAATGTGTTTTGAGTTTGTTTATTTTAAAGGAGCATTCTCTCATAATTGTGCCCATTCTGATCCAAAAACTCTTTACTTCATCCACCAACTTCAGTTTCACATTAAACATTTCAGACTCTACTCCGATAAAACCTCTGGACAAATCCGATAATGTTTAACAAGCACATTTCTCTTTACTTGCCTTTTCTGTCCTTTGTGTTCAGTTGAAGTTCAGTTTTTGTGAACTATTGTTGGAGTAAAAGAGGCGTTGATGTCTGTCTTCATGTTGTGTTTCTGTTGTTAACAACACAACTTCTGTCTGTTCGGGTCAGAAACCGTGTTCCAGCTGACAACAGCATGAACGAGGTGAAGCTGAACAGTTCTGCTCAGTTCATTGTCTGATGTAGCGACTGAGCTAACATGCTAACATGCTAACCATCCAGGAACACATCAGTCAGTTAATGAGCAGCTCAGTTGTTTCAGTCTGAGTGTAAACCATCAGTTTCCATGAACAACCAGGTGACTCAGAGAAACCAGGTTACGCAGGTAACCACCGCGTTTGACTGACTGATTTTAAAGGCAGGTTCTCTGAACCTGGATCCTCCAGGAGAACCAGCTTTGTCTGATCCAGGATCCTGATTCCAGAAACTAGGTTTCTGTTTACATGAGGTTAAAGACATCAGGTTCCTGCACGTCTCTGGATTAAAGACCGGATTCAGTGGCTTCTGCTGTGAAACTCGGTCGCTTTGAATCCAGGTCCTGGTTAAATCCTCCTTCATGCTGATTCGTGTCGGGACAGTGAGGATTTTAAAATCTGCATTTATACAACAGAAAAAATATGTTCAAAAATATTTCAAAGCAGCTGCTGATGAACCAAACACTGGACTGGACAGAAGCATTTATGCTCCAGACATGTTTCTGAATCAGGTCAAAGGCCAATGTCGAAGGTTTGTCTGGTTGTGTGATGTGAACCAGAGTCTGTGCTGCAGTCGGGCGGGTGGAGCTAAAGACCTGACTGAGTAACTGTAACAGTAACTGTAACTGTGAATGTAACTGTGACCTTTACAAACTGCTGTTTCACATGATTTCATCTGTTTCCTCTCAACAGGATCATAAACGTTCATCAGGACAAATTCAGTGATTTTACAAACATGAGCTGAATTTAAAGTCATTTATCTCAGTCTGCTTTTCTTCAGTTGATGTTTCATCACTGAAACAATCCTGAACTCGTCTCATTGAGTTTCACTAAACTCCACAAGAGTTTTCATCATCAGAACAAAACATTTAACACATCATTGTGTTTCCTGAACTTTGAGATTATAAGATAAGATTTACCTTTATTCTCATCCTATAATTATATTATGAAGATAATTAATATAACAGATCATATTCAATAATAATCATCTGAGTAGAAAACTGAAATAAACATGTTTGATTATTTAAAACCTTTTAATCAACATGAATGACGTCAATTTTTCTTTCTTTATTTCTTTTCAGATTCTTGATTTTATTTTATTCTCTGTTCTTATTTCATTACTTTTCCTTCTTTCATCTTTCCTGATGTCGTTCTTGCTTCCTTTGGATGATTTTTAAAATGTATTTATATTATAATTTACTTGTTTACTTTTTCATTTATTCACCATTTCATCTAGAAAAAAACTACAAAATGTCAAAATTCACCCAAAAATATTCAGTTTACAGAGAAAATCAACAAGTTGATTGATTGTTGAAAACATGAAAATCTGCTCTTTATCCTCATTCAACAACCGATAACTGATCAATAACTGATGGACAGAATCTGTGACCGGTCCCCGGTCCCTGACCCCCCCGGGCCCCGGTCCCTGACCCTCCCGGGCCCTGCCCCCCCCCGGCCCCGGTCACTGACCTCCACCGTGGCGGACACCGGCAGCACGGTGGTCCCCAGCAGCAGGTCTGCGATCGCCAGGTTGATGATGAAGTAGTTGGTGGGGATCCGCAGGTGTCGGTTGCAGACCACCGACAGGATGACCAGGATGTTCCCCACGATGGCGAACATGATGAAGGAGGCGAGCACCAGACCGACCGGCACCGCCCGCCGGAGGTCCAGCGGCGGCCCGGCGGACCGGTTCGCCGACGAGTTGAAGCCGAGCGGCGGCGGCGGCGAGCCGGCGTGGAGCTCGGCGGAGGAGCCGTTCATCCACAGACTCATGGAGGCTTCGAATCACACCGGTGATGTTGAATGAAGTTTCCACATCAGAGACTCTGAAAACCGGAAACTTTGATTTGATTTGATTTGTCTTTTTTAAAACCTCAGAGCCGCGAACAGCAGCGACCCGCAGGTGGCCGCTCATCTCCGGCCGCTCGCACCGCCTCCTCCCCCGGCTCCTCCCTCCTCCCTCCTCCTCTTGCCTCCTCCTCTCGCCTCCTCCCTCCTCCTCTCGCTCCCTCCTCCTCTCGCCTCCTCCCTCCTCCTCCCGCCTCCTCTCGCCTCCTCTCGCCTCCTCCCTCCTCCTCTCGCCTCCTCTTGCCTCCTCCTCCCTCCTCCTCTTGCCTCCCTCCTCCTCTCCCCTCCTCCTCCCCCTCCTCCCCCGCCTCCTCCCCTCCTCCCCCCGCCTCCTCCCTCCTCCTCTTGCCTCCTCCTCTCGCCTCCTCCTGCCTCCTCCCTCCTCCTCCTCCTCTTGCCTCCTCCTCCCTCCTCCTCCTGCCTCCTCCCTCCTCCTCTTGCCTCCTCCTCTCGCCTCCTCCTCCTGCCTCCTCCCTCCTCCTCCTGCCTCCTCCCTCCTCCTCTTGCCTCCTCCTCTC